>CAJUYG010000384.1:29892-85101 GCA_910591675.1 Galerucella calmariensis | reverse complement strand
TGATTTTATTTATACTGGTTTTTCATTGATATATTTTGTACTAAAAGTTCATTTCTTACTGAGTTTATTCAACACTCTGTTGTTGGAAAATAAATTCATGTTGCAGCTTTATAAACCCATGATGATACATTTTTAGTATGGAAAAAATAAATCAAATGTATTGTCGCCAACCTTGATATTAACTCAAAATTATTTAAAACAGTGTAAGCAGAATTCGGTGCCATATGTCTTTCTTTGCCTAATCTTTTTCTTTCCTTCGATACAATAGTCTTATAATATGTTCAAATATGGCAACATTGTATAGTCCTCACTCGGTGCGTTATATATTGTTTTTCATGTTAGATGGTCCTCACTTTGTGGATATGGTGGTGAATAATTATACGGTGCTCGTTTTGATATATAAATGGTTGGACGTCAGATTGTCGAATATACACAAATTTTGAAACAATTTACAGATTAGAAAGAATTGAACTGACTGACAGTTATGTCAGATTATAGTTGGTACTGAAACTATAGATATCTATGGATCAAAATGATAATTGAACATTTCTATTCTTTGGATATAGGTGGAATATCAAGACCATTGAAAGTAATAATAAATAATCACAAAAACTGCATTAGGAACATTTATTTGGAACGGGGAGGCACATGTAGCATTCAGATAATAGCAACAACGAAGTCACTCTAGGCTGGATCAAGGGGCACAGTAAATCGAAAGATAACCACATTGCCGCCTCACTAGCCAGGGAAGCAGCCTCCCAAAAACTCTTGGGACCTGGCACTTTCATTGGTCTGTCGGCGTCGGCTATGATTGACCTAATAAAGGAACGCTCCCTTGATAAGTTTGAGGGTAGATGGGACGATGCAGAAGGTTGCAGGCTTGCCAAGGAATTGCTGCAGTATCCGGACAGCAAAGTAGCCAAAAATACGTGACTATGAACAGACAGAGCCTTCGGACAACCACGGGTATTCTGACCGGTCACTGCCACCTACGAAAACACCTCTACAGACTGGGTCTGTCTGACACTTCACTCTGTAGAGGATGTGAACAGGAAGATGAGACTGTCGAACACATTCTTTGTGAATGTCCGACACTCTATTAATTTAGGTTTTCCGTATTCGGCGAGTACAGGCTAACACAAGCCAGCATGAGGGCGCTTACTTCCGGCGACGTTATCGCCTACCTCAAACAAGTAGGCTGGATGACGAGCCAGAAGGAAGTCTGAACCTCAGAAGGATGCACAATGGGCCAATTGTGGCCTAAGTGCTGTGGGGGTCACCCACCCTTTCAAATTCTTACAGATACAGATAAAACTATTAGGACATTATTACTTCCACGTGGTTAGTAAAGTCATTAATTTTACAGGCTAGAAAGAATTGAACTGACTGACAGTTATGTCAGATTGTAGTTGGTACTGAAACTATAGATCTATGGATCAAAATGATAATCACACATTTCTATTCTTTAGATATAGGTGAAATATCAAGATCATTGGAAGTTATAATAAATAAACACAAAAACTGCATTAGGGACATTTATTTGGAACGGGGAGGCACAGGTAGGATTCATATAATTGGCAATCATTCGATAGGATTATTTCGAAAAGAACGAATACACTCATGCACAATTTTTCGAGCTTAAACATTACCACTAATCGGTCAATACCCGCCCCTAACACAAGCGAATTTAAGAAAATTGAAAGTGCATTTGAACTTATTTTTCAACGATCTCAAATCTGTTTTTATTTTCCATGAACGCTATCTGGTGAAAAAGTTAGCTCGTCTTCGACAATTTTGTACAGGTATCCTTATGTCGCATCTTATAAATAATACAATGTATGTAAGCTCCTTATGCTTCCAAGAAAGCGTCAGCAGAGCCATGAATTTCCGTTCAAACTACTCACAAGTTATCTGTCTTTGCAAATCCTCACTCAATGGAATGGCCTGCTGGAACGTATCTGTATCTGAAATTATGTCATCCATGTGAAAACCTCTCTCGATTACATGAGCAGCTCCTGGATTCGGAATTGAATACTTTTTGGATACATATTCAAGACAGCGCACTGCTTAGAATGAAAAAGACGCATTACCATAGGTAACCGACTTGATCTCGTACCCCTGAATAGCCTCGGATGGATCAAATTTCCACAAAATCCTCTCTAGGAACCTCTACTTGTGATGTATCTAAATTTGGCGATAAATTTCAACAATATCTCCAGATATCACAATTTTGTACAGCCCTTATTCCAAAAGTATAGATATCAAATCGTCCCGAGTTGTGGGACGAAGGTACTGAACATCATTCAAAAAGTTCCCAATGTCTGACTACGCGAAACCGTGAAAACTAAGTTTGGTTGTGTAACTTCTGTCATTCAAGACACTGTAATGTGGATAATATTCCCTTTTCACTTCCTTTGAGTCATTCACTAGAGATAGCTAACTGCATTACCTGATGAACTCACAGTACATTTCCTTCAACTCTTCATTCCAGAGACCTGAAACTTTTCAAAGCTTGATCTCTACAATTGCCCAGCAAATATGTGGGTCTCACAAAAGTATCCTCACATTCTTTTCCGTAGCTCAACCAGGATTATTTGGAATTATGCAGCTCCCCAATCTCCCAGAATTCCAATAGGCATCCTCCTCAAGATTTAAATCAAAATATCATCCTTTTCCAGCAAAATTGGATGCTTCGCTACGCTCAGTCTCCGAACATTGCTGTCGAGCAGTAAACAACCCTCACCGTTCTTAATACCCAATATACTATTTCTCTACTCGTAATGTTTTATTCAAACAAGCTTCCTGTATTTTTCATTCTACTTAAAGATTTATGGGAATACTGAAGGAAATCTTCATTTTTCCAACTCAGAAATAATCTCAATGCAATTTTCAATCTCGATAAGAAGGAAAAACTACAAAAATAGCCATGAATACTGGGATAGATGTCTTACACTTTTTTAACAATAGTTTACTTTTTTTCGGGTACTCTCCCACCAATCTCAGGACTTCAATGCCATAAACTGCTGCCGGGGTTCTTCATGGTACGTAGATTCTCAATAATTTTCGGCTCTTAAATCAAAGTAGATACATTCCAATTATATGAGAAAAATAAAAAAAAACTCGAATTCACGAATCGCACAAAAAAAGGAATGTTAAAAAATAAAACTTCAATCATTGAGTATGAAAGAACGCAAAAATATTTGCAATGTATACAAAAATTGATTTAGCTTCAGTGAACGTTGGGTTGTCTTGAGCTAGCAAGAAGTTATCAACATTTTGCCTAATTTACTTGATCTCACTGCGCACCTGAAACTGCTGCTCTTGAATCACATACCTTTTCTGTTGATTGCTTTTTTCGTCGTTTAGCATTTTAATACTAATTTTTTACCACACCATACAATTCAAGTAGTCTACCACCTAACCCACGCATCCATACTATCCCCTTCCTACTTCAGTCATTAATACCGCATATTCAATTATCCCACACTATCCCTGTACCCCTTCCACATACTCCACCTTGGTCAAAAACTCTCCTAAAATGTAACATTTCACTCACTAAATTCAACAAAGAAGAAACCAGCCATGATCTAATAAAAAACTATTTCTTAGAAATACTTCATAGAAAGCAATATGACCGAGTCCTCTTCACCGATGCATCCAAAAGCGAAACTGGAGTCGGATGTGCTGTTTCTACCACGCAAGACGTTGTTGGATCTCACCGAATTTCTGCATCATGTAGTGTTCACACTGGTGAACTGTATGCTATTCTACAAGCTTTTGAACTCAGCAAAGTACCCCACCAGTATATAGCCATTTGCACAGACTCCCTCCCATCCATTCAGTCTATCAATAACTTATTCACCATTCATCCACTCGTTCAACGCATTCACGACACATACCAAAACCTCATTCTGCACGATGTCACCATCAGTATCATCTGGATCCCTTCACACATAGGCATAGCTGGAAATGAAATCGCTGATCGCTTTGCTAAAGAAGCCGCCTCATCCACCACCAACCCCATTTATTTGCAAATCTCCAGCGACTTGAAAACCAGCATGAGAAACTCATTCGTTCCCACTGGCAAAATCATTGGAGCCACTTAGTCACATTCCTACATAAAATACATCCTACAGTAGACCAGTTCAATGTTCCTGATTTACGAAGAAACGAGAAGGTCGTTGCCAGGAGATTACGTATCGGTCACACTCGTCTCACGCACGGCACTTGATGAGCTCTTCACCTCAACATAACTGTCAACATTGCCATTCCCCATTAAGAGTTGAACACATACTAGTGGACTGCCCCTTATATTCCAAGCGTCGTCAACAACTGGGAATGGAAACAACTGCAAAAGAAATATTAACGTCCCCGAGCCAAATAACTTTAGCCATCCAATTCCTGAAAGAATAAAATCTACTGAACAAAATTTGATTACTCATTTTTTATTTTTTGTTTAATCCTACACATATAAAACCAATGTAACATATTGTGTGTATTGTACCTGGTGCTAATGGCCAGAGTTGTCACAAAGCACGTAAAGCTTAATAATAAAAAAAAAATACTCATTCATTTCAATTATAAGACAGTTTACTGTCTGCGCCTTGTGGAGTGGAAAGTTTTTATCACTTAAATTAAATGTATATTACAAACTCTGTTTGACAACCACCTGACTTACACTGACCTACATCACATGACAAACCACACAAATTTCAACTCTAGCTGATCGGGGGACCAAGCTCAATATGGCCGACCTGTCGAAGTCAGGAATTCTGGAATGGTCTATCTATTTGACGTAAATCACTTATTATAACCACAATAACCTCACATTTTGTTCACAATACTGGGACATTTAGTTACCACCCATTACCACCTCCGCCATGGTCTGTGGTCGATGATGATTCTAATTCTTGACTTGCCTTGATCCCTCATTGAAACGACTACGGGCAATACAATAAGTAATTGACACCAGCAAAACGTTGGAATAAGACTATTATTCTGATTCTGCTTCTCTCCCAAAGATAACGTAAAGGATATTATGTTTTTGTTACAGGTGAAAATGGTTGTTTCTTAAGAAACTATTATTATGCCTCACTTGGGCAAATCTTTACCGGAAAATTTTGGAATGGCTTCAGACGAACAACAGAAGCTTTTAAATACTGGTAAGATTCACTATGTATTTTCCATTCCAGCGTACGTTATTTTGTTTAGGAGTATATCAAACTATATGGCACCTGCTCGTCCTGAAACACGTACTATAATCAAAAATGTCTGACCCAATTTCCTGATTTGGCAAGCTCTTCAGAATGCTCGTTCCTATATATGTATAGGACGATATATAGAAAAGCATGAGATGAACATTTTCCGGCAAATTATCCATCACAAAGTCACAGCTGAATTTTAGGTTATATGTTAATGACGTTTTCACTCGAAAACTAATTAATATTTTGTCACTACATAATAGAATCAATTGATAAAATAGTACAGCACGCAAAGAGTTAAATATTTACGTAATAATTCAATAAGATGGTGCTACGCTCTATTAGTTTCGATCACTTCCACCACACCTACAGAAATGGGTGGATTGGTGTCCAAGGAAAAATCGAATATCTAACAATCACCGGATATAACTGTCTATTCTAGCAGCCAATGTATTGAATTATTACGTTGGATTTCCATCGTAGTATAAGTAATATTACCTTCAAGTCTTATTTATCTTTTGGGATGAAGGAGCGATCCTACAGGCAAATTCAATGAGAATATAGAATGTGTGAACTGTATATTCTAGACCATGAAATACCATTATTCACTCCAATATGACTTAGACAAATGGAGGTTTCCGAGTGTTTATCGTAGGTACATATAGTCCGGGAGCGGTCAATGCTGCCGTGTGCAATAATAGGTTCGAAGATGAAAAAGTGATATTCTAGTATTTTGAGCCACTAAATTCGAATATACCCGGCGTTTTTGCGAAAAACCGGTACGTTTTGTTTAAATCGTAATTGTTCAAGCAATTTATAAACAAATGGTTTCCATGGTTCGGACAATTTTGTTTATGCAAATATGGCTCATTTCAGAAAGAAAGGTCTCTTGTTATTTTTCCGTATAGTGCTTATTTAAAAAGTTATAAATTTTCTGAAAATCGACGATTTCCACTTAGTTTCGGTGTTGAAAACCTACTGAACATTTTCCGAAATTGAAAAATCCTACTTGTTCTCTGAGACTTTCTCTACAAATTGGTATACTCCGATATCAGCGCAAGTCCGGCGTTTGGTACATATTGTTCGATTCCCATACGTCCTTGTTTGTATATTATATGAACGCAGAAACGCCGGGCAAACTCTGAATCAATGGCTCAAAATATATAGGAATATTACTTACGATTTATTTGTAAATTCTGTTGGTTTGTACGTAATTGGCCTTGGAGTTCAAACCTAGAAACAAGCAGATCCGTTAGGTACGGAGCAAATTTTTTATTAACTAATTTATGAATAGACATCACGTTAGCTTTTTCAACGTTTTGCTGAACTCTAACAACCAATTCAATTCTTTGAACACAATTCCGATTGGGGTGCACCTACCACAGTTGAGTAAGATCCGCATGCATTTGTTTGCAATATCTGCAGACGAATCATTTGTTCTTTAGATGATGAAGGTGACAATGATGAGCAGGAATTAGAATGATGAGAATTGATTGATTTGCATATTATTCTTCTCCCACATCCAGATAACTCCCTTGAAATTTAAAAAAATTCAATTGGGTATCACTCAGCTTCAGAAAATGGTTGGTGGAATATCAAGACCTTTGTGATTTATACATAATGGATCCAAAAAATTTTTTAGAAGAAACAAAGAGCTACCAAATGATATATTGGTTAGTTCTGATATTTTGTCCACTTTGTTCACTGATGTCTCTTTGGAAAATACATTATCACTTATCAATAAATTAATCAATGGAGACATATCCCTAACCCATTTCACTCCAACTACGACATATTTCCGTAAGTAATATCATAGGGGCATTCAATTATTTTCACATTAGTTGTCCGGATGGTATTTGACAAAATTATTTCATGAGTAACAAATTACTCTGCAAACACATTGCTTACAAAATATACTGCCTATTATACAAGCATACATAATAAATATGTAGTTATTAATTTGAAAACAGAATAACAGGTAATTTATTTAATTACAGACTACTACAAACTCAATTTTCCATGGTACAATTGAAATATAAATTGCGATTTTCGTACACAGAATTGTTCAGAATTCTTGCCAATTTACTGATAACAATGGGTGTGAGTGAATCATAAATATTATTGATGGGTTCAGCTGTGAAGTGAGAAGCTCTAGAAGCGGCTGCAGGATCTTTTGTTTTCTGTTTTTCAGCTGGAGGATCTGAGGCGTAACTTCTAAGGGTGTTTATGATGTTGGTATAATGCTCATTACCGATTTGTAGATAAGGATTGAGCTGGCGGAACTGTGGCCAGTTATGTTAATTATGGTTGTTCACCCAATCCATCTTTAGCGGGGTTACTAACTGCTGTCGACCGCATAGAATGGTTTGTTATTTCCACTTTTTTTGTATTCAATCCTGCAATCTTCGCTGCTTCTTTGGTCCATTTCGAAGGTTCGTTTTTACCCACTGAAGTGTTTTTGTACCATTCACTTGATTGTCCTTCGTTCCTTGATGGATTCACTGTTAAATATAATCTATCAGCTGTTATTCTAGATCAAGGTCCAACCACTAGAATTGGGTGGAAAAAGGGACTGGACAAAAAGGTGAGGTTCTTCGTATTGGAGACCAGCCATTAACTATCATCTTACAAAATTACCAGAAAAGGCGCCACTAGTCTTTAAGCAGGTTCTCTATACCGTCAATTACGGCTCCTTGTATGCTGCATATTTTCTCCACCCAAGGCTTTTTTAATGAGAAGATGATTATATTTCACTCTTCCTGAAAAGTAGGGTTTTTTAAAATCAGCAAAATCTTTGCTCGAGTCCCGCTGGATTATCTTCATCCCATAATAAAACCATTGCGTATTCTCTCAATTTTTCTGAAGCAGAGATAGATTTTCTTTAATCAGCGCACAACTGCAAATTCCTTCCTTTCGCATTGCGAGCTTCCCTACTAGACTTGAAGATAATATCTTCAAATTAATCAAAAATCATTTTCCACATCATGAAAAACACCCCTTGCCTTTTTTGCAACGGTGAATACTTCTCACAAACGATGTTAAGATTGAGGAATGAGAAGATTCCATCCAAAATACTCCAATTAAAAACACACAAGCCCAAAAGTTAGGAATATAGGCTATTCGTATATTCAAAGAGCACTGATAGTGTTACGAACTCACTAATTCCGAAGCCGGTCCTGTCGCAAACGATGAATGCGACCTTTCTAGAAATGTTCTTTCGCAGGTAATATCCAGACTGTTCTGGAAATGTACCATACAATGGTTTATCGCGAATGTTCTAGAGATTTGAAGGAGTATATATACGTGGATTTTCGAGTGAGTCAGTAGTTGTTCAGTATACAGTGAACCGGTAAACAGTTTCAGTATACAGTGAGTGAACAGAAGTGAATATGAATAGTGTTGAAGATAAATTAGGACAATTATTATACCGTGTGTAGATATATTCAATAAATCGATAGTAATTAGCCATAGTGAGTGTATAATTTTATCCCAGGGTAAAAACAGTTTAAATAAATAAGAAAAACATTACATTGGTGTCGGGTGTGGGGTAATATAAATAAATAATTACGTAAAAATGGCTAAGAGACTATGTGACCTGAAAGTGACGGAACTTAAAGCAGAATTAGACGATCGCGAGTTGGAAACGTCTGGAAAGAAGAGTGAATTGGTTGAAAGACTGAAAATAGCACTGGAAAGTGAAGACTTCGATCCAGAAACATTCTTATTCAATGACGAGTCCTCCACCATAATCTCGTCAATATCTGCTATGGAAGAGAAAATCCAGGAGTTAGAGAGGAAAATGGCAGACTCAATAATACAAGACATACCAGCAGAAGAAAAGAAGATTGAGCAAATAAAACCCTGCAAGCCAGAAACACTCCCCAAGATAGAAGATATTGGCAGTTTTGCTCGAGTCAAGGCCCCAACGTTCGACGGAAAGATGTCATGGACCAACTATGTTGAACAATTTGAAGCAGCCGCTAGAGCGAATAATTGGTCCGACAGGGAGAAGGCAGTGAACTTGACCATCGCGCTTCGGGGAGATGCCTTGGATGTGCTTCAGACGATACCTCTTGAAGAAACGGATGACTGAGCAGCTAAAGAAGAGGTTGGACATGCGATATGGTCACGAACATCTAGAACACTTGTACCAATCTCAGATGAAGAATCGAAGGCAGAGACGTGATGAGACCCTTCAAGAGTATGAAGTGGATATTGCCGACTAGTCCGATTTGCTTATCCATCAGCACCAGAAAACATGATGGAATGTCTAGGAATCCAGGCCTTCATTGATGGCTTACGTGACTCTGATATGCAGAGGACGCTTCGCTTAGCCCATCCCAAAATATTGGTCGATGCATTGACTGCTGCTCTTGAATACGAAGCAGCCACGAGGGCGTCAGGATATAACAAAGTTAGGACCATTCAAGAAGAGGGTGACGAAGATAAATTTGACCAGTTAGACCACTTGATAAAAAGCATGGTAGAACGAAAGCCGAGGAAGATTAGATGCTGGAATTGTGGCGAGCTAGGACATGTACGCAGCTCGTGTAAGCGCCCTAGAACTCCAGCAAACTAAGAGCCCCAGTCCCAGGAAAACTAGAATGGGTCGGCCACGAGGGGGCAGCACCGACCCAGGATCGTTCCAAAGACCCTCTCATACTGATAGCCTCTCTCAGATGCCGTAACGACAGTGTATATGTGGATGGCGAAGTGAATGGCAAGAAATACACTCTGCTGGTGGATACTGGAGCAACTAGAATCATTATACGGCCAGAGATAATAAAATCTAAGAAGCTTCTGCCAACGAGGCCGCGACTCCGGACCGCAACAGGGGAGAGTGCCAATGTTCATTGAGAGACGCAAATCCAATTGGGAATTGGTGAAGAAAAATTTACGCATACGGTAATCGTAGCTGATATCGAAGAAGACGTGATTCTGGGAATAGACGTAATAAATTTACATGGTTTCCAGTTAGACTTTAAAAACAGAACCATCAAGGTGGGTTCCGAAGAAGTATTCCTTCATCCACATGAAAGCAGAACGGTGTTGGCAGATGTACAGGAAGATACTGTTCTTCCTGCTCGAAGCGAAACCATGATAGTAGCACGGCTACAGGGGATCATGGAAGAAGGTACACCGGTTATGATGGAACCTTGGAACCACGACGAAGAGGTTGGTAAAGGAGTGCTAATTGGAAAAGGACTGGTTACGTCAGCGAAGGAGATCCCAGTACGTGCTATAAACGTGAATGATTACCCAATTACCCTCAAGAAGGAAACCAGAATTGGATGTTGCATACCGGTGACGTCTATAGTTCGTCAAACAACGACAACCGACAATTCTAATGACAGATTCGAACAGATGTTGTCAATAGCTGGCCAATCCTTGAATCGAGCTGAGAAAAGGAAAATGGGAGAATTCCTCTTGCAGTATCGAGACCTATTCGTACCAAAAGGAGGGAAGACAGGTAGAACATCAGATGTCAAACACAAAATCGATACTGGTAATGCCAAGCCAATTAAACAATCAGCTCGAAGGCTACCGCAAGCGAAGAGAGAGGAAGCTGGAAGAATAATTAAAGAGATGGAGGAAGAAAAAGTAATAGAACCATCTACTAGTCCATGGGTGTCTCCAGTAGTGCTCTCGTCAAGAAAAAGGATGGAACTACCAGATTCTGCGTGGACTATCGCCAGCTGAATAACGTGACGGAAAAGGACAGCTATCCTCTGCCTCGGATCGACGATACGCTAGACACTTTGGCTGG
This sequence comes from Galerucella calmariensis, assembly GCA_910591675.1. Taxonomy (NCBI): domain Eukaryota; kingdom Metazoa; phylum Arthropoda; class Insecta; order Coleoptera; family Chrysomelidae; genus Galerucella; species Galerucella calmariensis. Next base: position 74,133 of record CAJUYG010000384.1, on the reverse strand, counting down.
CAGTAAAATGTTTTCCACTTTGGATCTGAAGTCCGGCTATTGGCAAGTAGAAATGGACCCAGAAGACAAAGAAAAAACTGCTTTCACTCCCGGATCCGGATTATGACAGTTCAACGTCATGCCCTTCGGGGTCTGTAATGCGCCCGCGACATTTGAAATGGAAAATGTATTAAGATGGTTATCTTAGAAAACTTGCCTGGTCTATTTAGACGACATCGTAGTATTAGGTAAGACATTCGAGGACCACCTGAAGAATTTGCAAGACGTAATCAAACGACTTCAAGTTGCTCAGCTTATGTTGAACCCGAAGAAATGACAGTTATTCCAAAACCGAGTCAACTATCTGGGTCATGTCGTGGGTAACGAAGGAGTGGCAGTAGATCAAGAGAAAATTGCTTCCATTAAGCAATGGCCGCAACCAACAGACAAACATCAAGTCAGGAGTTTTCTTGGACTTTGCACATACTATCGAAGGTTCATAAGGAACTTTGGAGATATTGCCAAGCCACTTACTCGACTCACAGAAGAAACAAGAACTTCTCACTGGGATAAAGACTGTCAAACTGCTTTTGAAACCCTCAAGAGACATTTAACCACGGCACCGATACTAGGATATCCGTTACCAGAAGGAGACTTCATTCTTGACACTGATGCAAGCAACGTGGTAATTGGAGGAGTACTCTCACAGAACCAAGGAGACCAAGAAAGAGTGCTGGGATATTTCAGTAAAGTCCTCTCCAAACCAGAACGGAAGTACTGTGTCACGAGAAGAGAACTTTTGGCGGTAGTGAAGTCTGTGGAACACTTCTACCAGTATCTCTATGGGAAGAAATTTTTAATTCGGACTGATCATGCAGCACTCAAGTGGTTGATGCAGTTCAAGAATCCCGAGGGCCAGATCGCGAGAAGGATTGAACGACTCCAAGAATACGATTTCAACATCTTGCATCGGGCTGGTGTGAGTCACCGAAATGCCGACTCCCTGTCTAGACGACCGTGCCAACCAGACTGTTTCCACTGCAACAAGGTGGAATCTAAGGAAGCTGCAGTTTCAAGAACTATAGTAAGCAATGAAAAATGGTTACCCAGCAGGATTAGAGAAGATCAAGATAATGATCCACACCTAAAGATGATCCGGCAATGGAAGCAAGAAAACCGGCGACCTACCTGGCAAGAAGTGTCAAGATTTTCACCAACACTGAAGGCATATTGGGCTCAGTGGGACTCCCTTGTCCTAGAAGAAGGCCTGTTGAAACGAGTCCTTGAAAACGATGATGGTTCCGAAAATAGAATGCAAATAGTTATCCCGAGATCGAGAGTAGCTGAGGTACTAAGGAAGTTACACGACAGTCCATCAGGAGGTCATCTGGGAGTGAAGAAAACACTTCAGCGAGTCCGTGAAAGGTTTTATTAGATGAACAGCTCCGACGATGTGAAGGACTGGTGTAAGAAGTGTACGAATTGTGCTACGAGTAATGGACCACATCGCAAGAGAAAGGCTCCCATGAAACAACACAATGTTGGAAGCCCATTCGAAAGGATTGCATTAGATATCGCAGGACCATTTCCGACGACAACGGTGGTAAATACATTCTGGTTGTGATGGATTATTTTACCAAATGGGTAGAAGTTTACGCGATTCCGAGCCAAGAGGCCACAACGGTCGCGGATGTATTGGTAAAAGAATTCATTAGCCGATATGGAGTGCCCTTGGAAGTTCACAGCGATCAGGGAAGGAATTTGGAAAGCCATGTATTCCAGGAAATTTGTGAGAAGCTGGGAATGAAGAAGACCAGGACAACAGCGTTGCATCCACAATCAGACGGAATGGTCGAAAGAATGAACAGGACCATAGGAAAGTACCTGTCCAAAGTAGTTTCCAGCCACCAAAAAGATTGGGACCAGTACCTTTCCCTATTTGCATTGGCGTATCGATCTGCCATCAATGAGTCCACAGGTGAAACAACTGCGGAAATTCTATTTGGACGCGAAATGAGACTTCCTTGTGACTTGGAATTTGGTTGTCGTCCTGGAGAAGATCTAGCGGGAGAAGACTACGTGATCCCGTTGAGAAAAAGGATGGACGATGTACACGAATTGGTTCGAACGAATCTCCAAGTTGCCAGCGACAGAATGAAAAAACGGTACGACACGCAGGCTACTGAAGGCAGTTTCAAAGAAGGGGACAGAGTATGGTTGCACAACCCAACGAGGAGAAAAGGCTTTTCTCCAAAACTACAAAAATCTTGGGAGGGTCCATACTTAATCAAGAAGAAGATCGCAACGACGTCATCTATCGCATAAGTAAGATTCCCAATGGAAAACCGAAAGTAGTCCACCAAAATCGACTAGCGCCATTCGAAGGAGACCATGACAAAGAAGAAGGAGTGAACCATATCCGGGAAGATCCTGACCCTGCCTTCGAAGAATTTATGGGCGCATATGGAGTTACCGGTAAAGCTAGATTTGGAGTTACTACAGAGCAACGACAAGATTTGTTCACTCAAACACATCTTCTATCTCGTAACAAAGGACGAATTTGAGCTACGAAGTCTTCGAGACCACGTGCTGGAATCCAACGTGAAGAAACTAGCGATGCCTACGATAGAGAGCAACCAGTTGGATTGGCGAGTCATTAGGAATATGGTGGAAGTGATCTTCGAAGATACCGATGTCCACATTTTAATCTGCAGCTATTCCTCACGTAATCAGTATCCGATGAAGACAGTACCCTGTTATTTCCATACGACCGGAAAGTGTAGGAATGGATCCAGTTGCCGATTTAAACATCCAGACCCGGCTACACAAGAGTTCCAGGAGGAACTTACTATTAAGGAGGGGGCAATGTTACGAACTCACTAATTCCGAAGCCGGTCCTGTCGCAAACGATGAATGCGACCTTTCTAGAAATGTTCTTTCGCAGGTAATATCCAGTATGTTCTGGAAATGTACCAGGCCATACAATGGTTTATCGTGAATGTTCTAGAGATTTGAAGGAGTATATATACGTGGATTTTCGGGTGAGTTAGTAGTTGTTCAGTATACAGTGAACCGGTAAACAGTTTCAGTATACAGCGATTGAACAGAAGTGAATATAAATGGTGTTGAAGATAAATTAGGACAATTATTATACCCTGTGTAGATAAATTGATAGACATTAAGTAGTGTGTATATAAATTAAGATTATTATGGTGTGTAAGTGTTTCTTCAATAAATCGATAGTAATTAGCCATAGTGAGTGTATAATTTTATCCCACGGTAAAAACAGTTTAAATAAATAAGAAAAACATTACAATAGTATTACGAATACATCTACAGAGTATATTTATCAGCAATGAAAAAAGTTTTCTGAAGGGTTGGTTTGGAAAATATGGATTGAAATAAAATCAATAAAGAAATAAATCTGATCCCCTTTTTTTCTTATTATTATAATGCCACCTTGTGAGAATCCAATTTATTGATGGAGATGTCTGAAAATGCATATATTCCATTAAAACTATGAATTTGACTAGGAGACAAGTTCTCATTCAATAACAAACAGCTCACTTAACTATTCGCATACCTTTCAATTCAACTTATTCATCTATTTAGCTCATTGAATGCAGCCTCATCAATTTAATACTTTGTCTATTACACTTTGCACTCGCATAAAAAAATGCAATTTTCTATTCCTTCCAGTGATAGTTGATAGTACAGAAATTTGTATAAAGACTTACTTTTCTTCCTAAAATTATTAATAAGAAAGTTTTTCATATGATTCCAAATTAGTGGGAAATATTGTATAAATTTTGCTATTCACCGGGAAATATTTAGAGTGATGCTTCAGCCCGTTAACTCTAATCTTCCTCTGCTGCCCGGAAGCTTCGTGACAAATCCTCGTATGAAGTAAAAACATTTTTAATATTATGGCGGAATATAGATTGACCGGAGGGCAAGCACCCATAAGTAGGCTACACGGTAAGGTGTATAACAAGCTATAGAAAGAGTTGAAAACCGACTCCCTAATGGGAATGCCATCGGACGAGATGATTCCCAAGGATAGCTTCGGGAAAAACTTCAAAACAGGCAGAGAGGCATGAAAGGAAGGACCTTTAATTGGAACAAAAATTAGCTGAACAGCTGGATTCAGAACCACTCTAAGAAACCCCGCCTCTTCTCCTTACAATATTTTTTTATAGTTATGTGGTTATGCGTGCAATTTAGTATTCAAGTGCCTTTTGACGTTTAGTTACTCGTCGTTACATATTGGAACAATAGGTTTACATTTTATGCTGTTCAAATTGGAAAATTAATTGTTAGATTATCGATTGATGTTTGAATCGAACAAAATAAGATTCTTTACCTACGACCCCCCCCTGTAATCAGTCAATAACACACAGTCCGTATCAATGTAATGATATTATCTATGGTGATGATAACTATTACGCACTGTAAAAAAAACGAACAGCTGAAAGTGAATCGCACGGCTTCCCTAGCAAAATATTTGCAACTGTTAATAGACGTCACTATTTTATTCAAAATTTACTATTTGAAAACATTCGATATGATATGGCCACGTTTAACAATAAAAAGCCCAAGTATGTATTGATTATAATTGAAAAATGGACTTCTGATTATATACCAACAATAGTAATATATCAATAATGATTAAACGTTAGTTCTTTGATGTGCTTTTTTCATTGGTAATAGAGTGGTAGTAGAGATGAAAGTTTACCAAGCACCTCTAATAATGTAACCATTGTTTTTCATGCTTCAACAAGCAAAGGAAGCGATTTATGACTTGTGTTTAATAGCTGTACTGTTACTATAAACAATTATTATAATAACTAATATCATGGAATTAAATGTTATACAATAGAATTATGAAAAATATCTATTGTTGATGTTGTTCAAGTATTATTGATAATAAGATCAAAGTCTATTCCAATAAGTCCGGTCACTCCTTTGTTCGTCGGAAAACGCCAGCATTTTTTGCGGGGAGTCGTAAATCATGTGCGACACCTGTTTTTGCTAGTTATTTGGTAGTATACGAGGTGACGGACGGTGAACGAATTTACCGGGTGCAATTAGAAAATATGTTGACTTTTTTCTTGTTTTGAAAAATATTGGCAATTTATATAAATTATATGTCAAAAATAGCTACCATTATTGCTAAGTAACTTTTTAGAAATTTCGTTCTAACCGAGGAATGGAATGAAAAAAATAATAAACATAGACTTCAATAACGTATATCCGAGCGTATATCTGATAATACTTAATAGCTAATACAGAATGATCAGCGAATAAACATTTGTGTTGATATAATCATTATAAAAGAAATAACACAGTTTAACATCTACTTGGGACAAAACGAATACAAATGAACAATTATTTAGGTCAAGTCCATTTGGAGTGTACTCTGTAGCGTTGTATTTAATAAATAAATAAAAATAATGAAATATTAACAAACAAATAAGTATTATGTACATTCTCAAAAATTAATAAATACTTGAATAGTTATAAATTTTTCAAGATTTTCAATTTGGGATGTTCTTTATTCTTTCTAAAGGTCCTTAGTTAGTGATGAATTTTCAAATTTCAGTGTATAAGAGATTCGCACCCTTGTGTATAAGGACAGCATGGGAAGTTTGGGCAAGGATGCGAAAATGCGATAGTAGACAACTTGGTCTTCAAGCTCATTCCTATTCCTACATCATCCTGCACACATGAATCATTGAAATTTTCAGTGAATATATTTCCTAAAGAAATCAGATATTCACTGAAAATTTTTGGAGGAACTGTCAATCCTCCAAACCGTCCCTGCTTACTACCTTCATAAACTTTTTTTTCGCAGAATGATGTGGATTGGTCACAACCTTCCTTATTGCAAACGTTTTCTGGACGAAGTATATGAGCTTTGATCAAAATGAATGCTACATATGACTTAACTTTTATAAGCTTTTCCAGGTGTTATGTTTGTATGCTTATGCTCTCCAGCAAATCCAAGAACGTCTTTCCAGTGCTGCAATCTTGAAATAACACTATTTCAATTTTGCATTGTTTTGTTCATTTTTTTTACTATATTATTATCAACTCATGGAGGTGCGTAATTATAATAATTAATAATATTCAATATTTCTAGATTTGTTCCAAATTATGTACCAGCTACTGAAATTTTCAAGTCAATAACTCACCTTTCAGGATAATAATTGCTTATGAATTGCAGTATTGTTTCTGCACGAATCCACGCAACAATAATTTCCATAAGAAGGCATCGCACATAATCAAAAACACAGCAGATAACGTTCGCACAAATTAAAATTCAAGATCACTTTCTTGGGCGCACCCGATACAACGCTCTGCTACACCACCGTATGAGTCAAACAGAACTGAAAAATCAATAAATCCCACATCAGATGTGGGTTTTGCCGGTGAGACGGTGGGTGTAGGCAGGAGGGGGATTCTCGCGTCGTCGAGAGAGTGGTCGGACTTATTGGAATATATAGACTTTGATAAGATTATAAATACAAGTACAAGTAGGTCGTAGCTGAAGTATAGTATGTAACTCGTGTTGTAGAGCTTTTTACGCACTCACGGAATTACTTTTTCATCCGTGCGTAGAATGCTTCTTACCACACACGTTACGTAATATACTACTAACCTACGACCCCCTCTCTAATCAGTCAATAACACACAGTCAGAATCAATGTAATGAAGCAAATCGCACGGCTTCTCTAGCAACTGTCAATAGACGTCACCATTTTATTAGGAACTCACTATTTGAAAACATTCGATATTGCCACGTTTAACTATGAAAATCCCAAAGGGCTAAGTAGGTATGTTTTGATTAAAATTGAAAAATGGACTTTCGATTGGCAACAATATGTTAATAATTATTAAACGTTAGTTATTTAATGTGCTTCTTCCATTGGTATTAGAGTAATAGCGATGGGGGAAATGAAAGTTTACCAAGGACCTCTAATAATGTAACTGTTGTTTTTCATGCTTCAAGGAAGCGATTTATGATTTGTGTCTTATAACTGTAGGTACTGTTACTATAAACAATCATTATAATAACCCATATTATGGAATCAAATGTTATACAATGAAATTATTGAAAATATCTATTGTTGATGTTGTTTAAGTATTATTGATAATAAGATTATGAATACAAGTACAAGTAAGTCGTGGGTAAAGTATAGTACGTAACTTGTGTTGTAGAGCATTTTACGCACTCACGGAATGTCGCACTCGCCGCTACGCGGCATCGTGGTAACTTTTCCATTCGTGCGTGAAATTCTTCTAACCACACACGTTACATAATATACTATTACCTACGACCCCCCTGTAATCAGAGAAGTGAAGTGTTTATGCTGCCGAGCCCGAGCCCAGCATCCCCTTAGGAATGCAGGGGCCGCACCACAGCGCAATGGTCCGCCTTGCTTTCGGCGTATGACCAGTATCCACGCAACATCCGTCGAAACCAGTACCAAGAAAACCCATCCCAACAACCGCACTCCCTGATCTCCCAAGATCATGCTGCTTCCCCAATTATTCAGAAATTCGATTATGGTTCTGTCGTTTATGTCTATGTTTGTAGGTATTGGGTATTGTTTTTGTTGTTGTCTTAATTTATCCGTGAGGGTTTGTCGTGCTATCTGTCGTTGTTGTAGCGTGCAGTCTAGCATAATATGATTCCTGTCTTCGATGGTATCGCAGTGTGTACAGGTTCAGTCTGTTTCCCTTAAATTGAATCTATTATAGTAATCGTTCATGTGTCCGTGCCCTGTTACTAGTTGCGTTGTCTTCCAGTTCAATGATGGTGTCGCTTTGCTGACCTTGTTGAAGATGTATGTTTTCCTTCCAGTAGTTGCATTGTCCCATTTGTCCTGCCATTTGTTAATTTTCAGTTTGTATTTCGCCAGCGCTATTTTCTACTTGGCTATTATTGTTATTGTTTTTTCGGTTGTCAGTTTTGCAATTCTGTCGGCTTCCCTAATGTGTATGTTGTATTTGATGATGTATGTTGTTAGAAGCTCGAGGTGTTTTTTGATATTGTTGATTATCTTGCATTTGCTGTTCCCGTTTGCTAGTTGCTCGATCACTGTTCTTGAGTCTGTATATATGCTTAGAATTTTGCCTTCGTGTAGGTCTGTCTTCTCTAAAATTGTACCTAGACCTATTTTCATAGCGTTTGCTTCGAGTTTGTTGATATTGAGATGTGCGATAATTCGGTATGTATCCCCTATTTGTCGATTTTCTATTGTTATGTAGATACTCAAAGATTTTTGGTCATCTTTTATGCTGGCGTCAGTGTATAATGAAATGTCTGGTATCTAATGTCTGTTTGTACCGTTTTTATTGTCATTGCTGTAGGGTGTGGTAGGTCTATTGTTCTTGTCCTTAATTTGTCCATTGCGTCTTCATGATTTGTGTATGTTCAAAATATTGTCCACGCGTCTATGTCAAGTGGTGTGACACCGGCCAGCACGTGCAATGCGGTCGTCGGTGTAGTTCTGTATGCCTTGGTAATGTAATGGCCAACAGGAATAGTCGTTCCAAAGCAGCAAGCTGTGAGAATATTGCTTCCGTTTTCGAGTGATTATATTTAAGTTTGTTGCGTATTGCCCAGTTTTCGCATGCTTCCCAGATCCTGTTCCACTAGTTTTCCATTGTTTTTAGGAAGGTCCCAGATATAACGATTATTTGGTCGTCTGCAAAAGCTTGAATGAGGTCGGTATCTTCAGTTGACTTGGCTTTGTCAATCGATTCAAACCAATCCTCCATTAGTAGAATTCACAGTATCGGTCCTAGGCTTGAACCTTGAGGGCAGCCTCTCTGTGTGGTGTTTTGAATGTCCTCCGTCTGAATGCATCTGTCCTGTAAGAAGTCACTGCATAGTTTCTGTATGTTTCTGGGTGTCTCTGTTCGCCTTAGCCTGTCCGTTATAATAGGTATCTAGACTGCGTTGAAGGCGTTTGTCAGGTCGATTGTAATTACTGCTGTGTGAACCCGTATGAGCCCGCATTGTTGTTGACTTCTAGGTGGTGAGTGAGTCTTTCGGCCGTCATATTGTCCAATATTTTACCGAGAGTTGAGAGAAGGTAGATTGGACGCTTGCCGCTGACTTTTTTGGGTAGCCATACCATGTTTGCTGTCTTCCATATGCCCGTGAATTTGCCTGTATTTAAGCAGAGATTATATATTACTGTGAGAATATTTGGATCGATGCTGCGAATTATTTCTACTATCTTTTTACTAAGTCCGTCTTAAGTGGTGGATTTCTTGTTTTTCATGTCTCTGATAGTCTGTGTTATTTCGTCTTGTGTGAAGTTTTTTTTGTAAATAATCTATGGCCTCTTTCCAGTATTCTGTGTATTGCCCGTTGTCTGTCTTGATTGTGTTTATTATTCTGTTGTCTTTTGTCCTATCTCTTATTATTCTGTAGGCTGTCCCATGGGTTGTCAGGGTCATTGTCTGTAAGGAATTGCCTTATTGCGTTTTGTTTTGTGTACTTGATGTTGTTTTTGCATATCCTTTTCTGTTCGGTGTACTCTTGTTCCGCTCTGTCCCTGTTTACGGTATTCCTTTCTCGTTGGAATCTTTTCCTCAACCTGTTGACTCTTTTCTTTTGTTTGTCTAAGTCGTTATTCCACTATATTTTGACCTCTCTTGTACTCGCTGATGCTTTGCGTGCTGCTTGTTATGTGATCTGCAGCTTCTTCTGTTATGCAGTTTGAACTGTCAGGTCTGTTGGTCTAGCTGATTCCCAATTGGTTGTTTGCACTAGTTCAACCAGTTTGTCGTTGTCAATGTTTTTGATGTTCATTTGTCGTTGCTTGTGTGTTGGTCTCCTGGTCTTATTTTGTGTTAAGATGTTAAATTCAATGCATTGGTGGTCGCTTAGAATCTCTAGATCACTCACTGTCCAGTCTGAAATGTTAATATCTTTAGTCAAGGTGATGTCGATCCAACTTCTACCTCTATTGTTGGTGAATGTTGGTGGGCTGTCGTGTGTGTTGTGTATGAATAGGTTGTTAGTTGTCGCCCGTTCCATTATGTCTAGTACTCTATCGTCATTTATGTCTTCTCCCCAGCTAGTATGCTTCGCGTTCATTTCTCCGGCAACTAGTGTTTTGTTTTTGTCTGTTCCAATGTGTCTCTTGTGTTTGTCTAGCATTTTGTTTGTTCTTCCCCCTGGTTCGTCATAGATGTTTACCAGTGTAATTAGGTTATTTGAAGTGAATAGTAGTTGTTGCATTTCTATCTGTTCTTCCTACAAGTGTTATTTGTTTCCTCAAGCGCTCATTCACCAGTATGGGAGCTTTTGATTTTATGTCATCTGGTATCACTATGTATTCACTGTTTTGCCAGAGGTTACGTTCTGGTTCCTGTATGAGTACAATGTCTGTGTTTTCGTTCGTCATTTTTTGGATTAGTTGTTCCGTTGCTTGTATGCCTCTTCCAGCGTTAAACTGTAATAAGCTAAACATTATGTGTTTGAGTTCAATAACTGTACTGTTACTTTAAACAATTATTATAATAACTAATATTGTGGAATTAGATGATATACAATGAAATTATTAAAAATATCTATGTTGATGTTGTTCGAGTATTATTAATAATGAGTTTATGAATACAAGTACAAGTGAGTCATAGGTAGAGTATAGTACGTAACTCGTGTTGTAAAGCATCTCACGCACTCATCGCTACGTCGCATCGTGCGTGAAATGCTTCTTACCACACACGTTACGTTACACGAAACGTTGTTACCATAGTAACGAAATCAAGGAAGATTTTATTATAAAAGAGCGGTTAGAAAAATGAGAACAAAATGAACGTCAGGGACCGGCAAAAGCTTATTCCGGTCCCTACCCTCCATTTTCCGGTCTAGATCGGCGAGACGTTATTTTCTGGACGAAAAATTATCCAGAAAGTGTATATTTTCTGGTAGACCATAGAAAATAGTGATTTACGTTACAAGACCGGAAAGTAGTGTGTTTCAGGTCGAGACTAAGATTGGTGAGACCTGAAAAACACCAATTTCCGGTTGCGTGACGTACAATATTTTTTTCAAGACAGACACTTCAATTCTTTATTTCACTTTTTATAACAGTGATTAACAAAACTGAAACCAGATACATATTTGACATCAACGACAAAATAAAAATCAAAGAACTGTCAATCACTCGACAATATATCGAAACGTTGTTACCATAGCAACAAAATAAAGGTGAATTGTTTTATAAGAAAGCGATTGAAAAAAAGAAAAGAAATGGACGCCAAGGACCGGTAATAGCATATTACATAACGTGTGCGGAAAGTGACATTTTTCACACGAGTGGGAAATATTGTAGCATGGGGCATGAGCTGAGTACGACAATCACACGAGTGTGAAAAATCACTTCTTCACGAGTAATGTACAGTATTTTCCCTACGATCACGTGATAATTTCACCAAATAATGTGTAATCAACATTTGACATATCAATACACAAAATGTTACAATTAAAATCAACATAATTGATTTCAAAATTAACAATAACTATCGAGAGTGACAAAAATTCAAGTAGTTTAACTATATAATATAGGTGAGTTATTACAATTATCAATTGGTTGCATAATTATAGAAATTGGAAGTGGAATTATTATTGTTCATCATACTTCATACCTACTTATCATGAATACTTTTCAAGATGTTCAGATTTCCCTACTATTATAACAGGTGATTTGGATTAGCTGGTACAACATCGGACTTCTAACGAAGAGTACGCGAGTTCAATCCTCGACCGAACCCTAAATTTTTTTTAATCATGAAAATGACAAAAATTCCACTTTTCAAATAGATTGCTTCAAATTGAGAGTTACATACGTAAATCTAATTAAAAATTATATATTTGACTGCTTGCCAGTGGCCAATCTTGAAAAAATTGATTTGACAGCTTCTTTATCCGTACACGTACGGATATAGTATATTACATAACGTGTGTGAAAAATCACTTTCGCACGAGTAATATACAGTATTTTTCCTACGATCACGTGATAATTTCACCAAATAATGTGTAATCAACATCTGACATATTAATACACAAAATGTTACAATTAAAGTCAACATAATTGATTTCAAAATTAACAATAGCTATCAATAGTGACAAAAATTCAAGTAGTTTAACTATATAATATAGGTAGGTTATTACAATTATTAATTGGTTGGATAATTATAGAAATTGAAAGTGAAATTATTATTGTTCATCATACTTCATACATACTTATCATGAATAATTTTCAAGATGATTACATTTTCCTACTATTATAACAGGTGATTTGGATTAGTTGGCTGCACCTTAAATTTTTTTTAATCAAGAAAATGACAAACATACCACTTTTCAAATAGATCGGCTCAAATTTAGATATTACATAGGTAAATCTAATTAAAAATTATATATTGGACAGCTTGGCAGTGGTCAATCTTAATAAAATTGGCAGCTTTTTTATCCGTACACGTACGGATAAGTTTTTTTTCCGTACGCGTATGAATAAAGGCCACTTTTCATAGAACTGGACAGTGCGATATGTCACTTTCCTATGTGATCGTAGGATAAAGCTTGATCGGCAAAACGTTATTTTCTGGACAAAAAATTGTCCAGAATGTGTATACTTTCTTGTCGGTCCACAGTTAAAAATGTGATGTAGCCAGTCTTGGGACATATTTGGACCCCAGTTTCATCCGCATTGAATATTCTAGAGGGATTATTAAGTATATCGGAAGCAGATTCATCATTCAGATGTTGTTGAAGTTGACTGAACCAATTTCTGACATCTTTCTTCTTGACTGAAGCCCTGGTATTTGAAATAATCTGCGCCTTTCGCTTCGTTACTGCGGGAGCGGGATGTCTCTTTAAAAATAATTTGAGCCATTTTTTTTCAGGTCTGTTGGTTATTCTGTTTGTACTGTTTAGAAAGTGTTGTATGGTATCGAACACCTCCTCGGGATACATTGGAAAGCCAAGGGTAGCTTTTTTTATAATCCATTCAACAGTTTTTCGTTATTCATATCTTGTTAACTCTGGAGGAGGACCCATTTGTCGAAGAAGCGGAACTTTATGATGAATTTAATTATGTAGAGTTGACTTAGGAATGTTGTATTGCCTATGTGCCGCATTTAGAAACATTTTACGCGTAGCTCTACTTGATTAAGAGGTTCTTCCAAACTACTGTGACTATAGGCAAATCGAATGTATCGACCTCTTTCAGTAACCTCCATCTGAAAGCCACAAACATTTTTTGAAAAGTGGTAAATTTCTACTGGTGCTCATTCATTAGTGATATCATCTAGTGAAAAAAACGATACGAATTTCCCAATAAAACACTGTGTTCATTAGGTGAAACAAGAAACTTATTATTGAACGTATATGTTCAATTATTGGAACTTCATACCCAATAAATGAACACTGAACAAAAATTAAAAAAGATTCGTTGTGTTTAATATTCAAAATTGAACCTTATAAATAAAAAAGTGTTGTTCCAGCACTGGACTGAAGATTCAAAACATACCTACCTCTGTCCTTCTTATTTTCTCAAAATTTGCAGCACAATCACAAATACGTATTTTTAATATTTTTAATATTAAAACTAATTACATTGACCATCAGGAATGCGACGTTGCCAAAACCGAAAATTAAAGTTGGACCAATGGGAAACGCGCTCACAACGTATTTTTAGTTGAAACTATCAATATTTGATTGAAACTTGAGACTTGTTCATTCACTGGGTGGTGTTCAATCACTGGAGCACTTACCCTATGTACCTTACCTATCAACAAATTTTTTGTCAGTGAACGCTATGACTGAAAATGGTCTTGTTGTGTCATTTGATGAGTTTGGCTGCAAATTCTACGATGAATCAGATTATTTTGTCAAAAGAAAAGTGGAGTTCACGGGACACTTGAGAAATGGGTTATATATTGCTGACACATGCAATAAAGAACCAGTGAGGGCGTTATCTGCCATTACTTCAGATCACATGATATGGCATAAACGTTTAGGTCACTTGAACAGAAGAATTATGAGATAACTGAAAAGTTTGTAACAGGTTCACACTTTGACCAAGAAAATAATGAACCTTGTACTCAATGTATTGAAGGAAAGCAGACTGTTCAACAATCTCCCCGTGAGAGTTCGAGAAGAGCGAATGAGTTATTGGAATTTATCCATAGCAGGGTGGGTGGAAGAGACTTTATGGGGTGGAACAGAGTATTGCCTTATTTTTGTTGATGATTTCAGCAGAAAAACTTGTGGTTATATGCTGAAAACGAAAAGTAAAGTTTTCTGTAAGTGTCGAGATTCCAAAGCTTTGGTGAAGAGCCAGACAGGGAAAAAGATGAAACGTCTAAGAGGTGGTAATGGTTCAGGGTACGTCAATAACGATTTTAAAAATTTTCTTGAAATTCACGGCATTATATTCATCAGACCATTCCGTACACTCCACAACAAAACGAAGTAGCGGAACGGACTAATAGAACTCTTGTAGAAAAAGCTAGATGTCTGTTGTTTGATGCGAATTTGGGAAAACGATATTGGGTCGAAGCCATGAGCACCGCCATCTATTTGAAGAATGGATCACCTACCTACTGCTGTGAAGAAAGCAGCACCCGAAGAAGTTTGGACAAACGAAAAAGTAGACCTGTCGCACTTTAAAATATTTGGTAGTAAGGCACAAGTGCATATACCAAAGCGACAAAGACATAAATTTGATGAAAAATCACGTCAATATTTGATGATGGGTTATTGTGGAGCATCGAAAGGTTACAGACTATTCTTTCACCGCTGGAACAAAAGTAAGGCAATGTGTTTTGGAGATATTCGGTAACTGCCCGAGAAAAGTGACTAGGGCATTCATCTTGCTGATACTAAATATCTCCAAAATCAATGGTAGGTTGCTGAGTAGCAGGAACTATTTGGTTTTGTGGCAGTTCGAGATATTTGGCGCCAGTAAGATTTCCCCCAATAAAAAAAGGTCCTATGATATAATCACCTAAAATACCCGTCCACACATTAAGTTTTTGTGCGTACAAATGACTAGGAAGTCAAGATACCTGCAAGTCTGTAATAGTAGTTGTTTTTTCATAAAATGGGGAATTAGCAAGGAATTACTTACTAGTCAAGTATATAAAAGAAACCAATTTGAATAGTCGACAACACATTGACTACACAATCATTAAAAAAATTGAAATCAAAATTACAATAAATTATAATATTGCCCCATTTGGGGCAAACTGTCGTTAACTTTTGATCATTTTATATTTTATAGTTTCTAACAATCACACGTGTTTCTAGAACAGAAATGAAGTGACAGTAAATGATTATGAAGTTGACTAAAAAACAAATCAAATTGAATTATGACAAGTGAAAGTCTTGGTGAGCACAGAACTCAAGTTATTAGGCACGTTTTTTTCACATCATTTATTCACCATTGGTTGAATGACGTCAGTCTCCGCTGCAACAACATGTTAAAGTCATCATTGGCACTTGAAAAAACGCAGTTGTTGTTGTTCAAATCATCTGACCACTGACAATCTATTTCTAAGTTGATTGTTGTTATTAGCAGAAATTTACGAAATGGATGAAGATACTTTGGAAAGTGCTGTAGTTATTTTAGTCTTTAGATCTAATAGCGGTTCATCTGATGGTTCCACTTGAAATTTTCTCAATTTCTGAAGCTGTTAATGGCGCCGTCGATACCTTGTTACCACATTTTAAACTTATTTTTATTAAGTCGTCAATTTCTTTGCAAAGGTCGTAGTTTTAGATCTCCTAGAAGCACATAAGTCCCATATTTATCTTAATTTATTTATTGATATATCTGCTTATTTTTTGATTGGTCACAACGGATGTTTGGTACTTTGGGACCATTTTGCATTATGACAACGGTCATGGAAAATGGGTGGAATTTCATTATTCGAGACCTACAATTTTGCCCAGAATAATGTTTTTGCTTAATTAACTAGTACTTCAGGTGTTCAACGGCCTCCAAGTTCTCATGAATATTTTTTCTCCGCGTATTTTAACATGAAACGAACATTCATTTACAAAAACTCAATGCATTTAAACTCCAGTCGGCTAACTTTTTCTGTTCCTTTTTTAGGTGACCGTTCACAGCTTTCTGTAACCATATTGGAAGTTGCGGGAACTCCAAATCCGAGTCCTCTATCGGATCGCAGTGGCGAACAACTTCTCCAAACGACGTTGAATTCAGGTAAGTAGGTGTTAACTAATTGTGAAGCTTTTGAAATAGCTCTATCAGCATTTTGTGAGAAAAATTTACAGTATTTCATGCATTATATAAGTATATTATATATATAATATAAGTGCATTATTGAACATTTGGATACAATTATTAGATCTTTCAACGTCTTCTATCATCTCTTGCCCACCAAAAAAAAATTTTTTTGAGCTAGTTTATGGTTCAATCCCTCCTGTCTTCCTTGTAAAAAAAATTACCCAAATGGAAAATTGAAAGTAACTTGGTACCACATCACGATTATCACTATGGCACAAAATAAATATTGCTATGTGCCGCGCTTTGCACTTCTCTTTACCATCGGGAATTGAATCCGGGAAACATGAGCTAGAAAATTCTTAGCGCTATGAACGGTTCCTACCCATCAAAGTTCTGTTCGGTATTATAAGCCACTGCGTGTTATATTCTGCCATTTACTAGAGTGCTGGACCTGACGTATGTGCGTGTGAGATTCCTACTGCGTGCGCGTACCGTAGAGTCAGAACGCATTCTGAACGTGAAGAATAACCTTCTTTGCTCAGTGCTAGTTCAAGAGCGCTTTCAGGTGAAACACTTTGTGGCCGGCTATTAGTGTCTGAAATCGCGCGGCTGAAAATACATTAATATAAATAGAGACAGGTAAGGAATACGTGTCCGGCCACTGAGTCGAAGTGCCTCTTTCCTTCTGGTGTCCAGACATTGTGTCTTTGTACGGGTCACTCGTAATACATGAACTTCAATTAGTACCTACGTCCAAACGGGACACGCATTTCCAAGTGTTTCCAAATGACCAATAAATATTTAAAAGAAATATTTGTGTTAAATTGAATCAAATACACGTGTACGACTAGTGTCTCGTGTGAAAGGTTCTTCATTACGGGACACATTTTGTGTCTTGAATCTTGATTCTAGTGGCCGGCTGCAAAGTGTCTCGTCTGAAAGCGCTCTAAAGGTACAGAATCGAATGCACAAAGATAAGGTTGTAGCTCCAGCTTATGCGAGAGAAGTTCAGTAGTTGTTATTCATTATAACTATAACTTGGATTATATGCAAAATGTCATTGTAATTTCAAACTGAAGTAACTTCGACACTGCAATAAATTTCAATTGACCTAAATTTCACCGAAAAATTACAATAATTTGAATATGATGTTATAGTACCATACAAACAGGAGAACCACGGTTTTTATTCATACAGGGTGTTTCATAGTTTAACCACCACAAGTTAACTGCAAGTAAAGGACACTTTGGTGGTTCCAGATAGCCTTGATGAATTGGTCCAACATAATTATCTATTAACAGAGATACAGGGTGTTTTATCCATCTAGACCAATCCTTCTGAAGGCCATAACTTTAGAACCACCCTATATATTTCTTTCATTTTTGGTAGGGGTCTATTGCAAGGCTGCTCAACCACAGGCCCGCGGGCCACCGTGTGGCACGCGGATGCATTTTAAATGGCCCGCAGCCCGAACAAATGTTTTTGGAGGAAAAGGTGGCGTTACCTTTGGAAACTGATTTACTGAAGAATACATCCTGGTTAAGCGATCTTGCATTTCTTGTTGACGTTACGAATTACCTCAATATTTTGAACCTTAAATTACAAGGCAAACACTGTTCACTTCCAATTATGTTTAATTAAATATGCGGATTCAAAGCTAAATTAAACCTTTTTTTATGAATTCAGCCAGAGAAAATATCAACTTATTTCCGACACTTGAAGACTTCAAAATCTTAATATTACCAATATTGATTATTCTAAGTACGAATCAAAAATTAAATGCTTATTACATTCATTTGAAAATAGTTTTCAAGACTTTGAGAGTAAAAATAAAATATTACAAATTTTTAGAAATACTTTTATAATTAATTCAACTGAAATAATTAGTTATCCTGGCAATATTCAGTTGGAACCAAGCGAACTGGTTGTGCCTTAAAAACCTTTTTATGGAAAAAATATCTTCGAAAGCACAAAATGTATAAGAAGAGTTTGCAGATTTCTGAAAATTGGTGCCAAAAGAAGACTTTCCTGCAATAACGGACCTGGCATTGCAATTCCTATCCAGTTTCGGATCAACATATGTGTGTGAAAAGGTTTTCTCGGATCTTAATTATATTAAAAATAAATACCGCACTTCACTTACGGAGCAACATATTTCTGACCTGGTGTTATTGTCAACATCTAATTTAAAAGCTACTATAAAAAAATTAGTACAAAAGAAACTTTGCCAAAAATCACATTAATTTAAGATACAAGTTTTATTTTTTATTTAGTTTGCTTTGCTCATTGCTCATTGACGACTTAATTTCATATAAGTTAAAAAATCGTTAATGGCCCGCTAAAAATTTCTTACCCATCGGTTTGGCCCTACTGTTCAAAAACTTGAGCAGCCTTGGTCTATTGTATTGATAACACAATAAGATAGTGTGATCAAAATAATTATAATCCAGGTCTGGTTTGAGAAAAATTTGCAAAATTCGATAATCTCCAAAACAACACCCTGTATATCAGAATTATTGAAATCCAATAGATTATTCGAAGAAAACAGAAAAAATAGAACAGACCAAAATATTTTTCGAAGTGCACATCCCGTTTTACTGCTTAGCTTTTAATGTCAAAGTTATTTAAATGTATCATTGACATTTTCGTACGTAATAACTTTAGAACCACATCATAGATTTCTTTCATTTTTGGTAGGTGTAAGTTACATGAACATCAAAATCTTATCATGTAACAAAAACAGTTATAATCCAGGTTCGGGTTAGGAAAAATATATTTTATCAAGATTTTCATAAATAATTAGTTTATCCCAAAAGAACAGAGAAAATTGAGTTACACCGAATGTCAAATTATTTATAATAATTGTTCAAGATGTCCATCATTTTGTTCTATGCATTTACGATCTCTTTTCAAGATGTTTTCTGTTGCTCGTCTTATCATCAATGGATTTGCCCTGATTTCCTCGCAAGCATCATCAATTTTTTCAAGATCTTCTAAGGTTTATCTCAGTAGAGTATACTTTGGCTTCCAGATATACCCAAACATAATAGTCCACTGGGTTAAACCTGCAAGGCTAATTATTGGACCCGCCCCTCCCTATCTACATGTTTCTAAAATTCTCGTCTAGAAAATTTCGCACAATTACCAATTTCCTCATTTTCTCATAGCACTGGTAACATATTTTTCAAAGTTTTCAGCACTTCAACAGTCTACGCCTATTTGATAATTTTTCTGTTGCTTAGAATATTAGACCTACATGATAATTGTTAATGATTTTGACTTGAATATTTTAGTAAGTGTACACTTCGAAAAACATTTCCTTGTTTCTAAATTTTTTCTGTTCTCTTGGAATAAACTATAGATTCATAAAAATCTTGATAAAATATTTTTTTTTCTCACCCGAACCTGGATTATAACTGTTTTTGTTACATGATAAGATTTCAATGCTTATGTTACTGACACCTACCAAAAATGAAAGAAATCTATAGTGTGGTTCTAAAGTTACTACGTACGAAAATGTCAATGATACATTTAAATAACTTTAACATTAAAAGTGGTTCTAAAGTTATGGCCTTCAAAAGCATTGGACTAAATGGATAAAACACCCTGTATCTCTGTCAATAATTATGTTAAACCAATTAACCAAGGCTATTTGGAACGACCAAAGTGTCCTCTACTTGCAGTTAACCTATGGTGGTTTAACTATGAAACACACTGTATATTGAGAAGGCGTGCTAAAGCTTGGTACTCGTTGATTGGGTAATTGAGTAAGACTCATTATCATTCCGACGGTTTGGTTCCAAATGTGACTAACTACAAAAATTACAATTTTAAGCTATCTACGCAGTCTAACTAAAAATAAAGGTTTTTGTAAGTTCTAAAAGTAGCCATATCGCTATTTCAAAATCTGGCCCCAAAATTAATCTTGCGCTATGTGTCTAAATGCATAACAAATATGTTTTCTAGTTCCAAATGTGTTCAAGATCACATAGCTAGTTTTGGAATTGAATGAAAATAATTTTGTTAATTATATATGTATCTATGGTCACTTAGCCAGTTGTGGAACTAAAAGTTTTTCATGTTATTTTCGCGCGTTTTGTAGATAACTACTTGTACAAACAAGTCGATTCAAGTCAGTTTCTGTTGGGTTATTTTGGAAAAGCAATTAGTATTAGTTTAAACAGCAGAGTGCGTGTTTGCCATTATTGTTTAAAAGTGAAAGTAGTACATACAATAAATTAGAGTGATTTTTTCCAATATGACCTCCAGGGGCTAAAAAATATTAAGTATGGTGCCTAGCTGCTCAAATCAAACGCCCTTAGAAACTAGAATAATCATAAAGAATAATCCGACGAAAGTATTGCAGAAGATGAAACTGTGGTGCCAGACGTTAATGACCCTGACGAAGAAGACTTTTTTAACAATAATGATTAATGAACTGATGATTTAGCCTTTTTCTTAAGATTTTTCTTAGGATAGCTCCATTATATCCCTTTATGTTACCACCATTTTGAGAAAATATATTAATACCAAAAGCTATCTGCGTTTTTTATTTAATTTTGTCCTTACAAGTCACTGCATAAGATTTTTTTACCGAATTAATATAAAAAACAATCATGAACTGTATAAGTTGAAATATCCGTAATACCTCACAGGGCAATTTGTAGACCTTGATTTGATAGAGTGTATCAAACTTTCTTTTGTGTTTCCTGTATAATTAACATTTTGTAGATAGCCACATATGGAAATAGACCATTGCAATTAATAAGTATTTCGAATTTCGAAATACTTATTAATTGCAATTTGCACTCATGACCTTTTCCACCAACCTGATTTCGGTGCCTATGATGGGAAATGCCCAATGCCCATATTTTTAATACCGAAATCGGATTCCACCACCCTACGAAATCCTGAGGCAAAAACCAGCTTACCTAATATTTGGATGTATTCTTGCATAATATAGCTGCTTAATTCAAACCTGTAAACCAGATGGGTGGATATCATAGTTTAACAATTCGTGATGAAAGAAAGTGAGAACACAAATTTATGTTGATTTCCCAGTTTTTTCCCATTAAATTTCTTTTTATCCCCATCTCATTGTTAGTGAACATGGACTTCAGATAATATCTGTGAAAATGGCAAGAAAATGCCAAAGTAGTAATGCCAAATTTCAAATTCAGGAGTTTCTTGTATTGTCTTGTATTTGGAACGTGGTATTTTTGTGTAAGTCGAAAACACCGAACGAAATTAGTTTTGTACAATGTCTCAAAATAATTGATACGTGGACGTAATAAATAAAATAACTTATTTTCGGGGTCCTTCATTTTCAGACTTCCATTATCAAGCCTTCTTCAATATAATAACTAACAATCAACATTCGGCAAACTCAATCTGCTATAGATCCAGATGACATCCGAGCAATATCAAGTTGAGTATGTTCTGAGTGGATTAGGCAAACCGAGCAAGTTGTCAAATATTGGGTATGTCTTTTCACTCTCAGGTATTACTTAGCGTGAGGTGAAACGTAGATTTTTCCTGAATTTATTAAAACTCGATTCAGAAATTAGCAAACTTTGGGAAATGGTTGGTAGAATTGGGCATGGGTACATGTTATTTAGTTCCCATATTAAAAAGGGTTAGTTCTTAACATTTTAGGTACCTATACCTATATGTGTGATTTGGCGTGATTTGGTAAATAAAAAAAGAGCTATTCATGTTGGCACTGCGCAGCTGTCCCCATTTCTTGACAGTTTTACTTTAAAAATATAAATAATAAAATAATAATAAGTGTCACAACTTCACTGATGCTTCTGCTAACAGTGGCCTGCCTGCCTGACTCACGCACATTGAACATTGCTGAATATCAGAGCGGAGAAGTTTAATGAAATTGATAACTAATGGAAAAATATATAAACGGTACGCTAATATAAATTCACTTTTGTGTCCTCAGATAGCGCTGAAGTTCTTGACGGGCAGCTAATAACTAATACAAAATTACTCAGCATCTGAATCAATCGTGTTTCTCCAGTTGTTTTGTTAATCTAGAGTGTTTTATAAACAAAGCTTCACTTCAGGTATTAAACGGACTCGTATCTCTCAGAAAATGCTGTCTGTTAAGTAACCGTAGTAATATATAACTGTCAAAAAAAAATAGAGACATAATTAATTGAATGTCATATAAAAAGAAATAGTATTTTCATTCATTTTCATAACAATTATACAGTCCATCAAATATCGAAGTTATCTCATTCCATAATCAACATAAAATATGGTCCAGACGATCCGGATATAAACCAGATTTCAAGAATTCCACATCGGTGACACCGGTGACACCGGAGACATAAAGCCGGTGAGTCTGTTCCAATTCATCTCAATAGAGCATATAGAATCAAATAAGGCAGGTTTTTGGTCTGTATCGTACAGTGTAGATTACAATATTTAGGTTGTCCTATTATTTTCTTTCAAGTCACATAAACACAAGCTAAAAAGGCAAATCATGCCCACCGCCGAAGAAAAGGCGGATGAAATAAAACAACTAAAACATAGTCGGGGAGTTTTAAAGGCACAGTTAACAAAATTTCAGTCTTTTCTGGGGCAAACAGAGAATTTACATAAAATTTCACAAATTCAGAAAAGATTAACTAGAATTCAAAATTATTTTGAACAGTATGAAAATATACAAAGTAGGTTAGAGTTTCTAGAACCAACAGAAGCCGAGAACCGTGAAGATCAAGAAAATAGCTTTTACGATGCAATATCGAAAGCATCAGACATGTTACATTCACATAACTCTCAGAGCCAACAAGCCCATCAATTGCAAAGTCAAATTACTAATACCATGTTAAATTTAAAATTGCCATCGATAACTCTTCCAGTTTTCTCAGGTGACTATTAGACTTGGCCTAGTTTTTATGATCAATTTTCTCAGCTCGTGCACAACAACAACACGTTGACAAATAGACAAAAAATGTTTCATTTAAAATCTTGCCTCAAAAATGAAGGATCAAAATTAATCCAAAATTTAGATGTCAATGACATAATTAAACTACGAAATAGCATGGAACATCTTAATTGAAAGATTTCAAAATAAAAAAATGATAATGAATACGCCTATAGAGGCCATTATGGAGTATCCAAAAATCACACGTTCATCACCTATAGCATTAAGACAGTTCATGGATACAGTTCATTTGCATGTCAGTGCTTTAGAAAAATTAGGTTTGTCCGTTAACGCTTGGAAACCTGTATTATTGTGCCTCATAACTTCAAAATTAGATCAAGCTACAAATCTTGAATGGCAGGATACATTAGAACCAACTGATTTATCCACTTACGCAGACATGAAAAAATTCTTTTTGAAAAAATGTACCTCATTCGAAACAGTTCACAAGAAAATATCTCAAACTCAATCAAATAGCATTCACAATATTTAAAAACATGAATCAAGCTCAGAACAATTTGTAAAATCACCTAATCAGTTTCAAAACTATCAGGTTACAAATATAACAAAGACTTCTTCACATTTCTTATGCTATTATTGCAATGAAAACAACCATTTATTATACACATGCGAACAATTCAATACATTAGATACTCAAGAAAAATATGCACATCTCAAAAGACTCAAAGTATGTACTGTATTGTCTAAAACAAGGGCATAACTATGTAAACTGCAAATCAATGAATACTTGTAAAATATGCAAGGCAAAACACAATACAATTCTACATAGCTCAAACACAACTAAACATATTAACAAAAATAACACAAACGTACAAACATCAAATACAACAACCTTTCAGAATCATAATAGTACATCCATGCCAGTGTATTCAGAAGCGACCGCGATAGTTGATCAGTACAATAACTTGATCACAGACGAGTCACAACCCCAATTCTCATGTACGAATTCGGGTAGTGGACAGAACACCACAGTCATGGTATCTCAAGCTCCTGTGCGAGCGGCAGATACAAACAAATTAGTTCTACTTTCAACTGCTGAAATATTAATATATGACAATGAGGGTGTGTCTCATAATTGCAGAGCACTCTTAGATTCAGGGAGTCAAACAAATTTAATAACTGCAGAATTATGCAATAAGTTGAAATTACAAAAAGAAAAGATAAATGCAACGATCACAGGAGTCACACAAAATGTTTTAAAAATTTGTGAAAAAACAGAAACAAAAATCACATTTAGGTTTGTTTGAGACGAAATTGTCATGTCCAATAGTGGATAACATAACAAATAATATTCCACCTAACACATTTGATTGTAAGCAAGTTCAGTTTCCGCAAAATTTTAAATTTAACAATCTAGCAGATCAACAATTCTACAAAGCTAGGCAAATAGATTTACTTATATTTGCAGATATTTTCTACCAACTCATTGGAACAAAGAAGATAAAATTGAACGGAAATATTCTGCTACAAGAGACCGTTTTTGGTTGGCTGATAACAGGTCAGTATAAACAACTTTTCAAATGCATTTTCTTGTAATTTAGCTAGAAATATATCTGATATCAGTTTAGATGAAACATTAACCAAATTCTGGGAAACGGAGGAAATACCGCAAGAGGTGATCCTAAGTCCAGATTCACAAAAATGTGAGGAATATTTTCAATTAACCACCACTCGTAACAACACAGGGCGATTTGTTGTAAGCCTACCATTTTCAAAAAACCCAAACAATTTCGGAGACATTCTCGCTAATTCATTAAAACGGTTTCATTATTTAGAAAAAAGACTAGACAGAAGTCCAGAATTAAAAAGGGATTATCGTAATTTTATGAATGAGTATGAAAGTTTAGGTCATATGACAAAATTAGGCAATTTGGATCAGTTTACAAAATCTATGTTGCAACCTCATTTCATTTTACCGCATCACCCAGTATTCAAGCAAAATAGCACCACTACAAGATGTAGAGTGGTCTTTGACGCATCGGCCAAGGCTGACAATGGCGTGTCATTAAACGAAACACTTTTAGTCGGTCCACAAATTCAAGAAGAATTATTTTACATAGTATTAAACCTACGGCTTTTTTCATATGTTATTAGTGCCGACATAGAAAAAATGTTTAGACAAATTTTAATACACCCAGAACAACGAAAATTTCAGTTATTCATAATAATGGCGCTCAGTTTTACAAAATGACATACACATTTACCAATTAAACACGGTCACTTATGGCACTGCCAGTGCATCTTATCTTGCCACAAAGGTTTTGCAGCTTGTCATATGAATTTAACAATAAATTTCCCAAAACGTGTGAAAATAATTCGTAAACATTTTTATATGGATGACCTTTTACTTAGTGTAAACTCAATTAATGAAGCAATAAAAATTTATCAAGAATTAAATATCATTCTGGGCAGCGCAGGTCTGAATTTACGAAAATTGTGTTCTAATAACAATGAGATTTTGAACTTTTTTTCGACTGATCAGATTAACATCAAAAACCATATAGAATTACATGACAAACATTTAAAAACACTAGGGTTGGCATGGGATGCAAAAACAGATACGCTGAGTTTTTCAATAGATATAAACTCGTATGTATTGACCACCACAATACTAACAAAAAGAAAAGTTTTAGCCACATTAGGAAGGGTGTTTGATCCCTTGGGACTCGTAGGTCCAGTAGTAGTGCGGGGAAAAATATTTATGCAACGCTTATGGCAGCAACAGCTAGCTTGGGACGAACCGCTACCCGAACATTTGCAAACTGTTTGGCGTGAGTATTTATTAGATTCAAGTTCCATAAACACTATCAAAATAAACAGGCAAGTTTTATGTAAAGACCCTGAAACGATAGAATTAGCAGGTTTCAGTGACAGTTCTGAACAAGCATACGGGGCTTGCTGTTATTTGATATCAAAACCAAGAGAAGGTACAGCTATTTCCTATTTATTATGCGCGAAGTCCAAAGTCGCACCACAGAAAAAACACACATTACCGCGCTTAGAACTCTTGGCAGCAGTGCTATTAGCACGTCTTGTTTCTAACATGAGAGAACATTTAAATTAACAATTTCAAAGGTTACATACTTTTGTGATTCAAGTATTGTCTTGTCATGGCTAAAGGTTCACCCTAGTCGATTAAAAACATTTGTGGGAAATCGTGTCGCAAGAATTTTAGAGTCAACAAACATTAACGATTGGAAATATGTTTCATCGGCAAAAAGCGCGGCTGATGTAATTTCTCGCGGCATAAGTGCAACAAACCTTTCAAATTCATATATTTGGTGGATGGTCCCAGATTTTCTTACTGATCAAGCAGTAAATTATATAGATAGATCATTCTTTGAGGAAAGGCTAGAATTCGAATGTCCACCTGAAATAAAAAAAGTCAGAATTGTCGTTACTAGCAGTTAAGCCTGTGAACTCAGATATTTTTCAAAGGTTTTCAACTTTGAACCGATTGCAACGCGCAGTAGCGTATTGTTTGAGATTCAAACTTCTACGAAGAAAGCGTTTGCCCAATTATTTAACAATCCCTGAACTAGACAAGTCATTGAACAATAAAGATAGCACAAGCAGAAACATTCAGTGAAGAAATACATTGTCTAAGGGACAACAAAGCGATTAGTTCTAGCAGCAAAATTTTAAAATTAAATCCCTTCATTGATAACTCAGGGATCCTTATAGTGGGAGGACGACTCAGAAATTCAGATCTGATGTTCGAAAACAAATTTCCAATCATCTTGCCAAAATCTCATAAACTCACAGATATTATCATTAAACACGAGCATCATAAAAATCTACACGTGGGTATTCAAAATTTACTTTCCATTTTACGGCTACGTTTTTGGCCAGGAAATGGAAAAACAGCAATAAAACGTACGTTGCGCAATTGTGTAACTTGCTTTAAAGTTAAACCAAAACCATCTAAGTTTATAATGGGGGATTTACCGATAGCAAGAACAATCCCAACGCGTCCTTTCTTTAAATGCGGCGTTGATTATGCTGGTCCAGTTTTGATCAAGCACGGACCTATTCGCGAACCAGTATTAATGAGGGCATACATCTGTATTTTTGTATGCTTGTCAACGCGCGCTGTGCACATAGATTTGGCAAAGGATCTTTCTACCGAAGCCTTTTTAAATGTACTTAAAAGATTTATTTCACGTAGAGGAAAACCCTGTGAGATATATTCAGATAATGGCTCCAACTTCATTGGTGCTAACAATTATTTTCTTGAGCTTCACGAACTTCTTAACAATCAAGCGTATAAAAATACAATTCAAAATTTTCTAAGTATTGAACATATTCAATTTAAATTTATACCAGCAAATTCACCCCATCAGGGAGGTATATGGGAGGCAGCAGTAAAATCTGCAAAATTTCATCTTCGAAGAATCTTAGGAAATTCCTCACTCAGATTTGAACAAATGTACACGGTACTGGTACAGATTGAAGCTTGCTTGAATTCTAGACCTCTATCACCAATATCCCAGGATCCGAACGATTTAATCCCTCTGACACCTGGTCATTTCCTAGTGGGAGACTCATTGTTGGCATTACCGGAATTAGACGTCATGGCCATGCCGGACAGCAGGCTAAGTCATTACCAGAGGTTAACCAAATTAACTCAACATTTCTGGACAAGGTGGTCACGAGAGTACTTAAGCGAACTGCAGCTACGTAGTAAATGGACTCATCAGCCAAGTGAGCAGCCAACAGTAGGCAGACTCGTGGTCATTGTTGAAGATCACATACAGCCACTACATTGGATCATGGGCAGAATTGTAGCGTTACATCCTGGACGTGACGGTGTGACGCGTGTGGTATCAGTGCGCGTAGCCAATGGGAATACCTTGAAAAGGACGTTGACAAAGATCTGTTTTCTACCTATTGACTGACACTGATGAGTTTATTTTATTTATAATATTATTCATAGGACTTTTGTTGTTATACTTTATAATTGAAAGCGATACTTTCAAGGCGGGCAGTCTATGTTAAGTTACCGTAGTAATATATAACTGTCAAAAAAAAAATAGAAAGAAGAAGAAATAGTATTTTCATTCATTTTCATAACAATTATACAGTCCATCGAATATCGAAGTTATCTCATTCCATAATCAACACTGTCTCCGTTGAACGTTTTCTTCTGTTTTTTCTAAATCTCCTTCCAGCACTTTACCAAATTATTATTAATATTCTATTAACGATTAATGGTTGTACTTTTCAATATGTACTTATACTAATAAGAACATGGAATTGAAAAATATTCATTAAAATATAGGTATAAATAACCTAGAATTAATGATACACATGTGAAAGGACAAGTGAAGCGATATATACCACGTGAATTAATCCGTCTCCAAATCATGTAAAACAGTTCGAGTGTGAAAGTTCGAGAATACAAGATAGTTGGGATACACGAAAATCCTCTTATTTCTCCATGTGTATTAATTCACTCACATTCAAGAATTGGTCCCTTGGCGCGAACCAAATAATTATCAACGCCTGGCAAAATCTCTCAATTTAATGTCTAAATAATAGAACATTATATCAAAAAGTGTCATGAAATATCGTAAGGTAGCATTTAAGAAATAAATATTATTGAATGTGAGTGAAACAACGTCCTTTTTCAGGATATTGGGTTAATATCACTCCATTAAATCAACTACAGTCACAAAATCGTCGGGGGTCGTTTCAATATCCCTTTGGCTTCTTTTATACTACTGGAAATTTCCGGGAGCAGGTAATACCGTTGAGATTGGATACTTAGACAGCGGGGTTTGAGAAAGGCCACTGTCTTTTTCTCCTGGAGAGTTGCTTGGAAAGTCAAAAGAAAAACTCATTGCCAAAAACTCCAGTGTAATACTACTGGGTGAAATTAGGTATAATTGATATCACGATGCATACTTATATAGGGTAATTCATTCGAACGAAGCTCTTAGGGCCAAAATATGGACCAAATATGCCTTAATGATATATTGTTGTGGGAAAATACGAAGCAGTAAATTCGTATTTTTCACATTTTTTGCTATTAATTTGATTGTACCTACATTCAATAATTATTATCTAGATCCCCAAAAAGGCATGATTACTACGGATATTTATTCTGTTTTCAAACACGTTAATTTCATATGTTTAAAAAAAACACAATTCAACAGCTCAGATGCTCGGGTGGAGATATCAAATACTGCTTTATTTATAATAAACTCATTTAGTATAAACTAACAGATAATTGCTGCGGATAATTATTGCTATTTTTTTTAGTAAATCATTCTTGCTATGAGATTGTATATTGTTTAATTTTTTTCAAGCAGCCATATTATTTTCCAATTAAAATGCCTTTTCCACAAGTAAAGCAATGCAAGTTATGATTTGTGTACGTACAAGACAATTTTAATGAAATTAAAACTTTTGTAAATCTATTCAATCGGTTGGGTTCAATTGGATCATTTTATAATAAAAATGAAGGTAGTAGGAAACAAATTAAATCTGATAAAAAAAACAAAGGGAAAGAGCAAAATCCGCATGCTGATAGAGATAGAAACTCTCAGCATGATAGGTCATTATGTTCTGGCTCCCAAATTTTGATTGAAATTCTTATTTGATATTTTTGCACAAAATACTTCAAGTGATATCATGGATGAAATCTGTCGCTAGATATTTGCAAGAAAAAGGTAAATCCATCCGATTTTCATATTTGAGTACATAGTCAATAGAGGACAGAATCAATTTTTGGAACTTTAGTTCTTTACGCCAGGTTATGTTTGAGCGACCAGGGGTCGCGACGCAAAAGATCTGACCGTTACGCGTTACGTTACGCTGCGTTATGTTACATTGCTTCGTTATGTGCCTTGCTTTTGCGTGCTTGTGCCTCCTTAGTCTCTCTCTCGTTTACGAAGCAGCAATTCATAATAATAAATATGCTCATACCCGGATTCGAACCCGGGCCGCCCGCGTGCAATGCGAGCATTCTAACCACTGAACCACCGATGCTATATTGAAATTCTATGCAAAGCTGGTATTCGCAGTGCTAGTGATCTACTTGAATTTGTTCGGATAAATTTTTACTATTATTTCCATAATTTTTTTTGCGCGATTAAGGGGTCTAGCTACTTTTCGAAATACAGGGTGTTGAAATTTTGAAAACTTGAATGTTTTAATTCGATAACTTTAAAATGGATTTATAAATTGATTTGACATTTGGCAGGTAGTTTTTAAATGTAAAAGGGCATATTTTGAAAGAAATTGTAGTTTGTGCAACTAGTGTGGATATGATGGCCATATCGCACGAGGACGAAGATGAAGCACGACGCCGTAGGCGGAGTGCTCAATCGTTCAAGTGCGATATGGACAATCCACACGAGTCGAGCAGCATATTTTTTCTACGACCCACTTAGGAAAAAATCTAGAAAATAAAAATTTCTATAAACTGTAATATAACTTCAAATTAAAAATTTAACATTTCAATTTTATGTTTCCACTAATTTTGTGGTAAACGAATGTCCAATTTGTATAATGCTACGGTTTCCTTTTTTAAATATACGATGCTGTTATAAGTAGATGTTGCCAGTCGGACTCCCTCATGGAGGGTACCGTACCATTATCTATAATAATGAATATTCTGCTAAATATTTCAAACGTCTACCTGTTGTCGTTATTATTATCAAGCAGAATGATTATTTGAAAATAAAATTAACAATAAAAAAAATTCCTCGCGGGGAATCGAACCCGGGTCTACCGCGTGAGAGTCTGATGTGCTTACTACTCAACCACCAAAGAATATGCAAATTGTTTATCTATAACGTCAGATGCATTACATAACTTTTGCTTAAAAGGAACTAAAGTTCCTACCGTGTGTCCCGCGACACGTTCTACCTTTTTTTTTGTCCTAACGTCATTTATTGGAAGAAAAAGAAAGAAAAGTTGCAGACGGCTCTTGTGGAATATTTGATTTGTGCTTTCTTCTTGATGTTTTTATCATGCTTCATCGTCCAAATTAGGCCTTAAGTTTTCACATTATCTGAAATCCCTTTCTGACACTCTGAACTGTTCAATTACGTTTTTATCAAAAAGCAGATTGGATAGGCATGATAACAGACTAATGCTCATTTGCACCATACATTTATAATACTGATACCTATTAAAGTATCACTTAAAATATATCTATGGTTTTTCGCACTATAGCGTTTTGTGACATGGTTTAACTATGTAATACTCAAACTATAGAAGATGTGGCATCGGTGGAATTTTATAGTCATTTTCACATGCTTATATTATTGGCACTGGCCATGTTTTAGAGATCATTTTTATTGGTGTCGTTTCGTCAGTTGTCGCTTGTCGCATTTATCAATCTAAATTTAAAGTAAGGTTAGTTTACAGTTTCCTGTCTCTCTTCATTATTATTACAACACGATTATAAATGGCACTTGAAAACCCTGCAGGAAAAATATTAATTTTAGGTAATCAAACTGCTTTTTCTATAGGTAATATGCTTAGAAATAAGTTAAAATGCAATGTTCTATCGTTTATTAAACCGGGTGGAAAATTTGAAGCTGTTATAGAGAGTATGGATAAATTGACAGGAATTTTTACAGATAATGATTATGTAATGGTATTCGGTGGTTCAAATGACTTTAAAAATCAAGCTTTTCCGAAAGTATCAATGATTCATAATAAATTTAAACTCTGCACACACACAAATATAATTTTTACCACATCTCCTTTGCTACATCCTAAAAAATACGGGCACTTTGTTAATAAATTTAATAAAAAATTTCATGAATATGTTTTAAAAATGAATCAATATGCCGAAGGAAGGATAATATTTTTAAATATAGGTAACATGTGCTCAAGGAGAATATTACTCAAAGTTTAAAATTTCCAATATTTTACAGCATGAAATTTTCATAATCATAAATATAAAAATGATAATCTTGTTTTTGTTAAGTGTAATTACACTAGTAATGATAAAGACCAAATTGTAAATGCCACAGATATAGATGTATCTTCTTCTGTTGTCGGAGTAGAAACGGAAGACAATATTTTTTCAGACAAAACACACATAGAGCCAGAAATCTCATAACAATAGAGACAAATAATATAGTATGTAATAATAACGATAACTTTATGATATATTTAAATGCTGAAAGCCTTGTGACCCATATAGATGAACTCACTAATTATATAATTCTAACTAAACCTTATTGAATTTGTGTTTCTGAAACGTGTTTGACCAATAACATTTATGACTCGGAAATAGATATAGAAGGGTATAAAAATTTTAAAGTGGACAGTAACAACAGGCATACTGGAGGAGTTGTAATATATTATTATGTCAGAAATGAGATTACAGTTTTAAAGTCTTTCAGTTTTTGTGTTCAAAAGGTTTATTGGATCATGTCAATAGTAGTAATGTTTCAAAACTCGGAATTTTTAATTGTTGCTCTATATAGGTCACCTAGTTCTAGCTGTGCATTATTCGGACAGCTTTGCAGCATGGGCCGACGAACATTTATGTGATAAAAGTGTAACAATTATTGTTGCTGGGGACTTCAATATTGATATGCTAAACACAGATACTTACAGCACAAGGCTAAAAAATATATTCACTGATGTTGGTTCAAAAAATATAGTTACAGAGTATACGAGGCCCAATAGAACAGGTGGAGGTATTCTTATAGATTTAGTTGTTACAAACAGTGATAGAGTTTCTGTTCAAATTATTAAAATACCAAGAATTAGTGATCATTTTATGATTTTGACTAAGGTGACTTCAAAAAATCGTAAATTATCTTCATTTACCATTGAAACCAGAGGAAAAGACATAAATTATGAACTCCTTAATAATGAATTGTCAAGAATAAAATGGAAATATCTCATATACGATATGAATGAAAATTTTTCAATATATTGAATGTTTCAAATAATATAGCCCCTAAAAAAGAAGTTGAAATCTTTCCTAAATACAAGAGGTAGTGGAATGCAAAGGTAAAAGAGGCTACTAAAGATAGGGTTCTTAGTTACAAAATATATTCAAATAATAAAACGGAAGAATATTGGAATGATTATAAAGTGAAGAGAAACATTGCAGTTAAAGTAAGAAAAACCGAAAAAAGTAAATACTTTGAAAAACAAATATCTGAGACAAAGGGAAACTCTAAAGAAATGTGGAAAACCTTAGAAAGCCTCATACCTAAAGATAAAAAATTGTGTGACCTAGTAGAATTGGAGATGGGTAATGAAATAATAAAAGACGTGGTTTGTTTACCTAATGCTTTAAATTCTTTTTATATAACTAGTATACAAGAAATAACTGATGGTTAGCCTATTTCTACTGATTTTCAAATTTTAGATAAACATAACGGAAATTATTTATCTGATTTTCAGTTATGCTCACCAGAAAGACTTGAAGGACTAATATTTTCCTTGCCCAATAAAAATAGTACTGACGATATTATTGCTCATTTTATTAAAAAGTGTTTTTATAGTATTGACAAGCCTTTGTTGAATTTAGTTAATTCTTCGTTAGAAAAAGCTGAAATACCTAATGATCTGAAAGTTTCTACGATTGTTCCAGTTCCTAAAGTTAAAGGTTCAGATAAAGCCATAGACCTAAGACCAATTAACATGCTAACTTGTATTGAAAAAATAATTGAGAAAGTTGTCTATGAACAAATCGTTGGTTTTTTAAAGCAAAATAAGTTATAAATAAGCAACCAATCAGGGTTTAGGAGTAAACACAAGTGTGAAACGGCCATTCAATGTGTTTTAGATGAGTGGAAACATCAATTATATAAAAACTGTATCACTTTGGCTGTTTTTATAGACTTGAAAAGAGCATTTGAGACTGTAGACCAAACTCTCTTAATAAAAAAACTGCGAAGTATAGGTATAGTAGGGAAGGCGCATTGGTGCATTGACTACTTAACTAATAGGAAACAAAAAGTAAAATTGAATAAAATAATATAGTATGAAATAAATAGTAACCGGGTTGTACCACAGGGTGGTGTATTGGACCACTTTTATTTTTGATATATATCAACGATATTACGGATGTGAAGGGACAATGTATACTTCATTTGTTTGCCGATGACTGCTTGATATACTTTTCTAGCAAAATTTCAGATATATTGGTTAATGTGATAAATCAAACCTTACAAAATCTTTACCAATGGTGTTGCAAAAATCTCTTGAAAATTAATATTAACAAAACAAAATATATGGTAATATGTAACAACTACCAATATTCACACTTTTTAAATCAAAACTACAACATCGAGGTCGCTGAAAATACTATAGAAGCAGTAGATACAATTAAATATTTGGGAGTTGTCATTGATAAGCAAATGAAATTCAAAGGGCATGCTAATTCTGTAGTTAAGTTAATTTCATATAAGTTGAGCTATCTTTTCAGGTGCTCCTTTGGATTATCTCGATGGACCGAAAATATTATATATAATACAATTATTCTGCCCCACTTAAATTATTGTTCCACAATTCCCTATCTTCTGAATAAAAATGAACTAAATCGCTTGCAAAAACTGCAGAATAGGGATATGAGAATAATCCTGTCATGCTCAAAATACACTCCTATCAAAGACATGTTATGTGCACTGAAATGGTTGCCAATAAAATATTTTTTGTTATATAATGCATTAATCTTCATTTACAAAATTAAAAATAATTTAATCCCAAATTATCTGACCGAAAAAATATGCTATAATTTTAATATTCATGACTACTCAACTAGAAGCAGGCAACATTTTTTTGTTACTCCAGTAGCTAAGAGTGCTACTCAAAATTCTATATTTTTTAAGGGACTGAACCGTTACAATGACCTACCGGAGTCCATTAAATCCATTAACACATTAAATTCTTTCAAAAACAAGCTCAAAGATTATTTAATGAGTCAATATTTAAGTAGCAGCAATGGCTGTTGAGTTATGTCTATAAATCAGGCAAATCACTTAATTCTGTAATCTTGTTTCTGTTGTTTGATTTTATTTCTGGTTTCGACTATACAATTTTTGTATTATATTTATTTATGTTTTATATAAATGTGTTATTATTGTCGATTTATTGCCATAATTTTGACATAGGTTTACTGTAATATAATTTGAATTTGTAATATTATCATATATGTAATGTTGTTTTGCTTTGATGTAATATTGTAACTGTACTATATTCCATGTTTATATTAGCTGACTGATTTTGCTAAATAAAGGATTTAATAATAATAATAACAAAGAAACGTGCTTTCAAAAGAATAAATATGAACAGAAAACTAAGTAGTACTTAGCTAAATAAACTCTCTCAACTTACCGATCATGTGGATATTCTAATGGGTATTCAGTTAATTATAGTATATTATTAAACGAGTAATTTATGATAGCCATAATTCACGATGGGTGACGTTTGCGTCACGAGCCGCAGGCGAGGGGCGCAAGTCACCCAAGTCAATTATGGCCATAAATTGCGAGTAGAATACTATACTTTGTCCACGACACTTAATTTATTTATTAATAAATAAAAGTCAGTAGCGATTTGGCATATTACTAACCTCAAAATGTTGTGGCATCTACTTCAAATAATTTGACATATATAGAGATGGGCGATATGGTAGAAAGTATCAATACAATGTACCGTTATAAATATATTGTTTTAAAATACTCAATATTAGAATATGAATATGAAAAGTATCAATACTAGAAATTACAATATGTTATAGATACGATATATGTCAGAAACAAATTTCCTGAACAAAATACACAGATTTAATAGTTTATTTCATATTGTACCCCCATCTCTAGTCGTGAATTATGAACCATAATACACTTCAGTGTATTATGAACCATAATTCACGACAGTTGTTAGTTAGGAGGTAAAATATTGACTTATTATTAGGTGTTCGTGGACAAATAATTTTAAAACTGCAGGCTTCGTGGGACAAAATCTGATAAATATAAAAAGACAGATCGTCAACTATGGAAATTGTCAGGACGTGAACTATGACGATTATTCGCAACTATCTCTAGGACATCAATATCGTCATCAACCGCGTCAAAGTTGCGTATCAATCGTAATAATTCCATGCTGGCACACCTACACAGACTTCTTCATCACCTCTTCTTCTAACTCAGCTTGCGTTATCCAAAAATTTTAGATAATCCTTTCGCATAATTTATACAAAACAGAAATTTTGAAATACTTAATGATTTTCACATTACAATTGTGATTATATTCATTCGGGTGATAATATAAATAGAAAATATTCCAATTCGTCAACTGAATAGCATAGACACCAATCAAAAACGTGTGACGTCAACCTCTTGTAAATCGTTCCAACTTTAATATTATTTTATGATTTTGCTTCGTTCGAATCATATTCAATCGTTGTTAAATTCATTACCATCAATCAAAATGATTCATTACTATCAATTAAAATAATTCAAATTAGTAATAAAAATAATTCAAATTAGTAATTAAAATAAAATTCCAATCAATGAACTCTGTGGAGTATTTACAGGAATCAGGCGGACATATTGACATTCCTATGTCCGAATATCTCACATGAGTGTACAAGCTTATGTGCTTGGAACGGCCTCACATATTTACCCGTGTAGAACATTATATTTGTTGTGAAATAATCACAGGAAAACAGGAGTGATACTGAAAATGATACCATTGGTCTTCGGAGCCAACATTTTTGAAATGGAAGAAATAAAAAAATGGAAGGGATGGTCAAAATGATTCATTACTATCAATAAAAATAATTCAAATTAGTTATCAAAATAATTCAAATTAGTAATCAAAATAAATTTTTAATCGATGAACTCTGTGAAGTATTTACAGGAATCAGACGGACATATTGACATTCGTATGTCCGAATATCTCACATGAATGTACAAGCTTATGTGCTTGGAACGGCCTCACATATTTACCCGTGAAGAACATTATATTTGTTGTGAAATAATCACAGGAAAACAGGAGTTATACTAAAAATGATACCATTGGTCTTCGAAACAAACATTTTTTGAATGGAAGAAATCAAAAATTGAAGAGATGGTCTTATTTGATCAGAAACTCACTAGTAGGCACCATTGAATTTTCGATCGGACGTTTCTTGTTCTCACGAAGCTGCTAACTTCATTGTGATTATTGGTCAATTTTTATAATCTGAATTGAGCAATATATCACACTAAATAATTTCAGGTGGCTTCTATTTCGAATAACTCACATCATCAATGCAAATCGATGGAGATATATTATTTAATATTCAAATACAACTTCCCCTTCAAACTATATTGATAAATTCTTTTTCACACGTCAAGACAAAATTTTATGGATCGGTTTGTTTTCATATTTTCCAAAATAAAAAAGTTTTCGTGGATGACAAAAAATGTATCTATACAATTTGGAGCACTTGTGGTATTTGATTACTTCCTTCATTCGTCAGTATTGTTTCGCCTATTATTCAGTCTCCTTCCTCTGCGAACAAAATCACATCATCTCGTCTGACTGCACCTAATAACTTTAGGTATGGTTTGTTCAGCCATCCTTTGCCGTTACGTCATAATCGGTGACGTATTCTGCTCTTTCACGTTTGTCTTATATTAGTTGGATGTTATTTTACACTTAACCTCATATGACATATGTAAGAATTGACATATGTAAGAATTGTTTACAAAATATGACAACTGAGCTGTCAAGAGTAACGAATAAAATTTAGGTCGAAATTTGTTAAGAAATACGTTAATGACGTCATAATTTCGTCTCACTCATTTCATGAATGAGATATCAAGATGGACAATGTATGACGTAACGGCAAAGGATGGTTGAACAAACCCCACCTCCCTCAGAAAAGTGTTTTTCTTTTGAACTTTGCTATTTACTTTTGACAATATTCCTTCAATAGTTTCAGAGCTCAATTGTATTAAGTTTCTGAAGCTCATAGGACCCACCGAAAAAAAGCTCATTGAAAACTAAATTCGAAATACCAAGTTCCCTTCGACGTAATCACCATTTTCTACACCAAAACTTAGTTAGAGATTATCTTAGTAATCTAATGTCAAATGGTCAAATAGTATTAAAAAAGTTAGTTATTGTGTCAATGTTTTAAGATGATTACATTGATGTTATGAAATATAAAATAAAATGGAACAGAGAGGTTCTGGTCGACTTTGCGTCCCTCGGAATTTTATGTTAATTTTAGATTTGTTTGGAAGCTCACCTTAAATGAAGTAGATTGGAAAAAAAATTCCGCTGGATCATCCAGTAATTACTTCAAAAATCACGATTTTAGTTCAAAAAATTGTACTTCCTCAACACTAATTTATGCTATTCCACAAAAATTATTTTCACTTCGAACAGTGAAGGTTATTATCTTGAACTAAATGTCAGTCTATTTCACAAAAAAAAAACAGAAGAAAATACTTAAATTTTGCCAATTTTTAGGAATAATCGTGAGCACAAACATTTTCGTTTGACACTCAAGCTTATAAAATTACACTCTAAAATCTTATGTCAGGGCTTATGTCTAGATATCATAGGTTCACAAATTATGATCAGGTGACACTTCCTAACGGCGTTGTCAAATGGTCCTAATTTTCTTTCAGCTGAATGCATTACTGTGATAGATTACATGAAAATATAATAAATATAAAATCATTCGCATTTATAATCATGAAAATTTATATAATAGTTAGCATTTTTGCTAACAATTATTTCCACAATTTTAACAATTTTCTTTCTATTCTCTTTTTCCATGTTTAATGATATTTTAGTTAATCTGTGTCAGTTGGTCGGGAAGCGGTGTTGAATTATAATATTTTTTTTTTGCTTTAGTAGAAATTCCATGAATTCGGTCAATTTGAGGTGACGAGATGTATTCCCTTCTCCTTCTCGGAAGAGTGTAACAGTTCTTCAATAACTGAAAATAGTGATAATGTTACTGAAGAAATTTCCGATTAACAGGAAAATATTGAAAACACGTGTTTAACTTCAGAAAACGAACCTGAAATTAATTATCAGATCAGACGATATCTTTCAAGAGAGAGAAAACCTCCTCATCGATATGACGATGTAGAATACTCCTATTCATCAGTAGTATGTAACTCTACCGACCCCATAGATATAACAGATGCTCCTTTAAGATCTGACAAGACTGTGGGAACGTGCAATGGAGGGAGAGTTGCGATCACTTGCTGAAAATGAGACCTGGCAGCTTGTTGACCGTCCTCGTGAGAAAAATGTGGTCAAATGCAAGTGGGTTTTCAAACTTAAGATTGCAGCAGATGGAGAATACCGAAGCCATAAGGCGAGACTTTAGCAAAGGTATTTTCCTAAAAATTTGGGGAAAATTATGTAGAAATATTTGCACCCATTATAAGACTCACCACAATAAGAATATTATTCGGACTAGCTGCAGAACTGTGTACTATGGATGGAAGCACCGTCTTGTTGGAACCAAATTGTCACACGTTCTTGTAACGGAAGGTCGTGCAAAAAATCACTCACTTGATTTTCTAATAATTGTGAGTGATGTGCGGCATTTAGGAAATGTCAAAAAAAGTCCAACTAATTTATTTTTGTACACACCACACCATACGTTAGTTTCAAAAGAGTATTGGTTCCGAGTTTTTATCACAAAGTTTGGATTACTGTTAGACCACCAGCGACAATTTTGTGATGAGACGGATCTGTTTGATGAAAATGCTGCCTCATCGGAAAATATTATATTATTTGTAAAAAATGGGTCTTCAACCAACTTTCCTTGGATCAGAGCGCAGAATTCAAAACGAATATCGTAATCCCTCGGTGTGTACAAATTGCGGTTTGTATGCATATATATTTTTTTTCAAAATATCTGCCACTGTATCTCTACTCACTGAAGTAGTTTGAATTGTAGAGGCCCTTTTTCTCAATGACATTCTTGGGTAGCTATTCTTGAAAATCATACGATCCGGTGCTTCTCTCGTACGATGGGATCTATCCCGTGCGATCTATCGACTCGCACGGTCGAAATCCGACTTATTCTTGAACCTACATGTAAACGCTCAAAATTATTGCGTTGTTGCCAGCATTATTTGATACAAAAGATCTACTTTTTAGTTATTTTTAGCCTCTTTTTTTGTACGGTTGTCATAATTTTCTGTCATTAATTACTTTTTATATTTGTTATGTCATGTTATATTACCAATAATAAAAAAGAGAGTCTGTTTAGTGGATCAATTATTATTAAAATTGAATAAAAATGAGTCAGTCGCGTTTCACTCCTTACAAAAGAAGTGCCCCCACAAACAGCATGCTTCCAAGCGATGGTCATATAAAAATCTGGAGCCCCTATCTTCGTCAGTTCGTACTTCCTCCTCTGCCTCCCGTAAATCCTCCATCATAACGTGCCAAAAATAACAGTTCTTCATGTCCGTGATAAAACACCGATTAAAAACACCGAAAATCAGTAAAACCACTAAAAATCACGACCAAGTATTTTTTTCAACTCTATGCACATGAAAATAATATTCAAAGAAACAGAGAACTGACAGAACAATTACGGAATGCATACAGAAATAGTAATTATATACTTATTATATACAAATATATACAAATTTCCATTAAGAAACCTCTTTACTAGGCAAGCGCCAATTCATTCGACTCTGCTCCTCTATTTCGGACCATGCGATCCGGAGCGTATGATTTTCATGAGATCAATTCTATCGGATCACGGGCCAAGAATATAACGACGATCGCCTCATGTGATCATTCGCCATAAATCTATGCCGCTCATTGTTCAAGAATAGACGTCCAGGGTACCTATTCTTGAAAATCATACGATCCGATGTTTCTCTCGATCGATGGGATCTATGCCGTGCGATCTATCGGATCCCACGGTCGAAATCGACTAATTCCTGAACCTTCATGTGAACGTTCAAAATTATTACGTTGTTGCCAGCATTATTTGATACAAAAGATCTACTTTTTAGTTATTTTTGGCATATATTTTTTGTACGGCAGTCATAATTTTATGTCATTAATTATTTCTTGTATTTTTTATGTCATATTACCAATAATAAAAAAGGTAGTCTGTTTAGTAAATTCGTTAGCATTGGAATTATATAAAAATGAGTCAGTCGCGTGTCACTCCTTCCAAAAGAAGTGCCGCCACAAACGGAATTCAAAAAAATATGCTGATCGAATATATGGAACAAAATCCCAAATTAAGAGCCGGTACCTTTGGTCCCGATTT
Organism: Galerucella calmariensis; assembly: GCA_910591675.1. Classification (NCBI taxonomy): domain Eukaryota; kingdom Metazoa; phylum Arthropoda; class Insecta; order Coleoptera; family Chrysomelidae; genus Galerucella; species Galerucella calmariensis. Next base: position 32,672 of record CAJUYG010000384.1, on the reverse strand, counting down.
CACTTTTAAAAATGCCCAAATACTGTGGGAAATAATCACAGTTAAATTAAACGCCATGCCAGGAGGTGCAAAGAAAGACGATTGGCGAATGTGGAGAAAGGTAAGCTTTTGAATCATAATTTGATATGATAATTTATGGAGTTTATCAATAATATAAGATACTACCGCGTAGAGGCCCTTCAAACAGTTGGTGAATAATAGTCGCACATCGCACTGTTAAAGTGTACTAACACAATAATTATTTTCTGCTTAACTTAATTCACATTATTTGATATTTTCAGACATGGGCTGATATGAAAAAAAATGCTACAAGCAAAGCCATACGGTTCAAGAAAGAATCACAAAAAACTGGCGGTGGATCTCCTCCGAAAATTGATTTAAAAGAGGATGATATTATGATTTTGGACATGATAAGTACCAAAAAAATTGAGGGCATAACAGAAACCCCAGAAAGTGAAGTTGTTTTCCATTTTACAGAAGACACAACCAAAATGGATCCACTTAATTCAAGTCTTGAAAATGTTCAGGATGAACCACGGATTTCTTTTGTAAGTTAATTAATGTTTGTGTACTCAAACAGCTATACCATAAAAAGCAGAATCCTAGTAGTTACACTTGGGGCTATTTTACAATTGCATAATATCTAAAAATGTCTCTTGATTATTATAATTTAGGATAATATACAGGATTAAACAAAATTATAGATAATTTTGTTTTCAGATTGAGAGAATTGAGGAAGAAACTCATTATCAAGAATCCCCCACTTTACCAGTCACTGACGACCACAAATGGCGCACCCCATCTTCCTCTAAGGGTGAAACTAAACGAAAAAGGCTCCAAACATCTTTAGAGCTATCAAAAAAAAATGATAGATAAGGTAGAGCAACAAAATAATATCACTAATGAATATTATTTAAAAAAAAATTGAGTATCTAGAGCACAAAATTAAGCATGAAGATAAAATGCTGGAAGTAGCTCAAGAGAATTTGGAAGTAGCTAAAGAAAAACTGAAAATTATGAAGGATAATCTCAGAGTGAACTCTCCCATTTTGAATATTCTTCTAAACAAAAAATAATATCTGTATTCCTGAAAAACATTCATTACTTTTCCACATGAAAATTAAAGAGGTTCCTTTTTTCCAAAAATATCTATGTACAAAGTTTGACTGTTATTCTTAAATTAATTAGTTTGTTTAATTTTTTATACATATTTATTATATTAGCTTAAGTTTTATGTTTTATAGGAATAAGTATTTTTGTAGTTGATTAGAATATTCTCAATTAAAATGTCATTCCATATAATTGTTATTTTTTCAATAAAATTTTATCCAATCAAACTTTTATTGATACCGTGATCCAAAATTGAAAACATTTTATATACCTATATACTATCTTAAATCTTCCAGTTGCGAAAAAAACACAGTAAAATATCTTAACAAATCTTATATATTTTCAAAAACATTATGCATTCAAGCGAAGTGATTATTAATGATCGAATTTCTCAACAATCGTGCTCTTGCCAAATCATTATTTACAATATTTTGATTATGGTTATTTTCGTCACCCTGTGGTGGGTACATCCCAAAGTCAATATTAGCCAGTTCATTGATATCAGGCTCTTGAATATTATGGTTGATGGCCATATTATGTAATACCACACATGCATTTACAATGAGTCCTGCCATATCTGGTTCATAGTGCAGGACTCGGTGTTTTAGAATGATGATGATGATGATTTAGATGATCATTATTTATCTTGTTTAAAACCACAAAAACCAGCTACTGATTTTAAAATGAATTTAACTTTAAAGGATCCATCAGGAGACTTTCTTTAATTGAAGAAAAAGCTCTAGACGAAATTGTGTCAGATCTCTTGAGCAAAAATATTATTCGGGAAAGTGAATCACATTACTGTTCCAATATAGTACTTGCTAAAAAGAAATCTGGAAACTATCGGATGTGTGTAGACTATAGAATTTTAAACAAAAACTTAATTAAGGATCAATTTCCTCTACTTTTTATTGAAGATCAATTAGATTGTAACGTGTTTTAGCTCGTACACGTGGCTCCTGCCACACGAACACGTCACTATGGACACCCTTGACTCAAAATCTTTCGGCGAAATGCTCGGGCGCCAGATTTTTAACGTGGTTTGCTCCACGGCCCCTTGACCCTTAGCGTCAAGAGTTCCGGATAGCCTCAGATGGAGGTTACGGAAAATTCCAGGGGTCTTGTTGAATTGACTTTAACTAACTAATCTCCAATTTGTAACCCAAGTGAATCAAATAGCGGTTTAGTTTCGACTAATGATTTAATAACGGAATAAATAGAAATATTTCTTTTGTTATAGTAATACTCTGCGGTCTATTGTAGTTATAACTCTATAGGGACTGACAATCTTATGGGGAGAAGAAAGGGGCGGACTTAACAGTCTGAACCGATCAGGTTTTCTAATACGGGGCGAACCTGCCGGGTAAACGAACAAGCGTAACTGAGCCACCTCCAAGTTCGAATATCCCTTTGGATTCAGCGGAAACACGGGTAGTTACTATGAATCAATACAATCTTCAAGGAGTACTAATGAAGCGAAAAAGAAATGGTTACGATCTGCCGGGTAAACGAACATGCGTAACTGAGCCACATCCAAGTTCGTATATCCCTTTGGATCTAAATGTAATCCGGAAAATGACACGAAAATTTATATATTGATTACTGAGTAAAGGGAATACAGTAATAAATCTGCCGGGTAAACGAACAAGCGTAACTGAGCCACATCCAAG
>CAJUYG010000384.1:16043-29641 GCA_910591675.1 Galerucella calmariensis | reverse complement strand
ATATCCCTTTGGATTTAAATGTAATCCGGAAAATGACACAAAAACTTATATATTGATTACTGAGTAAAGGAAATACAGTTATAAATCTGCCAGGTAAACGAACAAGCGTCACTGAGCCACATCCAAGTTCGTATATCCCTTTGGATTTAACGGAAATACTGAAGAGAAAAAAAAAACTAGTTCAATCTACTAACCCGGAAATAAAATTCAAGAGAAAAAAAAATAACTTATCGACGCGCAGAGTATACACAAAACTCGGAAATAAAACTAAAATATCACAATCCTAAGCAGTATCAATTAAATATGAAAGTCCTGTAGGTAAAACACATAAAATCGTAGATTCAATAAAGAGCCGGCGAACTAATACCTATCAATTGTTTAGCAATGATAAAAAAAAAGAAAAAAAAAACAAGCTTCTAGAATAAATTAACTTTTATTAAACATTTGCATTATTCCTTGAAAAATCACTAAAACGAGTTTCAACTCGACAGCACTTAAAAATAAAAAAAAAAAATCCGGAAAACAGAAAAAAAAAATTTTAATTTCTTTACTATTAATTTCTATGATGAAAATAAATTTCTTCAAAGCAAATTACAATAATTCAGTATTGCCGGTTATTTATAAAACTGAACAAAGTAAAAGTTTACACACAAAAAAAATCAACCTTTCGGGAAATAATAAATATCAAACTATTACTAGCATACTGAATACGGAGGTACGGAAATTGTGGACTATATCATGATCATTACAAATATTTTACCTTCTTGAATCGGCTTCGATATTCACCACTATTAACTAAAATATTTATTGTCTTTTAAACTACAAACTACGGAAACCGGATCGGATTTCTAGTATTCACACGGCCAAACGAAACTATATCTCGGATATCGGTAACTCGGTAGAAGCTTAGAGCTGACGGCTGAGAAAATACGAGTTCTCCTCAAACTCCACTCCTCTGTCCTTTTATATTCTCATTGGTAAAATTTTTATCAAAAACTGTAAAAAAATTTGTCATATACCAGACGTCTTTCGGAATTAAATGAATTAAATTAAACGGTATATATACCAAACGTCCTTTTGGATTGAAAAATTTCAACTTCGGAAATTACTAAATTTTATGATTTAATATAAATTTGCGTACCTCCGGACTAATACAAAAAATACTAAAACTACAAGATAACGGTAATAAAAGTAAAAAAATGATAATTGGTAACAAAAAAGAATCGGAAAGTTAGTAACGAGTTATTTAAAACCAAATAGTAAACTAAAAAAATTAAAAACTCAATAGAAAGACCTCAAATCGGTGCAAAAAAATAACTCGTTGCAAACTAGTTATACCATTAATTGTTGTCAAATCTCAACATAAATTCACACCACTTCTGGCTAGATGAGTTATTACCTCAATGGAGAAATGTCTTATTTAACCAAAATAATCAAATTAACAGTGTAAGCGCCATCGAAGAAGATACTATTAAATTGCAAAAATGTTTTCCCAACGTGTTTACATTAAACCGTTCAGAATTTATAAAACATTGTAAAGTAAGTTTAGTCCTCAAAGAAAATGCAACCCCTGTTTTCCACAAAGCCTATTCTGTCCCATATTCCTTGAGAACTCAAGTGGAGGAAAAATTGCAGATTATGCAGACAAACGGAATCATTGTTCCAGTACGACATAGTGAATGGGCTAGTCCCATTGTCATTGTACCACAGAAAGATGGGAAAAAGATAAGAATTTGCGTAGACTTTAAGCCAACCTTAAATCCTATGCTAAAAACTGAACATTACCCATTACCCCTAATCCGTGATATCTATTATAAAGTAGCAGGTGGTGCCTTTTTTACTGTTCTAGACTTGTCGAATGCATATTTACAGTTAAGAGTAGCCAAAGATAGTCAACTCCTTTCAACAATAAATACACATATGGGATTATTTTCCTTTACCGGACTGCCATTTGAAGTGTCTGCTGCCCCATCGCTATTCCAGTCAGTCATGGAAAGTATTTTAAAAGACATACCATTGGTGGCATGTTATCTTGATGATGTCATTGTAGGTGGGAAAACCATGGAAGAAGCCAATAGCAATGTCAGAGCAGTATTAAAACGTTTGGAAGAGTACAATGTCAAAGTGAACATAGAAAAATGTAAGTTCCTTGAGGCTAAGGTGGATTATTTAGGGCACACACTGGATAAAGATGGTATAAAGCCACTTGAAGAAAAGGTAAATGCAATAACTAATGCCCCGCCTCCCACCAATATTACACAGTTGAGATCATATTTGGGCCTTCTAAATTATTATCATAAATTCTTACCTATGGCAGCTACTAAACTAAAGCCATTATATGATTTACAAAAAAAAGATGTTCCTTTTGAATGGACATCTGAATGTCAGATGACTTTTGAAGAAAGTAAACAGATGATAACTGAAAGTAAAGCTTTAGTTCATTTTAATCCTAAATTACCCATTGTTATAGCATGTGATGCTTCACCTTATGGAATCAGTGAAATTCTGAGTCACATCATCAATGGAGTGGAGCATCCAGTTATGTTTGTGTCTAGAACATTGTCCAAGTCTGAGCAAAATTATGCGCATATCCAAAAGGAGGCATTGGCTATAATATTTTCGGTAAGAAAATTCAGAGATTTTGTATTTGGGAAAAAGTTTAAAATCAGGTAAACACTATAAAAAGGAACCTCGAAAAACAAATGTATGACAATAATAGAAAAGGAAAGAAGCTCAGCTTACAGCATCAAATTGATAATTTTTTGTTTTCATACAGGAACACTCCCAACAGTGTAAGTAAGGTTAGTCCTGCTGAAATTTTATTCAAAACTAAACCGAGAACAAAGCTACACCTAATTAGACCTGATAATGCACCAAAAAGACCATAAGAAAGAGGTGTAAGACAGAAAGAGAAAAGGATATTCTATGAAGGTCAGGAGGTATTAGTATTAAACGTATTTTTTATTGAGTGTTCAAATAGAATTCATACCGTTTGCACGTACCTATTTGTTCCTAAAAATAATCATTTCAAATCACATTATAATTATACTTGATAACAGTGCATTTGTGTTGTTTGTAGTGAGTTAATTAGTATAGCAGCTGGTTTTCTTATCCAAGACTGTGTTTATTTACATTGAGGTAACCTTTTTATTTAATAGGTATATCATTAAAGCGATAAACAAATATATAAAAATGCCGAATACCTGTTTCTTGTGTTCCGTTTTGTTGACGGACATCGACAATCAGCTAAAATGTTCAATTTGTGCTCGCCAATGTCACCTGACGTGCGTCCGGTCAACGTTAGCTGGAAATATAGACGATGTACCCACCTCAGCGAATACGGTCAACTGGATTTGTCAAGACTGTGAATTAAATTCTTCCACTTCAACTAATTTGAATGATCATCATTTCCAAGCTATTATGTCAAAATTAACGTGTCTTACTACGGCAGTTACCACCTGCAATTATAAAATTGAAGATTTGGTTGCTACAATCTCAAATCAATCTCTAGTTATCTCTAACTGTCTTAGTGACATCTCTACATTGCGCGATGAAAACTCAGAGTTACGAAACAAAATGCTAGGTCTCGAGAAAAAATTCGATTCTCTTAAAAACATGGATGCTCAAGAACTTTTGGCTGAAAGTACAGAACGTCTTTAGCGAGAGAAAAATATTATAATATTTGGATTGCCGGAAAGCCAACCAAACCTGGAGCTGAATGATGCCCAAGATATTATTAGCAAAATTTGTTCTGAAGCCTCACCGCAAGTAGTGGCTGGGGCTCGTCTAGGCAAACCATTTAATGGTAAAACCCGTCCATATCGTTTAACATTTAGCTCTCCACAATATGCCATTGAAGTTTTAAAAAACAAAAAAAAGTTATCACATGAGAAAATTGAGCTTAATCAAGATATGACTCCCAATCAGCTACAACATTTAAAGGACTTACGGGCCGAACTCTCCATTAAATGACAGACTGATAGCAGCCTTACAATTAGATATATAAACAAAGTTCCTAAAATTGTTCCATCACACATCATGCTTCGGGGACTTCTAAAAGAACTAGGGAAGAAGAAATGTCACCAGTTCGTGATTACGGATTAAAGAGCTCTAAAACACAAAATCAAATATAGCAACCAGTTAATATTGTTTTTTGGAACTGTCAGGGATTCCGAAACGTTTTAAATTATGTTAACGATACCAACATGCCAGATGTTCTATGTCTCTCGGAAACGTGGTTAACAATTGATATGAAAGTATCCCCCTCCTACTTGTCCATGTATAATCTAATTAGCTCTGTGGCTATAAAGGAGAAGTCTACAGGAAGAGCTAGTGGCGGTATTTCGACTTTCTGTGTGAAAAAGTTTTCGTGCACTATAATTGAAAATTCTCCCTGGTGGTTATTTTGTTTAGTTTCTGATCGTAACTTTAATTTTATTGTGTGTAATGTTTACTTCAAACCAAACTTGGATCTGTTATACCTTCTGGAAATGTTTCAAGGTTCTTTATCTAGTGTACAAGAATTATATAATGACACTCTAATAATCATTGGAGGAGATTTTAATTCGCGCATATCTAACGTAGATTACGCTCCTCTTGAAATTTTTGAAAACACTAATCTGTTTGACACTAGAATATCATTAGATCAAACTATAAATTCAAGGGGACGGCAACTAATAGATTTCATGAATACTAACGGATTTTCTTTATTAAACGGTAGAAGTAGTTCGGACCGCCCTGGTAAATTTACTTTAGTGAATGTTCTGGGCAAAAGTACTATAGATTTCGTTTGGGTTAATAACCCGCATCTCTCCATGATAAGGGATTTTTATGTAAATAATTTGTTCAATTCATCAGACCATTTTCTAGTTTGTTGTTCTCTAAACCTCGACTTTTTACATTCTCCTCCTAACATAAATAGCCAAGAAGTCCTTACCAAATTGTTTAAATTACCAGATCACTTAATATTGACCTATAAATTACTTCTACAGAATTCTCCTCGTGTAATACCTGTCTCAGACGTAGAAAAATCTCATGAGAATCTTATACTTGCAATTAATGATGCCGCTACTGATTTGGGTATTGTGCAGTTTGTTTCACAAGGTTCGCAGGCACATATTAAAAACCCTTGGTTTGATGAAGAATGTATATCACTTAAGAAAAAAGTCCTTCATAATTTAAAATGTTGTAAACAAAACTCATTTAATGACAATCACTTAAAAGATGTGTATTTAACTTCCAAAAAAGAATACAAAAAGTTGTCCGCTAATAAGAAAAAACAGTATGACCAAAACATTATACAAACACTATCTAATTGCAGAGACTCTAAAATGTTCTGGAAAACCATTAAAGACTATCGTTGTAACTTTTCTCGATCTTCTAACCTACGAGTTGAAACCTGGAAATTATTTTACAGAAACTTTTATCCTGTCTCTGCTATTGACAATACTGAATTTTTTGATGCTAGGAACCCGTTTCTCGATTACCCGGTCACAACTTCTGAAATTTATTCTGTATTCAACTCGTGCAAAAACAACAAATCTAGCGGACTAGATGGTATTCCCTATGAGTTACTTAAATCCTTACCTAATAATTGGGTTCTCTATTTATGCTCCTTATTTATTTCCATCTTAGATACTCTCGTAATTCCTAAAAACTGGAGTGACGTGGTTATGATTATGCTCCACAAAAAGGGCCCGATAGAGGATCCTTTTAATTACAGGGGCATTGCACTCGTTAACTGTATTGCCAAAATTTTCATGCATATAATACTTGACAGGTTATCAACATGGGCTGAAGAATGTCACATCCTCCCAGAATGTCAATCGGGTTTTCGTCGTGAGCGTGGCTGTAACGATAATATATTTGTCCTAAGTTCTGCTATACAATTGCATCTTATCTTCGCCTTCGTGGACGTGAGGTTTTTGCTATTTTCGTGGACTTAAAACGCGCATTTGATAGTGTAAATCACTCCCTTTTATGGAATAAGTTATTTAAACTTGGTATAAGTTCCAAACTGATCAATATTTGTAGAAATTTTTACATTAATGCAAATATGCGTGTCAAATGCAATGGACAATACACAAGTTCGCATAACATAACCACTGGTGTTCTTCAAGGGGAAGTTCTTAGCCCTCTTCTTTTTGCATTGTTTTTAGCAGATATTGAAGACTTATTCAGGGAAAGTGGGGCTGTTGGCATTAACATCGACAACAGCAATGACCTTCTTATGCTATTATATGCGGATGATTTAGTGATTTTGGCAGATTCTGAAGTTGATGTAAGCAACAAACTTAAAATGTTAGAAGTATACACATCTAATAATATCTTATCAGTCAATACTGAAAAAACCAAAATCATGTGTTTCTCGAGAGGTACTTATCATATGCGAGATAATCATTACTTCACATTTAACTCTAATCGGTTAGATCTAACCTCATCATACACATATCTAGGTGTCACCTTTTCGTCTTCTTCTCTGTTTCGAATAATGTCTGAATCGGCTATAGCAAAAGCAACACAAGCCATAGGCGCTGTAATCCCAGTAATGGCTAAAGCTAAAATTGATTCATGGACTACACGCATGCATCTATTTGATTCGCTAGTTTTAAGTACCATGAGCAATGGCATTCCAATTTGGGGATTACGCTATACTGATGCACTGGAAAAAATTTAAATCACATTCCTAAAAAGGGTTTTCCTTCTACCTGCTAACACCCCTGACTTCGCATTGAGGCTTGAAGCCGGCCGGGTAAAATTGTTATACAACATTTTTAAATTAGCATTAAAGTGGCTTTTAAAGATATTATTAATGGATAACACAAGACTGCCAAAAATTTGTTTCAAAAGACAATTACAGTTAGAAGAGTGCGATAAAAGGTATAACTGGGCCCTTCAAATTAAACAAATCTTTTGTCAAATTGATGCTTTGAATTTTTGGGACAACATTACATTTTGCAATATTAGAAACAACAAAAAAGATCTTCTAGTTCGTCTCCGAAATAAACTTTTTACCAAAGATTGTAACCTTCTAGATAACTCATCTTTCTTAACAATATTTAAAAAATTTTCTATATCAACATCTGCACAAAACTACCTCCATTTGAGACTTCCACTCCATATCACCAGAACAATAGCTCAATTGCGTTTTTCTAACAATTACATGATAAAATTTTCTTGTAGGGGAGCGGTATATCGTATTAATCCGGACGAAATCTGTACAATTTGTAATCAAAGGGTTCCCGAAACCATCTATCATCTTCTATTAGATTGCCCAATATGTAGCTCTATGAAGCCCCCTGACTTGACATTCTTGCAAAGTCCAAATTCCTCACTCCTTGCATTGGATAATTTATCTATTAACTTTGCAAAAGCTATAGCATTTCACATTCAAAATATTTTAAGACTCCGAGCATTTGTCTTGAATGAATAATCTTGAAATATTTCCTTACTCTTACACAGTTTATATGGGTATATTATGTATATGTATACATGTGTATATGTATGTATATATATATATATATATATATATATATATATATATATATATATATATGTATGTAAATCGTAAAGTTTGGGGACATTTTCAACAGCCAATTTTTTTTGTATACATAAGTATACATTTACGTTAACATCAATATAAATATGAAAATTTTGGAAAATGTTTGTTTTTCTGGAAGTTTGCAATATACTGTGAAGTTCGGGGACTCCAATTCTTCATGAGATATAATAGCACATAGAAATTTTTTTAAACAAAAACATTATTCTCATACCCGTATTATTATATGACTCATTATATAATGCATTACTCACATAATATCATCCACCCCGCCCTCATATCGATCCAAAATAACAGGGTGGTACTGGACGTATTTCGTAAAAAACGAACTTTGCGATTTTCTTTTTTTCTATTTACGCGCTGTTGTAATCGAAAAAACAACATACTGCCCAAACCTTTTTTACTGTAGATAATAAGCAAATGGTGTTTTCCAATTGGACGTGGTCACTTTCTTGTTTTCCTCACAAATAAAGACCTATAGTTTCTAATTTTTTTCTTAGGTTTGTTAATTCAGTCATGATATCGTTAAATCAAATGATCATCAAATTATAAATATTTGGGATAGATTCAACTATAGAAAATTTGTAGCATCTTACATAATTTCTTATAAAAAAGCGTCCATAAATGTATGTATGATGGTGTGACATTCACTGAGACCTGGAAGATCTACTTAGTTCCTGAGGAATGTCTCAGAGACTAGTATCTCCTTAAGTCCTATTTCCCTGAGGAATTTTAGAAGAACGTCCATAAATAGCTTAGTACTCTAGTCGAATAATAAGATGATCAATTTTAATAATTTCGTAAAAGAATTAGAAACTGTATCAAATGCTGACCTGTTTGAGTACAAAGAAACAAAGTGTAGATGTTAATTTTATCAATTCTGGAAAATTACAAAAAGCTTCTTTCGCTGACTAGATGTTAATTAAAAAATATTGTGGCAAGAATCATTTTATTTGATCCAAACAAAGAGTTTACAAATTACTTGAAAATTGTGAAATTCCAATATTTTTCTGTAAAAAAATAAAAATTATCATACAATCAAATAAACCCATATGCATTTAACGTGAATGCTAATGTCTAACTGAGATATGTAGCTGTCATATCTCTAAAATGGGCTTATTCTGTACAAACATGTGAGCGGTAACAGTGCTGTAAATCTTCAAGGTTGAGAGATGTTACGAAAAAGCTATTCTGTACGCTTTTGATGTAACTTACATCGATGTATAATAACATTTTCGCTGTTAAGATAACGCCGACCAAACTATTCGACGTTAGGAGTGTTTCAACACTGTTTGTTATAAGTTGAATTGTAATATTTCATGAAATGAGTCAAAATGAACATCAATATCATCCCATTTTCGGGACGGTGTGTATTAGCAATATCGAAACAAAAAAATAAGCCAAATTTATAAATTGAAATATTTTTTAGGAATTATATGCGTATAGAAAGAAAAATCCGTTTGATATACCGTAAGACCTATTACATTATTACATTGCCTATTACAGGCTAAATAAAGAAATTAATTTGATACTTAGAGCCACATTTAAAAAATCTAGGAAATGCAAACGCCATCCATTTTTTAAATAAAAATGATAAATAAATAACCCCACTAAAAAAGTCTTCTTCCTTTTGGTTCCTTCATAATCGGACCAATAACTTAAAAATTAGGTAAATTCTACTACACAACATAATATGAGTAAAGTTAGCTACGATGTAATAATGCGCTCTCAATAATCTTTTTACATCGGGTGGTTCAGAATATGATTTTCAACCGCGCTGTTAAATTTGATTTAACATTGCGATTTTAACTACATCGATGTTAAATTTACAGCTGTTACGGATAATTGTACAAAATAAGGCCAATCTATTCATTGAACAACTTTCGGAAAAAGAATTGTTGGATAAAAATGACAGAGATCTCTGGAACTCATTTTATTCTCAGGTTCACCAATAGACTGGCAAGAGGCGTAATTGATGCACAAAATAGTTAATCATGATATTTTCCATTTTTTTCCAGTAATGGTATAATAGGATTTTCTTTTAATTATAAGTGAAATTGTACATAATCTTTTTTCTACGACCGTGCGTTTGAACCCATTTTCCCGTACGCATTTTAGTTTTCAAAGTGCGGAAAAGTGAATTTATGCAAATTTCAAGCTCATTAGATAATTTTTTACTCCGGAAGTTATAACTATTGTTACAACAGTCATCTACTTACCAGTTAACAGCAAATAACTCCACTGGACCGGCAATTTTAAGTAATTCACAGAATGCAACAAATTGTGTTTTCAATATTAATATTTATAATTATTAGTAGTTTTTAGTTGAAGTTTTGTATATGTATGTATGAAATAATTTTAGAAAAATGGGTTGGTATTCTTTTTTGTATATACAGTCGTAGAAAGAATAATGTCCTTGACCCGCTTACCCGAACTCCGCTCCGCGTCGTACGAAAGTATCACTTTCCGCACTAGTTAGGAAAATAACTATTTCCTACGACTATATAGGAAATTAACATATATCGCACTATCTACTCTGGCTTGAAGTTTCTCATATCATCATAGTGACGCGAACCGTGCGCTATGATATCACCCTAGTGTGATATCATATCGCACGGTTCGCATGAATTCGATTAACGTGGTTTTCTTATTTAAATTTACCTACGTAATAACTACAAATATAGCACAAAACACAAAATCTGTTCAAAAATTATTAAGAAAAAAAAACAACTAGGTACGGCCGGAAATCGAATCGCGGTCTATTCCAGCATTCTCCGTATTGTCATAACGCGGATAGCTGTCAAATGTTCTTATTTTGGGTATATCTATAGTATGGCTGTAGGGAATTTAAAAAAATCAAATTACGAAGAATTAAAATGTCTTCTGCGTTATTTTGAAAATATTTTGCACTACAAACTGATTATTTCAAAAATAATCATACCTATATGTTGTATACTGTTATTGATGTTTTCAAATAAATAAAACCATCATACTTCGTAAATTTATCGCGTGATCGTGAAAAATATATACTATAATAAATTATAAAAGGGAAAAATAATAAAGTAGGCTCAATCAAAATTCTCAAATTATAACACAAAGCATAGAAATAGTTTTTGTGAAGTGTAAGTGAAATATTTATCACATAAAAGTGTAAACGAATTATAATTGTGAGATAAACTAGAAATAAAAAGTGTTAGTCTCGGTTTTTTATTATAATGGAAGTTGATACTGATAGTAGCGAAAAATCTAAGGTACTTTTTAAATATTTTTGGCCGTAGGAAAAATGGTGTACATAACTCATTGCAAAGTGAATTTCACTCATTTAATTTCCGCACTCACCGAACATTATTTTTGAAAAACCATTACATTAATAGTATATTAAGTATCAACAACGGTAAGGGTTGTTTACCGGTCGACAGCAATGTTTTTTTGCTGGATACCGGTATTACCCTTAACGTTCGAAATGCTTATACCATTTTTTGCGCGATCGTATTGAAATATTCGAATTTCGAATAAAATAATTCAAATTTCTTCGAAATGAACGAAATGTCAAAAGTGACATTTATACTTCTCGATCAGTTTAAAACATAATTTGCATTTTGGTGGAATTGTTTTCATGCTATTTATTACTTTTTATATTGTTCTGTTCGATTCTGTTCATTAAAAAAATATCAATCTTCTTATTTTTTTTGTTCCTTTTGTGTAATGAATGAAGTAATATATTATTTAGGACCACTTAAATGTATTTAGGGCTAAGACGTAGGACCACTTAAATGTATGTAGGGATAAGACGTCGGTAAGTAATTTACTTAAATCACTTACCGACGTGTTAGACTTAGGAACCAGTAAACACAACCTACCGACCTGACAACTGATGATGTAAATAAACAAAAAAGATCGATCGCGCAAAAACAATATTTGTTACAATTATCGCAAGGTCGTAGGAAAAATAGTGTACATTACTTGTGCGAAAGTGATTGTTCACACTCGTAGGAGTTTCCCACTCGTGTGAAAAATGTCACTTTCCGCAATCGTTACGTAATATACTATATCCAACACTTTTACTCTGAAACGTCGTATAGGAAAATATGGAAAATAGTAATTACCAAACTGTTATGCCAAATAAATCTGCGTTTTAAAAAGTTTTTCTGGTCTACCTGATAAATATAACAAAAACCGTAGTATTGCATGAGCTGCAAAGTAGCGCCAACTTGAAATGTATGTAACTTTCTGCAAACATTTCATATGAAACCATGAGCATTGCTTGAATTACCTATAACGGACCTATCGCATTACATGCAGAAACTAAATTACTATTTTTGACTCAGAAATGGTCTAAGATTTTTAGCCTATCAGCAGTTGAACCAGAAAAGTCCCTTCCAACGATATATGCTGCAAAATCAATTCCGCTGATTCGTTTAAAAATTATCTCCCTGATAAAATAGTGTTGGATAAAAAGTAGAAGAATTTCACCAACATTTCAAAATAATAAACACCATGAAAGAATAGAATATATCACTTTTTACTATTTTGTGCAACAGTACAAATTTCCAGAATAGCATTCTATTTTTCTTCGTGCTTTTTAAGTTGATTGTGAATCCACGATTAGAACTATGTGCCGCCCTATTAGATGCTCAATTAGTAAACCAAATACATGATACAATAAATAGTAATATGACAGTGTTTTATTGGTCGGATTCTCAAGTCGTTCTTTATTGGTTAAAAACCGAACCAAATTTGTTAGAAACTTTTGTCGCCAATAGAATATCAAAACTTCAAACACCAACGAATGTTGATAATTGGAATTATGTCAAATTCATTAAAAATCCTGCCGACTTAGCCTCAAGAGGCATAACTTCTAAAAAACTTTGTTTATGTAATATTTGGTGGAATGGCACATCATTTCTATATACTACTGAGTCTTCATCTTGGCTCACCTTGTTTTGGCCAAATTTTTGTTTAAAAAATTCAGATGTACCAAAAATGAAAAAGTAATCCCACGTTGTGCTTAAAACTTTTAATATCTTCAATTTAATTACAGAATTTGTTGGAAGATGGAGCAATGAATATCATCAATTGATAAATAGCAAATATATTGATAAAAAAATCCAAACTTTTTCATTTTATTCCTTTTATTGATGATAGTCAATTAATTCGTGTAGGAGGAAGATTAAAATATTCTGATTAACCAATAGATAAACGACAACCTATTCTTTTGCCACAAGGGCATCCATTGACTTTGTTATTTTTTGACCACTATCATAAATACCTACATCCAGGACCACAGTCACTATCATCCCTTGTTCGGCAACATTATTGGCCAATAATAGGTAAAATATTAGCAAAACAAACTTTAAGAAAATGCATCACTTGTATTCGTCACAAGCCACCTGATAATAAGGTACAAATTGGCCCGTTGCCCAATGAAAGAATTATTCCCGCATTCCCATTTCAACATGTTGGAATATATTACACCGGACCATTTTCAATAACCGACAGACCAAGTCCCTGCAACCTGAACGAAAACGGAAAAATTAGCCCAATCAGAATTTCCTAGCTCATTTAAACTAGCAGCATTTTAATTCAAGTTGAAGATTTTTCAATTTTCTACAAATCTTCCGCTATACTTTTTTAATATGAACTCTCTTTTAGCCAAAATTCGTGCTTGAACATCGAAAACCGAGATTTTAACGCCTTTCGTCCTCCACTTCACTTTATTCAACCTGAGGAGGACACTTTTCCCCTCCTTTGAAGGTTATACCTACTAAAATTTATAAAAATTTACCCGAATCAGATTAAAATGATTTAATCGACATGTTCCATTTTCAATTCTTTTTACCAATATTGAGAGTTTATATCTCGAATAACCCATTACATAAGGAGAGAAGTATGTCACAGTTCAATTGATTAAAATGAGCACAAATGCGTACGGAGAAAATAGTGATAATAAAACATAATCTCTCTTTGCACTCGAAACATGTTTTAAATACCTACTGCGATTCATAAAATGAGTCAATTCCATATCTTCCTAACTTTTTTT
>CAJUYG010000384.1:0-15643 GCA_910591675.1 Galerucella calmariensis | reverse complement strand
TTTGTATCCTAATTTCACCGTTTTGCCCTGAGATCTTAATTCTTTACCTTTTTCTCTGATCTCCTTTTGCATTTGTCGTTCTGATGTTGTTAGATCATCGCTTATATAAATTGTTTCACCTTGAAGTAGCCTCAATTTATTCTTCGTTTTCATTATTTTTTCTTTATCCGCCAAGTCTTTCATCTGTACCAAATAAGTCTTTTGTCCTAATTTAACTGCCCCTTGCGACAGCAACATTTTCATTTAGTCTCCTCTTATTTTCGTATTTCTTATTTTATCTCTCTTTGTGACTCCTTCAACTCGCCTAAGATACTTCATCTCAACTGCCTGTATTCGACTCTTTTGTCTCTTTGTTAATACCCTGGATTCACATCCGAATATTGATATTGGCCGGTAAATTGTTTTCAACACAACTTCGTTTTCTGGAAATTTCTTTTCTATTTATAAATGTCGAATTCATCGTATGATAAAGTTTCATCGTTTTTTGTACTCTATTGGTAATTTCGACTTCCTGCGTTCCATTTTCTTCTATTTCTACTCCCAAGTATTTATATCTCCTAGCTTGCTCAATTTTTATTTCATCTAACTGTATATTTAAATGTTTTTGTTTCGGTCCTATAACCATAACTTTGGTTTTACTTTGGTTAACTGTCATTCCAAATTCTACAAATACCGTGCTCCATATTTCCATATTCTTTTGTAAATCCTTCTCTTTCTCTGTCATTATTATTAAATCATCTGCAAAAGCTGCTTCTGATATATCCACACTTCCTAAATGTCTGTATCCAACGTGTAGTTTTGCCATTTTGGTTGACGATTTTTTTATTATTCCATCAATAATAATTGTAAATAATAATTTACTTAGTCCCCCTCCTTGCCTTAATCCTTCTTGTGTTGAAAATAGTTTTGATGTTTTATTTTTGTATATTACACAATTTCTATTATTTTTGTAAATGTTTTTGATTATGTCTATTGGTTTGTGGTTTAATCCCCTTCCTTCTAGTATTTTCCATAACTTCTTCCTTGGTACTTTGTCAAAAGCTTTTTCCATGTCTGTGAATCCTATACATACCTCTTTTTCTTGTAGTGAAAACTTATCAATTATCTGTTTCACCGTAAATATGTGGTCTTGAATGCATCGACCTCTTCTAAATCCACTTTGCGATTCTTCGAGAGTATTTTCTATCATTGGTCTTAGCTAACTGTCTATAATCTTCTCGTATACTCTTATAGCTGTACTTAGTAAATTTATTCCTCTATGATTATTACAGTCTTGTCTATCCCCCTTTTTATATATCAAGGCTGTCTTCCAATCTTCTGGAATCTGTTCTTCTTCCACGCAATGTTGTATAATATGTTCAATAATATTTTTGTTCCTGTTTCCCTAAATTCTTGAACATTTCTGCTGTTAACTCATCAATTCTTGGAGATTTTCCGTTTTTCAATCCATCTATTATTTCCTGTAATTCTTTTAGAGTTACAATGTCTTCATTCTCTATTATTGCATCCTTTTTTTCGTCCTGAACTTTGCTGTCTGCTCCTAATAATTCCTCAAAATACTCTTTCCATCTATCAATTACTTCGTTTTCATGTCTTAGTATATCTCCTTTTTTATTTTTTATCCATGTTAATTTTTGTGTTTTTTCATCTCTTAATGACTTCAATGTTTTGTAAAACAGTTTTTGGTTTGATTTACTATTGCTTCCCATTTTTTCGCCAAATTCTTTCCTCCGATTTTTTTTAGCTACTGCTACCATCTCTTTTACATTTTTCCTCATATCTTTATAGATTCCATAGTTTTCCGTTGCTTTGTTATTTACATATATTTTCCACGCTTCTTTTTTTAATTTAACTTCTATCTTAATTTCGGCCGTCCACTAAGCTACAATCACATATTTCTTTAGCAGCTTCGGATACGGTTTTTTTAAAATAATCCCACATTTCTTCTAAATTACCATTTTTCACTACATCATAATTATTCGAGAACTTTCCTGATAATGCTATATTATTCCTAAATGTTTCACCATGTTTTCCTATCACTGCTCTATAAATGTCATCTTTTGTTCCCACTCTGCTATTCAAATCTCCAAGTATAATTTTTTTTCCTTTCGCATCTTCAGTAACCACAGTTAGATCTTCCCAAAACTTATCTTTATTTCCTACTGTATCGTCTTCATTTGGTCCATATACAATTATTATAGTTTCTGTGTTTATATTTTCATTTTTCATTTCCATCACCTATAATCTCTCCGACCATCCCGTCTATCCAGTAATTTGTTCTTCTAAGCTTCTATGTATTATGTATGCAACTCCTGCTGCTGCTCTTTTCTCATTTTCAATACTACTATATATAAGTATATGACCATTATCCATTTTCACTATCCCGTCCTTTTTTTGTCTCTGTTATAGCTAGTATTCTCAAGTTTGTACTTTCAAACTCTTCTTCTAATTCTTTTTCTTTTCCTGAAATACTTCTAACATTCCATGTTCCAATTCTCCACATTTCCGTTGCTGATTTTACTCTATTCGTTTCAAATTCCGTTGCCGTGTCTTTTCCTCTGTTACCATGAATATCTGTTTCTTTACTTAGTTTTTTGAATGTATTTTTTCCAGTATTTTCATTCTATTTGTTTCTTTATCCCATCTCCATTCTTGTCCATTCACTGTTACCTTATTGTATCCCATTTCACGTCTTTTCCCTTTTGGCTTTCTAATTTTGCAAACATCCTTATCTCTTTTTGTTTTTCTCTTTCCTTCTTGGTCATATCATTATTTATAAAAACTCTTTCTTCTTTCCTCTCCCTCAATCAAGCTTTATTTGTCATGATTTTTTCTTTATCAACTTCTTTTTGACATTCCACTATACACATTTTCTCCCCTATCTTGTTAACTGCCTTATGCTCGATATTTATTTTTAATGGTTGACTCAAGAAGTTTCTGACATTTTTTACTAGTTTCGACGGCTTATTAGTATCAAGTTTCAATCCATTCATCATCACATTATTATTTCTTCTTTCTTCATCCATGATTTCCATTGTTTTTTTAATCTCTTCCATTTCTGTTTTCATTTCTGCATTTTCTTTTTTGATTGCTTGGTTTTCTTTTCTCAATACTTCGTTTCCAACTTTCAACTTTGATATTTCCTTATTAAACAGATCCTGTTGATCTTGAGTTTTTTTGATCTCGTTTTTAATAAGTTGTGGTTCCCATTTCATATCCTTTTGATCTGCAGACATTTCATTCATTAACGCTATGATTTGATCTACCTTTCCATCCTTTTCACTTTTAGGTGGGGTTCTGCTAGTCCTCTTGCTACTTCCAAATAAACCACCCGTTTTTCTTTTATTTGAGTCTTCTGTTGATTCACATCCACAACAGTTGTTGATAAAAGTACTTGAGCCGATGAGATACTCGTCGCCGTAGCACTTGTATTTTTTGGGCACAATAGATCTTTTAGGTCTCAGTGAATGTCACCCCAAAATACACACATACAAAAAACACTTGTTTTTGGTGTTTCACTAGCCTCGCTTGTTAAATGTACCAGAGTATTATGTTTTTCACCCCAAATACGACAATGGGCTTAGAAAAAAGTATACTTATCATTTTTTACCAAAAATTAATAAAGCTCAATTTTACTAGAACAATGGCGTTCATTTCAAGTCAATAAAATGAGTATTGGCGAACTTATATGACTTAAAAGTCTAGGATTATTTTATAACGCCCGAGATGCTGTCCCAGTTAGACGTTACGTCATCAGCGCCGATTGAGTAGGAGAGCGGCCGACCGGATCTACGAAATGCTACTGGGTAGTCGATATTTTGTCGGCAAACAGAGTGTCCTGCAAGTTGACGGGTTGACTTGTTTATAACAGAAACAATTTATAACAATGGAGCAGGGATTTGTTCGTGGTCAGTAAAACAACTTGCTTCAAATTGATTCCCTGCCACTAATAACGATTTAATAAGTGCTAAAATCCGCGGCATAAAAGCATCAAGGTAAGTTTGAGTTTAAGTTTCATTTCATTTATTTTTTTGGTATTATAAATATTGATAATAAAAACTTCTTATTTATTTGAAATAATGAATTTTGTTATAAGAATATGTAGTCCCTAATTTACAACTACCTTTAAGGAAATATTTCAGTCGCACATGTGTTTACTTTGCAGGTCAGTTAGAGAGTCTTATGGCGATAGTGCAATGGGGTACGTACAGTTGAAAAGGGAAGGTCATATATACACCGTAAAAGCCCGAATCACACCGGAGCATAAGGTTCGTAAGACACCGTATCACGTTACTTCAATTTGTAACGAAAAAACATCTGTTTGAAAGTGTCCAGTGTCACGATTGTGCTGCAAGTGCTGGAGGCTGCAAACATGCTATCGCATTCTAATCATGGATGCATCGACGAAGCGAATAACCAGCTCCAACTTCTGTAAGGTGCTATTGGTCGAAATCAACATTGTCTTCAGTAGGTACATCTATCAAGTTTTTGAAAATCAAGGATATCTCAAAAAGGTCCGCATCTAGTGAAGATAGCGATAGGGGTTTTTTAAAAGCAGTAATAGAAGGATCAAAACGAATATCTTTGGAAACTCAGTTAAGTAGCTACTTTTACGACCCATCCATTGCTGCTCAACTCACCATTCACAGATTATTCCATGCATTTAAAAGCACAGGAGAATGTGCATCTGATATGTCTTTCTTCTAAGATATTCTTCAAATTATATGAGCAGTGATGTATGTATATAGGTATATGAACTTACTACAGGACAAGCTACTTGCCCATTATGGCACGAAATGCGCTATGGTCGTATCACTGCCTCTAAAGCTTACCAAGTAAGCCAATGTAAATCTTTAGATGGATCACTTGTTGAAATTATTTTTGGTGCGAATAGTCTAGTGGATACTCCTGCCATGGAGAGAGGAACGAAATTGGAGCATCTTGTTTTGGCGGAATTCCGAAAACAAACAAAAATTGAATTTTATAAATGTGGACTTCTCCCTAAAAATTATTTGCCCATATTTGCGGCATCTCCAGATGGTCTAAGCGGAGATCATTCTCTGATTATTTTCTGACGTTTCTTAAAACCAATGAAATGCTTCTTTATTTGTCACAAGGGTAAGTTTCAACCAATTATGTCATTATTATAGTGGGAATAAATATCTTGTGATTATTCTCGGGAATAATCACTGTGGCATTTATTTGCCTAGCAAGTGTCAGATAGTTGTCAAGATGATTACCTAATTGTGTCAACGCGATATATAAAATGGGTGGAAATTATTGGTGAATCAAGAAATAATCCAGTCAAATATAACTTGCAAGTTCCATGAATTAGAAAATATTTTGACATATTTTCGCGTGACTATTGCCTGGCAACAAGTTTTCAAAAAATCTGTCAAATTATTTTCAATTTATTCTCACTTTCTTGTTATACTATTATTACTGAAAATTAAATGCCCCCTGAGTATTAAGTCATTTAAAACATATTTTACTTTAGACCAGAAACCCGCAAACAGATACATGGCGCCAATACAAATGCAGATGCACTTTCCAAATAAAAAGAAAAGCATTTTTTGCATTGCTCATCCCGACTTCGAGACATCTGAATCTCTCCATATCATATACGAGGACTATAACGTAAATTACTGCTCAGATTTATTTGATAAATGTTTTCAGTTTTGGACCAACGCTATTTATCCAAGAATATCTGTTTAACTACATAGGTATAGGTCAATATTATAAATATCATTATATTAAATATATTATGTTTGTAACAGTTTTATTTATTCAGTCTTATATTTTTGAAAAAGAACGAAAGGTAGGCATACCTATTTACAAAATATCATTAGATTTGGCTCATTTCTGGTGAGTATGAACATCAAATATTGGAACTGTCGAAGTCCTCCTATGACTCGTTCAATATGAATTCTAAGAGACGCTATTCTTTTAGATTCAATCACTCTTTCTCTACTACTAGGAGTGCTTGAACTCACACTAGGAGGTCTGAAAAGTGAACGGTCATATTGATTTAAGATGTGTGACACGTTCTTGAAGCCTCTATCCGCTATAACTTCCATTCCAGGAGACAAATTGTTCACTTACCCGCAGTTTTCGAAACTTACAGTATCTGATGTCCTTCCTCCAAATCCATATGAAACAAAATTGACTTCACCATCAGGAGTGCATGAAATCATATATTGGATAGTATTGCAACTCTTGTAGTCAGACAATGTCAATGATTGATGTAGAAGGTTACTAGGCTTTTGAATTCTCACCTCAAAGCAATCTATGATGTACTTTTGAATACCTGCTTCTAAGTGTTATTGGCAAATGTTCAGCTACTTTGTTAGGAGATGGCCATATAATTAATTTTTGGAAGTACTTTGATAACAAGGGAGCGTCTAAAAATTTGACCTATATATTCACTCACGACCTTCCAAACTGCATGGCTAATATTGTATGAGGTTCATTGAATCGAATTTTTTCAAGAATAATAAGAATATTTGCATGTGGAACCGGAATCTTGTCTGACAAAATTTGTAATCAAAAATATGATTCCTTTGGGATACCTAAAAGTGGTTTGGGAACTCTGTCTATTGACATTAAGGACCACTTTAACAAGCATGCTTTGTACTGATCACCATGATCCAAATTTGTGTCAGAAGAACTGCATTCCCAATCCGTAGAATTTTCGGAAGAGCAACTTGATTTAAGATTTTCCAAACTATTTGTCTGTTTAAATTGAATAGGTGAAGTACTTGCACGTGATACTGCTATTTTTATTGCAGAGCATGCGATATTTGATTTGTATGTGTTATCAGTTTGAATTGCTTAGATCGAGAGAAGTCCTTTCCTCTTACTAGGACTTTTTTATGGTTGATGGGAACAAAAATAGGTCCGTTTCCAGGGAGCTCGAGTGGGTCGTCTTCAATAGCACTACTATCAATACTACAATCAACCCACTCCACTGATTTTGAAGTGTGTGTGAGATTTGATGACTCTATATTTTGGAGGATTTCAACGCGACGTCTTTTAGCTGTAGCACCCCTTTCAGGTTTGATAGACTGGGAAGCTGATTGCTGACACTTAAAAATATAAGGCAAAATACCCTTTTTTAAGACCAGAAAATATACACTTTCTGGACAATTTTTCGTCCAGAAAAAATGTTTTGCCGGTCAAGACCGGAAAATGGACGACAGAGACCGAAAATAGTAATTTACGTTACAAGACCGGAAAGTAGTGTTTTTCAGGTTGATACAAGTAGATTCCAGGACAAGCCGTAGGCGAGTTGATGTCCTGGAAGCTTGGTGAGACCTGATAAACACTTATGTTCGGGTGCGTGACGTACAATATTTTTTTCAAGACGGACACTTCGATATACATTCAATTCTCCACTGGACAATATATCGAAACGTTGTTACCATAGTAACGAAATTAAGGTAGATTATATTATGAGAGAGCGATTAGAAAAATTGAAACAAAATGGACGTCAGGGACCAGCAAAAGCTTTTTCCGGTTCCTGTCGTCCATTTTCCGGTCTAGATCAGCAAAACGTTATTTTCTGGACGAAAAATTGTCCAGAATGTGTATATTTTCTGGTTGGTTCCAAAAAAGGTTTTTTTTTCAAGACTGACCAAAAAATATACACTTTCTGGACAATTTTCCGTCCAGAAAATAACGTTATGCCAATCAAGACCGGAAAATGGACGCAAGGGACCAAAAAGCTTTTGCCGGTCCCTGACGTTCATTTTGTTTCCATTTTTCCAATCGCTCTTTTATAATACAATCTACCTTGATTTCGTTACAAAGATAACAACGTTTCGATATATTGTCGAGTGATGACAGTTCGTCGATTTTCAATTTGTCCTTTAAGTCAAACTTATTATTTTATCTGGTTTTAGTTTTGTTACTCACTTTGTTATCAAGAGTAAAATAAAGAATTGAATGTATATCGAAGTCTCCGTCTAAAAAAGAAATATTATTGTACGTCACGCACCCGGAAATTAGTGTTTTTCAGGTCTCACTAAGCTTCCAGGACTTACCTACGGCTTGTCTCGACCTGAAAAACACTTCTTTCCGGTCTTGTAACATAAATTACTATTCTGAGCCTTACGTTTCCGCCCATCATCTTCCACTTCATATAGTTTAGATTTCTATATCAGTTTCAAGCTGAAATAAAAAATACGTATTCAATTCAATTCAATTCAATAATTTATTGCTCCTAAAAATTATACATTTTCATAGCAAGAGTGAACAAATAAAATATAATACATTTAGTAAAAAAAATATATATACCTATATATACATACAATCATATACATATATATATATTGTAATGGTTATTTTGTTATGACCCACGTTGGGTACTACAATATTGTAATGGTTTGTTTGTATTTGTTATTATTTAATTTAATTTAAATTTTTATATTAATTTTTATAGTGTTTATACTTGCCCTTTCTTCCAACTAGCTCATATTAAATTCGGGAACAAGAAAACTCCTACTCTCTTTGGGTTCTGGCGCTATTAAATTATTTATTGAAATTTTTTTTTTACAGATATATGTTATTTGAATCAATTCCTAAATTTAAAATTTATTAAAATTATTTTTCAATAGAATTTAAATAAATATGTATTAATAAATTTTTGTGACGCCTATGGACAAATCTTTCTTGTTACTTTAAAAAGTAGATGTCTCTGTCGATGAGAACAGAGTATAGTATGGAGAGTTGCAAACAATTCAGTTCACAGCGAATGAATATCTATGGTGTGATATGAAAATTTTTTTTTATACCTATAATAATAATAAAATGGAACTCAACTCAACAAAACAGTTTAATAATAATAGTGATTGCCTTTGTATGATATTTACATGAATATCAGCTCAAATTTATCTAATATTACAAAAAGTAAAGAAGAAATTATACAAATACAGTTACCTAACCTACAATTCAAGAAAATAAAATTTTAAATCTAAGGTGAGCTCTTATCTAATTTTGATTAAAGTGAATTATTACTGAATTTTGAAATTTATTTTAGAAGTACTTCTGATATGCATATGCTTTTGATTAAATTTTATTGGTACCAATAATTGACTAACCTTTTAATATTAAATTTTTAACTGGTTGGATGAGGATTCATAAATTTGATGAGGTAGACGGGATTACAGGATTTCACAGGAAGATTGAGGATTCTGATTCTCCTCTGGGATGCTGGAACAACTTCTGGATGGTATTTCAGGTATATTTTAACTTTTCTTCTATTTCTCAATATTTTATTGAACCTTTCTTGGTATTTTTAAACTTTTTATCTAATTTCTTTAGTTTAATTATCAATTTATACTTTTTTCTAAATCAAATTCTTTTAAAACCTTTTTTTCAATCCCCCTCTACTCTCTTGTCTTTTTTATCAACAACCCCTCGTTGCTATGTCATATTTCCAAAGCACTTGATTTTTTCTTCATAATTGCAAAATTTCATAATTTCTTGTTTATTGTCTATTATTGTCTATAATATTTATTCTTGCACTATTGTAATTCTTTCTACCTTTTATATCACTAAGAACTTCACTAAATTTACCCTTTAAATTGTCCTCATTTATAAAAATCCTTAAAATTATGTGTGCCTATTAAATATCTAATATACAGTTTTCTACCATCTATAATTTTATTTTAATTCATGTAAACTCATAATCCGTGTTCAATAAATCTTTCCAATTACATATTTTATATAAACTAATTGTAAATTTATTTTAATAAACGTTTTAAATTTTGATTTTATTGCACCAATCACAATGCAGTACATATTATTTTCTTAACAACCATCTCTGAAAATATTATTCTATGATTCTGACTGACTGTTCTGTCTTCGCAAAACATACTTCATCTTGACAGTGACATTCAATTATAATTTAGGTTAGAATTCTGCCAAAAATATAATTTATATTGTTTATTAAATATTGTATACTAATAATTTCAATTTCAGGTGTAACTAATACATATTGATTATAAAAAACAAACAAGCAAACTAATTTTAAATGAAGAAATCTAAATTTACTTTAATTATTACTGGATATGATAAAAAATATATGATACTTTATTAATTCAAGGTAAGTCTTTCTATTTTTATTTCAAAATTTGTATTCAAATTAATTTATTATACATATTTATTTCTTGCATTTCTAATTTTTTTAAATCCTTTTATGAATAGAATTGATTCAAGTAATTTAATTATCTGATACCATTACAATTCCCCTCAAATTTAAATTTAACAGATCTGGAGTATTACAAAAGAGCTGCTTAAATTTTAATTTAAAATTCATTCTTCAACCACTGTATTTTCCCCTCTACTATTTATTTCCTATGTAATTTCTTTTTAATATTTCTTATATTCTCTGATCGTACGATATTTTAACACTATAACACTACCTATCTCTATCTTATTTAATAAAAACCATTCTAAACCTACTATTTACAATTCTGTGACATAATATCATCTATTCCTCATAATATTTATAAATGTTTTCTATATTGAAAATTCCCCTTAATATTTCTGTTCCTGATATATTTTATTTTTGTTTCAGAATAAATCAAGATTTCATTGATGTGATGAAGCTTCATATTTATTGAAATAGTGAGAAGAATTAATGAGAAGCTACTGCTTAAGAATCCTGATCCTGTATTTAACAAAATTTAACCTTTTATATTTAATAAATTATCCTCCTTCAATACCTATATTAGGATCAAGTAATTTATAACTCTTGTATAATATCTAATACTTCATTCGAACTCATATTCATTTCACAAATTATCCATTATTTTTTCAAACATGCCATTAATAACCAATCTTATACCAATACTCTCCTTATTATCCACTCTATAATCATTACTCTCCCGTATATCCATTCCATTATTCTAATTCCTATATTCTTCATTATCCTTATCATAATCCTAACTTCACCTATTATCCAATCTATTATTCTAATTCCGGTTTACTCCATATTATCCATACTATCATCCTAACTTTTTATTTGTTTATCTATCCTTCCCCTCTATCTTATATCTATTATAGACCTTTAATATTCAACACACCTTTGATATTATATTTTCTCTTCAATCAATAATTTACATTGCATATTTTGTACTCTGTCTTCAATATTTATTTTATTAACCTAATTTTCCCAATTTCTTTTACTTTCCCAATATCAATGAATTCTCTAGGATGTTCATATTTGAATAGACAATATTATGCACGTGGAAGCGGTTTAAGCAAAATTTGGATCTGAGCTTTGGCTCTGATCCGTACCCGACCTTTCTTGTTACTGTATTAAATTTAGAGTCCTTTCTTCTGCTTCATTATTTCGTCTATTATAATTTCTTTCTTGATTATCATTTCTTCTATCATTGTAATTATTTCTTCCTTCCCATCTATTCTGTCGCCAATTTTCATTTCTATTTTCATTATAATTTCTTCTCTCATTTCCTTGATATCTTCTATTATCACCATTCCTATATCCATAATCTATGTTTCCATTTCTGTCATGATTATTTCTTCTAACAAAACCATTTCCATTCTCTCTTTGTCTATCATTTCTTGTATCTTCATTTCTAATTTCTCTTTGGTATCGATGAATACCATTTCCATTCTGTATACTTCTTTCTATAAACGCCACAAAAATAAACCGAACCAAATGGAACCTTGAAAAACTTGGCAATGAAAAGATAAGAAACGAATACGAGAAGCATGTGGAAAATATGTTAATGGAATGTGAAGAAACGGAGAATGTGGAATTAGAATGGTATAATATCAAAAAATGTTTACTGATCTCAGCGGAAAATCAATTGGGAAGAGAAAAAAACAGAAAAAACAAGCAATGGTATGATGAAAAGTGTCGAGAAATTGTTAAAGCTAAAGGAAATGCTAGAATAAAATGGATAAGTACAAACAACTCAGAAGATAAAGAGGAATATGAGAGATTAAGGAAAAACTGCAACAAATTGATAAGAAAAGCTAAAAGAGAATGGATGGATGACAAAATAAGAAAAATAGAAAATGAAAAAACCAACAAAAATACCAAAGCCTATTATAAAAAAATAAATGAACTAAATAAAACATATAAAGGTAAAATTAAAGGTATAAGAAATAAAAACGGCGAGGTGATACAAGAAGAAACTCAGTATAAGCAAATCTGGAAAGAATACTTCGAGGAGCTACTAACTGAAGAAGTTCCAGATAATACAATAGAGGAAGAAAGTGAAGAGGCAAAAGAAGAAAATGTAACACAGGAACCAACAAAAAATGAAATAATAGAAGTTATTAAAAGAAGCAAGAATGGGAAAGCACCGGGCAAAGACGAAATAAACATGGAATTGATTAAGTATGGAGGAGAGGAGCTGCACGAAAGATTATACCGGCTAATAAAGAAAATATGGAGAGAAGAGAGAATGCCCGAAGAATGGGAAGTCGGACAAATAGTCACAATACACAAAAAAGGGGATCAGCAGGAGTGCAAAAACTATAGGGGTATAACTCTTTTAAATGTAGCATACAAAATAATGTCAGCAATAATTCAAAGTCGCTTAGCTGGAAAAGCAAAAGCCATAATAGGTCAATACCAATACGGTTTCACACAAGGAAAGTCTACAATTGACGCTATCCATACTATCAAGCAGATAATGGAAAAGACCCATGAATACAAAATGGAAATAGAAATGCTATTTATAGATTTCCAACAAGCATTTGATTCAGTAAGACGAAGTGAACTGATGAGAGGACTGAAGGAACAGGGGATAGAAAATAAGTTGAGAAGATTAATTGCAATGACTATGAAGGAGTCAAAAGTGAAGATACTTACAGGTAAAGGAGAAACGGAGGGCTTTGTATCTAATAGAGGCGTAAGACAGGGCGACGGTCTATCAACAACACTATTTAATTTGGCTCTGGAGCATGTTCTTAAAAATGTGAACAAGGGAAATTTAAGAACGAGCGGGGGCCAGATAGTCGCATATGCAGATGACATAGTGATAGTAACGAAAAGAAGGAATATCATGAAACAAATGCTACTAGAATTAACAAAAGAAGGGGAAAAAATGGGACTAAAAATAAATAGAAACAAAACAAAAATAATGAGAATTGGTAAGCAGTGTGAAAACAAAATGATAAAAATAGGGGAATATGAATTTGAGGAAGTGGAAAAATTCAAATATCTTGGAGTCACGATCAGCAGTAAGGGGGAACGAAGATCAGAGATAGACGAAAAAATAATGGCTGCCAATAGGGTATACTATGCCAATAAGAAACTACTGAAAAGCAATCTATTGACAAGATACACTAAATTTGACATTTACAACACAATAATAAGACCTGTGATAATGTATGGAGCAGAAACGATAACAATGACAAAAAGAGATGAAGAGGAGTTGAGGATATTAGAACGAAAAATAATGAGAACAATTCTAGGGCCAATAAAAACCGACGACAATGAATACAGACAACGTATGAATCATGAAATACTGAGAGAAATGAACGGAGAAGATATAGTAAACAGAATAAAGAGACAAAGAATAAAATGGCTCGGACATGTATGGAGACAAGGTGATCGAGCAGTCGCTTGCTCAATGCTACAGTGGGAGCCAGGTGGTAAGAGAAGGCAAGGAAGACCCAGATCTAAGTGGCTGAAGGAGGTGGAGGAGGATTTGAGAAGGATAGGAATCGTCAGATGGAAAGAAAAAACGAGGGATAGGAGACTATGGAAAAAAATAGGCGAGAAAATAATGAAATGAAGGGGATTGATCCACCCCAGAAAGCGGATCTAGAAAGCATTTATGCGGCGCAACCCCACAAGGGGTGTCTAGCCATTTTATATATATATATATATACTTCTTTCTACTCTCTGTAAATAACTTGATAAATTATCCATGGTTTTTATGTTATGTAGTGCTATGGTTTCTGCTACCTCAGCATTGAAATGTCTTCCAACATATAACACCAATTCCTCTTCTTTCATCGCCGGTTCCAAATATTGCGCCATATTATAAAGTTGCATAGCATATGTATTTAAATTTTTACTTTTATTATAATCAAATTTCCCAAAATATAACCTTTCTCTGAAATTAGCTTGTTGAATCTCCCCCCAGAAATAAGTTAAAAATTGCATCTCAAATTCTTCCATATCCCTAATTTGTTCCTCTTTATTACAGAACCATAGTAATGCATGTCCTGATAACATTCCCCTAATTAATATTTTCTTCTCCATCATATCCCGTATTCCTTTCATTTTACTCTTCATTATTTTCATAAAAACTTTTGGGTGAATTATATTTATATTTCCATCAAATTTTACCCCTATTTCTACATTTCCTGTATAAATCATTCCTCCTCCATTTCTTCTTATATTATCTTCTAATTCTTCTTTCGTATCTTGCAATTTTCTGTTCATTTCTTCCAATTCTTGGTTAAATTGATTTCCCATTATTTGGCTCCTGTTCACACACATTTCTGTTTGCACTGTCATTTTACCATCTAAATCCTTAATTGTCTTCTCAATATTTTCTTGGTACATTTTCATTGCTTCTTCATTTGTATTCTCACGTAACTTAATATATCCTACTTCCTTGTTCATCTCTTCCTCCATATCTTGTATAGTTTTATTTGTTTTTATTATTTCTCTATCTAATTTCTTTATCTTTTCGATATTAATTTCTATTTTCTTACTATTCCCACCTATTTCCATTTTTAATTCATTTTCGTTTTTCTTTATATTTTCCATTTCTCTGGATTGTATTTCTTCCACTTCCATTAATCTTCCTAACATTTCATCTCGAATTTATTGTTTTGTTTCTTGTATTCTTTCTTCTGTGTAGCTTCTTGATTCTTCTAATTGTTTTCTCATATTTTCTATTTTCTCTTCCATTCTTTGGCTATTTGTTTTCATTTCTCGTTTTATTTCTTCTTTATTTTGGTCCAATTTTGTATTCATAGTGTTCATGTCTCCTCTAATCTCTTCTCTCTGATTGTTCATATCTCCCCTAAGATTATCAAATTTTCTATTTATAGTGTTCATGTCTCCTCTAATCTCTTCTCTCTGATTATTAAATAATTGTTGCAACATTTCCATCATTCCAGTTTGTTCATTTTGTCTTCTTTCCACTCCTTCTCCTTGGTATCGTCCAGCGATGTTTTCTCGACTTCTCCTAGTTTCTTCTAGTTCTTCCATTGGTTCTGCTCTTCCACTTACTTCTCTCTCATCATCATGATCCTCACTATGTCTTCCTTGTTCTAAATATTGTACTTGAAAATCACCCATTCCATGTCTTCTTTCTTCTTGTTCCTCTTCTGATCCTTCTTCTGTTCTTATTTGTTTTCCATCCCTTAGTGTCATTCTTTTATCCATTTTGTTTTGTTTTAATTATTTTATTAATAAAGTAGAAAGTTTATTGTTTTATTACCTCAGATCCCTTAATTAAAAAAAAAAAAAAAAAACTACCCAATCATATACACCTAACAAATAAATAAACACACCCACGTTTTTAATTTATTTTAATGAATTATTTATTTTTAATCTACCAGTTTTAAAAGAGAGCCCCACGTTTTGGGTGCCAATATTGTAATGGTTATTTTGTTATGACCCACGTTGGGTACTACAATA
>CAJUYG010000383.1:260033-280416 GCA_910591675.1 Galerucella calmariensis | reverse complement strand
GCCGATACGATGCGTTGAACGTATTGTTACGTACCCTACTCCGTATACTTAAACGTATCCGTATCCCGACCAAAGTCAGTAGTACGTGCTATTTGTGCTATATTTCATCATCTTCCTCGTCTAGCAGCAATGGATTATTTAATATCGCCCCCATTTTACGCTTTACAGAAATATAAAAAGGTAAAAAAAAAAACTTTGAGGTTATACAATTAGAAACAGAACGAAGCGATACGTTTTCTGCTAAAGAGGTTTTCTTGACAATTTCTTTACGTCAAGGTAACTCCAATACGGATACGGATACGTGTAAAAACTTATGACCAGCTGAAAGTGTCTAATATATTTACGTCAACGTAACTCCAATACGGATACGGATACGTGAAAAAACTTATGATAAGCTAAATAAAAGTGTCTAATAACCGAACACGCTCATATTTGTGCATGACATTCGGGTGTGTAATCCCCAAGGATGTTATTAGATGAGAATTCCTTGTGTAATCCCCAAGGAAAGCTGCTACACTGTAAAAAGTCGAGCTAGGTTCAACTGATCATAGAGTATTCGAACGGCGAGTGCGCTCGAGTGTACTTTAATGTTTGTTCTTGGTGCTGTTGATTTTGAAGGTTTATGTTTAGGTTATCTGTAGAAAAAGTTCAGAATTTTCATATAATTTGCATGTCCACGTGACGTCACAAACTATTTTGACAAGACTTAGGTGGTAAAACAATAAACAAAGCGTTCAGAACACGTGGTACTTAATAGTGAGGTTATGCTGATTTATATGATAGATCGTGTTTGATTTTAGTTGATTTTGCCTTTGTTGAGCTTGCATATTTAATAATATATAATATAGGTTAATAGTTGTTTGTTGTTTGATAATTTTTCATCATTTCTATTCTTTATTGTTTTACCACCCAAGTATTGTCAATGTCAACTGTCGTGGACATGCCCTATTGTCTTTACTTCACTCTTTACTACTTTGAAGACATTCAGAACTGACCAATGAAGAGATAAAAAATTGGGTTGCAGTTTTGTTTTTCGATCCATGTTTTTTAATTCTCATTAAATATGGGATTATCTAGACAAGAAGTGAACTTAAGAAGGTTGTTAGCGAAGTGTGAATTGATGTGTAAAACTGAAAAGGAAGTTGATAGAATTGAAAAATATGTAGAAACTTTGGAAGATATGTTACAAGAATTAAAAAGAATAACTGAGTAAGTTCAGCATGTTCATTCACAATAAATATTTTAATTAATTTTATTGAAGATCTAGTGAGAGTATACAAGCCTATAATAGACGAATTACTTATATCAAAGCAGCCTTAGGAATAACCACAAACAAATATGAAGATGAAAATAATCCAGAAAGTATGAGAAATGATCTATTGGGTAAATCTTGTATGTACCTAAATTACTCAGTATCTCTGACACAATTATTTTAGGCTTAAGACAAAGGATAGTTGATAAGACCGAAGTAACCAGTACAGGGGACTTTGAGAAAGTAATAGAGCATAATGAAAACATACAAAAAAAGATTACTGAAGATATGCTACATTTAACTAGGACCTTGAAAGAACAATCAGAAACGGCTAATAAGATCATTAAAAAAGATACAGAAGTAAGGAACACTAATATTTAAATAGAATTTTATTAACAGGGCTTGTACTCATTCCTAATCGTGGATACTATTATTTTTTGTTTTGTTTCTCATCTTTACATTTTAAATACTGAGATTTACCTATAGCTTCTTAGTGACATATTTTCTTTTGCCATTGAGCATGGATAAAAAGTGTATCGGTTTGACTACAGGATTAGATAAACCTTGTTAACTAGTATGTTGGTGCAATGACCCCTTACACCACACTTTTTAATAATAATAATAATGCAATAGAGGCTGTAATAATGCTAGTTGTAAAATTGTTAGTATCATTTAAATATTATATGGCAGAACATTGATTCTTATAACAGTTGCTTCTAATTGTAGGTAAACATATTTTCTTTATACTATATTGAGATATAATTACCTGTGAAGTAAATATATTGAATATCTTCATTGAAATAATTTACAACAATATTGATAATGCAATATAATAAATAAATGTGAAACTGAATAATATAAGACAACTAAAAATTACACATAACCAATGTCTACTACTATTATAATTAATGAAAATGTTTATTTGTGAAAAAATAATATGAAATCCTTCGTAATCTTAAATATGACTAATCAATAGACCTTCATTTATGTTTTATTGGTTATTCCCATTCTCTTAGCTTCCCTTTCATTTGATTTGGAACTGCCAATTTCATAATTCTCCATTAAAAACTTCATCAAACTTTGCAGCTACTAAAATTTATAGCCCAAAGTTTTGCATGACGCCCATTTTTAAATTGTAACGCACAGAACAACTGTTACAAATAACGAAGTGATTAATGTGATAATACGAAAAAATTTATAAATTAACATTTTGTTTAATAAATAGACATTAGTTATATTCTACTTTTAGTTTCAGTCTTATATCATACAGTCATACATTTTGTTGTGAAAAACCAATTATAAATAATATCTTTGAACTATTCTACTTGTGAACTATATTGACATCTTGAAACATGAAAATTATCTCTTGAAAATACTGGAAAAAAGTGTTAAATGAAATTCTTGGAGACCTATTGCACATAAACAAAAATAAATACATTATATTAACAATATAACTCAACATTTAATAAGGCATGTCTATGTGCTGGAAGTTGACACTGTTTGTATGGTATTGGTGCATTCTCAGCATTGATTGAATCGGAACAATTTTCTATTTAATCTACTTGGTTTATGCATAAATCGGAATGCACCCTATAATATATTTGGTTCATAATGTCATTAAAACTCATTTGCACCAATTGTATATTATATTGGAGATCCACACAGTAGGTACTTAACTGTATTCAGCACTATACCTTGTTTTTAAACTAAGAGGAACAATTTAAATTTAAGTTGGCATTTCTACAGCCTAGTGATTGGTTAAATTGCCGCCCGTTTCACACAGCTCTTTTGACATAACTGACAACGATATTTGTCAGTTTTGTGTTTATATGAAAATATTAGAACCTGAATCTTTATTAGGTACATCTTTTTCACCTTTGCTGTTTTATTTTTAACTAAGTATTATATTCCAAGTAAGTTGAGTGCTATTTTTATTATTTATTCAGTTTAATAAACGAAATCTATGCTTGTTTTTTCTTGTTAATAATATAAGTTTCCATAGTTGTCATATTTTTTCGTTGTGTCAGATAGGGACCAAAAATTATTTTATCAATTTTATTGCTAGTTAATCTTGA
The DNA here is from genome assembly GCA_910591675.1 of Galerucella calmariensis. Taxonomy (NCBI): domain Eukaryota; kingdom Metazoa; phylum Arthropoda; class Insecta; order Coleoptera; family Chrysomelidae; genus Galerucella; species Galerucella calmariensis. The sequence goes on along the minus strand of CAJUYG010000383.1, from coordinate 277,089 downwards.
CAGCGGTAGCTGGAACGCTACCGAAACGTCGAAATAAAAAATAAAAAACATTATTGTGGTTTGATTCCCAAAAGAATAAGAAAAAAGAATAAGTAATGCCACAAGGAACTTACAGAAGATATAAGTTCCCAAGTGAAGTTTTATTATTGTAAATATTTCTACATCAAGTTTTACTTACATTACAATACATTATCATGGTATAAATATTTCTCGATATCAATACTTCTGTTGACTTCTAGTTCGTACTCAAATGTGAATAGAGAATAATTTAAGCTTACTGTAGCTTTTCTGTAGGTACATATTTATATCAACTATTTGACATGAATTACTTATGATAACCTTACATTTGATTCACAATATTGTGACATTTGGTTACAACTATTGCCATGGCCTGTCGCCAATGATGATTCAAATTCTAGACTTGCATTGATCTCTCATTGGACACGACACCTGCGAGCAATATAATACATATGTCACATAATTGTCAATTAGTTTGAAAAGTCTGAAGACTGCCCTTTCGGAACACCCTCTTAATTTAGTAACTTTTAGTGGTGTAAATGAGTTTTCTTAAAATGCTCCTCCTAGTTTAAAAACAAGGTATAGTTGACATCAAATTCAGATTTGCCAATTTCTTGCCTTAACCAAACCTTCTATTTTGCTACAAATCAAATTGAACACAATTTTCTCTCTTATGGTAACCACATACAATAAAAATCTATGTATTTAAATTTTTTTATTCTATTACAGGTAGTGTCAAAATCAACAGAAATAACAGAAAATAATTTAGGTAAATTATCTGTTGAATCTTCCAAACTAGCTGAACATTCCAAAAGAGCTTGGAAATGTTGGATGTGGATAATGTTGGCTGTGGTTGTTTTAGTATTCATAAGTAAGTTCTATTTTTATTTTTCTACCCAATTTTTGGGTAGTTAGCTGAAAACTAGTCCTATACTTCTCCTATTACATACCAACACAGAACTGCAGACCTGGCTGGTAAGTAGCGGGGCTGAATATACTACCAAATTTTCAGAAATATACTACCAAATTTTCAGGAATATAAATATTTTTGCAAAAATAAGTATGAGGCAATTTGAAATTTTTATATTCTTTGGTTAAACAGTTGAAAAAAATAAGCCAGGTGATTTAGTCAGTTTTTTAACTTTGCCAGTCGCGTAAAAAATATTTTGCAAAAAAATATAAAAACTGTATTTGAGGCAACTTGAAATTTTAATATTTGATAGTTGAAAAAAGAGATTATAAAAAAGACAGATCATTTTGGTGGGACTGGCTATCTGACAGGTGATCTAAAAAGTTATGTGTAGGTGCGAGTGAGCAGCGCTATAGTGTGAGAGAAGGCGTTGTCGCTCGCCGTGACCGATGGCTATGCGACAATATTATCTAGTTAAGTGAAGAATTGAAACTCCCATTCAAAACAGAAGCCTGCTGTTTTAAAGGTGAGCTCTTTGGAATAAATTTGAAGTATACATGGTTAAAGTTTAATTTAGTGGGTAAAAAAATTATAAACAACCACCGAAATCACTTTTTTAGAAATATCTCGAAACCATACGAAGATATATGGAAAACAGTTTTAAACAAAAAATATAGGTATGAAAATTTCCTATTTCATTTGATGTATTTGCAATAAACAACAAATTATAGCTCTGTATGAGCGGACAAATGATCATGATTCACTAGCTCACCTATGCGCGGCATCATGCATGTACAAGACCTAGATATTGGCCTAACTTATTGTGCTCCAAAAATTTTTGTACAATTGTAATCTATGAATTATAAGAATAAAGCGGAAAAATTGTATGTTATGTATACAGGCTGTTTCAAGACTAGCTCGCACTATCTGTATATTGGAGACTACCCACATGATTTCTATAAAAATGAACATATATGGAGAACAAATTATGTTTTTTTCTACTAACGTGCGGAAAGTGAATCTTTTCCGCACTAAAAAGCGTGCGGAAAGAGTCACTTTTCCGCACTAGTGCGGAAAGTAAATTTATTGACATTTGAGGAATATACTGACATTTGAATATTCAAAATATGTATTTTGTATATCCAAGTTTACCAAATGACTGAAAAATTGAGAAATTTATTAGAATTCTGCTATAATTTTCAATAAGGAGGAACGCGTACGCTTCAATAGTTTTTTAATGGCTGGTATAAGCCTCATCAAATGATTGTCAAATAATAATAAATATCTGACATTTCTCATATGTCATTTTGAAGCAACAAATAAAAAAATAATCGTCAGTCAATACTCTACGTTATCAAAACCAATTTTACCGTCGCAGCTTTTTCTAAGAGATAATTTATCCATAGAAGAAAAAATAGTGTACCTAACACGTGCGTAAAGTGACTTTTCCGCACGCGATTGCTGGCCGAACTCCGCTAAAGCGTCGTTCGGCTATCTGCAATAGCGTGCGGAAAAGTATCACTTTCCGCACTAGTTAGGTAAACTACTATATTGAAAACATACAAACTATTTCGAAATACTTCTGTTTATTTTTATTAAAAAAATAATTTTATTTATTGAAACAATTTATTTCAAGAATACATTATTTATTTATCAGTATTTCACTTACATTAACATAACAAACATTATGATAGAGTTGTAAACATCTGCATAATAGCTAGGAATAAGATTTTTTGACAAAAGCTTTTTAAGGTCTTTCTTTTTATTCTCGCCAAGTTCCATTTCATTCTGATATGCGCTTTGGATCATTATTTCTTGTAATGCAGGCATTTTTTTCTTTTGTTTCTTATATTAATTTCACGAAAATTGTCTTGTGTGTAAGACGTTTTATAATACAAACTAATAGGATTTTCTTTTTTAAACATCATGACTTTAATGTCATTCCATAAAACTGTATTTCCTGTGGTATCTATATTGTAATTGTATCCCCATTCTTCTTGAAGTTTTTTTAAATCCATAAATGACTCAAAGGTAAGCTCGTATATCTGTATATTGGAGACTACCCACATGATTTCTATAAAGATGAACATAGATGGAGAACAAATTATGGCGAATACATGAAAAATATTGGGCCCATGACACCAGAAGTGTCGATAATCAATGTTCGTACTATGTCCTTTTAGCCCGTTATACCCCGGAAAAAGTGCCTCCAAGCGTATGTGACCAGTCCTTGCATCTGCTATGAATCTCACTTCCGGCTGGAAAAAGGTTCCAGTACTCGATGGACGAGGAAGCTCGGCAATGTAGATAAATTATCGAATCTTTCAAAAATAGCCAGGTGCTAGCCGGTTTGTATACGCCTAGGTCGCTACCGGAAGGGGGCATACGAATTGGAAGTGGAAATTTTCCACTGTGATTAGGCGATGATCGAGAAAGCTATGCCCTTTATGTGAAACAACTCCTTTCGACCTATTAACCACTGTTCCGACGTTTGCATACGATTCCATTGTTGGCTTCATGGATGAAAAAAATACTTAAAGATGGGAAACTGACCCGTGGCGCCCTCTATTTGTACAGGTGGAACCACCTTGAAAGTCCCGTCAGTACCTCTAAAACAAATCAGATAGTTGTGAACTTCGCTAACAGCCGAAAAAGAAGATTCCTGTAATTTTACAGTTTTTGGCGGCATATTCAAAATTACTGTAATTTTACTTTTATTGCAAAATGACATTTATGGTCCATTTTTTGCTATTTCATTCAAAGTTACTCAACATTAGATTGATATTACAATAATAACAATCAAATAGTCAAGTAAAATTAAATGAAATGTCAAAAATGGACCATATAATGCCTGGAGTGCGAAAAATAAAGCAATAATTATGAAGTTGATATATTTTATTGAATAAAAGAAGTATACAATAAATGAAACGTTTTTTTACATATTTCAACAACAATGCTGGGAAGTTCAAAGCTGCATGGAAGAATAACTACTTCTGTCACTTTTTATTTAATGAAACATGTTTTTTATAAAGATAAAGCTTGCCCGATGCACCTCACATTACAGTCTTTCACAATATATATTCTCGACATTGTCTCCTAAAGTAAAAGTCCCACTATAAACAATAAATACCAACTGCGACTACTCAACACACACAAATGGGCAAAAACTGGACAAACTCACGATACACGTCGTAAAATGTTGGTCTGCAGTTGTCGCATGTGCTATCTATGGATGTCAGCAGTTGTCAGGTTTGGTTAGGATCGTAAATAAAAAAATTAGAATGCCAGCGCTGATATGTGTGGAAGAATCTGCAACTACCACTAACGGCTTTACAGTTATTATTCTGGTTCTCATTAAATTCGAAATTTTAGTACTGACGGGTCCCTCTATATTGCAGCACCCTCGCGCCATCAGAGATCCCCTACCCAGGAGTGCGTTCATAAACGTTACAGAGTACACATTTCTCACACTTTTTTGACAACCATCGTTCATAAATGAAATCTTTGTTACTCTGTGACTACTTTCCTAGCGTTCATAAATATACTTTTGACATCTGTAATGTACACATTTCTAGACCGCGGTATGGAGCGTGGTGATATTTTATAGATTTTGCGCTCTTCAAAAATGTCTAATAAGACGTATTTTTTGTAACTGGTTACCTAGAAACAAGAAAGTACAAATACAAAATCTTTAAAAGAAAGAAACCGTTCCAATACAATCTCCACATAATTTTCTATTTGTTGTGGTGCAACTTTTTTTCCAAGAAAAATATTAAAATTTCTTCTTCGTCGTCACTTTCGCTCTCGTCGTCAATATCATCAAATAAATGATATTTTGACCCTAATGCAGCTTCCAATGTTACAAATCTACTTTCGCTTTGGTTCATCATGGTCGATATAAGATCACAGAGGAAAATGAAATAACATTAACAAAGTTGCGGAAACGAACAACAACAACGAAACTTACAAATTTTATAACTCGACGAGATGTCTGGTTAATTAATAGAGGAGTTCAGTCTGAGGTCAGTGTGGCCAACAAAAAGTGGTTTTTTCTGTCAAGAATGACAGTTGGGTCTACCCTTCAAAACATAAGATTTTTGCATGTTTTTTTATCACTGCGAACATCTATATTCCTTTATTAAAATTATAAATACACCCCCGAAGCGTATATCTTGAAATTTAAAATGACTTTTTAGCTGAATACTCAACATATCGGTGGCCAATAATTCTAGGAACTCTTGGCATGTCATCATTCCATTTCTGTTATCTGTCACTAGTTATGTCATTTGTCAGTGGAAAAAGTAATTAGAAGAATGGAGATACAACTAACTAGAAATGCTACAAAAATCTAATCGAAAATGAACATACACAATTAAACGAATATCAACAAAAATAAATATAACTGACATTTGACATAATCAGTGACAGAATAACAGAAGTGAAATTGTGACTTGCCAAGAGTTCCTAGAATTATTGGCTACCGATATGTTGAGTATTCAGCAAAAAAGTCATTTTAAATTTCAAGATATACGCTTCGGGGGTGTATTCATGATTTTAATAAAGCAATATAGATGTTCGCAATGATAAAAAACATGCAAAAATCTTGTTTCGAAGGGTAGACCTTAACTGTCATTCTTGTCCACTTTTGTTGGCCACACTGACCTTAGAATGAACCAGAATGAACTCCTCTTGCAATGTTGAAAGCCCAACTAAATCGTCTGGCCTGTTTTTCTGTCAACTCTTTAAACACTAAACTATAACATAATATATAAAAATTTCAAATAGCCTGAAACATATTTTTGGCAAAAAATCAACTTTCTTGAAAATTTAGAGGTTGATTTAGCCCCGCAACCCATCAATTGTGTGTTTGGGTTTAATAGGATAAGTTTTCAGCTTGCCCAAAAATTGGTGCCAGCTCTCCCACTTTTCTAACATTTTAACATTTGAAATGTTCAGTTTACCAACCACAAGAACTAACAATGGTACATGTACAAAGTTGTTCTATAATATAATTACATACAAAAATATTTTGTAGTTACTGTTTTGGTCCAGTAATGGAAATTTTTGAAAAGTATTGCTTGACTGCTTCTTAATGCTACTATTATAATATTTTGGGTTGACTAGTTAAATTTAGGAGGTACTGATACTAGTTTGGAAAATGAAAGCTATCTAAAAGCGGTATTACTACAGTTAGTTAATTAGAATAATGTATAATAATAATACACGATTATAAATTATAAAAGAAATTATTGATATATTTATTATTCCAATTTTAAGTGAATCGAAACCTATGGAAATAAGAATAACATCAGTTGTAACCAGAATTTGATATAAACATTATCAAAGTTATCGCTGAATAATTATAATTATTCTAACGCTTTATAAGTTTTGAAAAATATTTGACTTTGAAGTGTAATTCAATAGCCGTCGGTGCCTATAGCCCGGGAAGTGGTTGTTGCTTCTTATTTGAACGGTCACTGTTTTTGAAAAATATTTTTCAAAAGCGTTAGAATAATTATAATTATTCAGTGATATCTATTGGTAACGCGCTTTATTAAATACGACAATATTACAGGAAACTGTAATAATACTTTATGGTATCAAGCCCATGTGGTCTGTTGTCAGATTTTTCGAATTTTGGTTTGTAGTCCAAGAGCCCCAGCCAAAAAAGTAGGTTCTGAAAAAAAAATGTACGGGAACAGGTATTTTTTGAATATGTTCAGGGGTGTCCCCTGAATGTAAATCCAAGTTGGCGTCTTGGGGGTGGCTTCACTTCAGCCGCCATCTTGAAAAATACGTTTTATTGAATATCTCGCGAATATCTCGTACAAAAATTGTGGAAATCATTATTGTAGATAATAACATTTGCCATATTTTTTATTCGAAACTTTTTTTGTATTACGCATAGGTTTTTAATTATAGCGCTCCAAACTTTTTCCAATATGGTTTTTGCTAAATATTTAGTTCATGGTCAATGATAAATGGTAACTGAATTGTAGAGCATGAAATTTTCTATAAATTTCATTGGAAACTTTTCCCGTAGCATTTATAGTTTAGGAGCTATTACGCTGTAAATGAGATTATAATGCTGTATATTCATCATGCGCTAGGGTCGTTCCCTCGCCTGTTTGTCCGAGAAGCCGTAAGAATATGATTCCTCTATAATAAATAATGTTATTCGCAAATTCACCACTTGCACTTTGGTTGGATCGCAGCACAGCACCACAGCACCCCCTCTAGCAGGCTAACTACTTTACTAATTCTCAGATCTAATATATTAGTATTGAGCCCACCCGCCGCGCGCTGCGATAGTATACATGGAGCACAGAACTAAAGAAGTCTGTTACATACAAGAAAAGGGTAAATTATCCCTCAGGATATAGCCCAAAAAAGGAGCAAGAAGAAGAATAACTAAAAGAGCGGGAAATATGAAATAACTAATGCTCGATTTCACCAACCGTCTCGTAAAGTTAGGTAATATCAAAGTCGAATTTAGGAATTTCTAAACGCAATTTACGTTTCACCACGCGCATTTAGAAATTCCCAAATCCGATTTAGGTATTTCCTAACTTAACGAAACGGTAGGTAAAATCGGGCATAAGGGCGGGATATTCAAATATTAAATATAAGATGGATATTCCTGAATTATTTCAAAGTGCACTTATTTTTTCACACTCAAATGACTGCAAAAAATTCCAATATGTACACCAAGAAATAAACAAAATACAGGAGTGTCTTTATCTTAAATTCGACAAACTGGCTATTGTTGTTAACTATTTTTCAAAAAATGAAATAAGAGGAATTTACAATTAGATCCATAAGTATAATTCTACGTAATATATAGTTTATAGTTACATCCTAAAAATAATATAATATTTTTTAATTTTAAAACGGCATTTTGTAAGCATATTTTTATTTCTTACCCTTAAGTAGAGAAAAAAACGTGTCCTTCACGTTACAAATTTCAATGATAATTTTGGAAACTTGGTTTTTAAAGAAAACTTCAAAGTTGTTCATCAATTTTATATTAAATATATATACATAAAATATATAATATATAAATATAAATTTAATATAAATATATAATTGTTTTTGACGTGTGACTTTAAAGTCTTTCAATATACATCTTTTTGAAGAAACTGGAACATTATAAAAATATAAATAACTCAATAGAATTATCGTGTCTTTCTACCTTCAACCACTTAGTAACAATTTAATATTTTCAAGTGATAAGTAAAGAAAAACAAGAAATTACTAATAACTAACTGAATGAGAAACTTTCATGCAAATTCTGGTTTTGAATCATTAACTTACTTCTGGTCAATTTTTTTTCTATATCTACAGATGTAGATGGAGTTTCCAAAGACACTATTGTGGATGATGGTATCGTAACGGTGTCTGAAATCAAACAATTTTATCAACTTACAACAACTCAGTTATCGAGAAAATTGTAAAGCAATATTTAAAGCAAAACAGTTATTAACATTTTCATCATTAAATGTGTTACATATACGTCGGAGCTAACTATAACATTTTCTTGAAAGAAACAGTTCACGAAATAGTGATCATGTTGTGCCTTTGCATAGGTCATCTACATATAAGAAGTCTACATATTACAATATAGCATTACACTATATAACTCCTTGCTATGTTACATAAAAAAATTGTTTTCTTGTTTTTATAATGTAAGTTATTTTCGTTCTGATTAATTTATTGCAATTCTTATATTTTATACATCATAGTTGTAGATTTCATTTATATTTTTTAATGCAGTTACCTAATGTGAACATGTACAAATTTAAAGGTAAATAAAGCTATATATAACTCGGATTATTATCTACTTACCAGATAGAAGTAGAGTTGGATATGCACATGGTTTCAACTCTCTCTGAAATCCTGTGTTATGAAACTCCTGGTCGAAATGTTGATGGTACACTCTATAATTGTCATAAAGTTGTTTTGGAGTTTTCTCCTTTAAAACAGGATTGTTTATATTTTCCATCCAAATATTTAATAAGTTGGGATCCTTGGTGAAACGATGCCTCTTACTTGTTTTATCGGTACAACCAGGAACACAACAAGTTCTTTTACAAGATGCCATAGGTCTTGCTCATATTATATATTATACTAAGTACCTAGGTATCTACTTTTCAAAAATATCAATTGTCTTAAAATACAACAAACAATTAAATGTTCATAAACCACAAAACAGACTGTTTTGTGTTCATAAACTAAAATACTGAACTAAACTGTTTGTAACTTTCATTAATTGACAGTTCACGTGACGTTCCCTCCGATTGGGCGATTCTGCAACGTCACGCTACAAATGCGCTCTCAAGCGGGTGGGCTTGATATTATAACTTGGATACAAATTGTAGATGAGAGTTAAACTGCCAGAGGGTGTGCTGTGCACAGCACTGGCCGCCGGATGAGATACTCATCCGAACGACGTTGTAGGTCACAGAGAACTCGGGAGTGTGACGTCACGAGATGACATACACCGATTCGTTCCTATACTGTGATACAAGCATAACGTTAATTGAAAATAATAATATTGAGAATAACAATAACAATTCTTAAGATGTAGCGTGATGCACTATTGTTTTTTGCTACATTGGCAATCTTTTATATGATGATACCGTTTTAAGCAACAATAAAGATCGATGAATTATTAGTTGTTCTCCACATTATTTATAATTTTAATTGATTCGGTACACAGCTGTATTAATATTTTTTTGAACACTTCATGCCATTCTATGCGTTATGAAATGGTTTTCGTATACAACGAGCAATATCGCCACTGATAATGTACGAGGTGCAAGTTTTACCAAGCTGCAGCTCCTAAACTATAAATGCTACGGGAAAAAGTTTCCGATAAAATTTATAGGAAATTTCATGCTCTACAATTCAGTTACCATTTATCACTATCACTATTACTATCTCTATATCTATTCTATCTTGTTTTCAACGTCTCTCATATTATTGTAATGTTTTTCTTATTTATTTGAACTGTTTTTACCGTGGCATAAAATTATACGCTCACTATGGCTAATTACTATTGATTTATTGAAGAAACACTTACATATGTACTACAATAAATTTAATTTATATACACACTACTTAATGTCTACTAATTTATCTACACTCGGTATAATAATTGTCCTAATTTATCTTCAACACTATTTATATTCACTATCTGTTCAGTCACTGTATACTGAAACTGTTGATCGGTTCACTGTATACTGAACAACTCCTCGACTCACTCGAAAACCCGCGTATATATAGTCCTTCGAATCTCTAGACCTTTCTGAATTCACCGTCTTCTACGCTGTTCGAGGACAGTCTCGAACATTACCTGTTGGAGAACCTTTCTAGAAAGGTCGCATTCATTGTTTGCGACAGGACCGGCTTCTGAATGAGTGAGTTCGTAACATTATGTAACTTAACAATCTCCAGTATGTGTACATACATGTATAAATCTACTGGTGTACATTGCTCTATGGTTAAGCCATTTTTCGTTGTAACAAGAATTGTGCAACAGAGGTCACGTAACCAACGCATTTCAGTTAGTATCAGTGCAGTGGTTTGAAAAATGAAATTTCAATTTGACATTCCAACAGACATTACTTCATAAATCTGTATTCTGTTTTTAAAGATATTCATTTATAGTTAGGTACTTCAATTTTATATTGACTATGGGTAAGTTCATAGTCACACATTAAAAATATATTTAAAATTGTAGGTATTGTGTTTTGGACCCTAATAATAAAGGCGGTTTTAAACGGACCACAAATTTCACAAAAAGTGAGGAGAATTACTTGCTACAATTAAATTTAAAAAATGGCCACATATAGAAAATAAAAGGACTGATAGTGCGTCAAACCAAAGCAAAAGTGAAGCACCGTTTCTTTTGATAGTCGGAATCTATCTCTAAATTCATTTCCATTCCATTTTATAAAATAGTTTTTTCTAAGACCGTGCGTTTTAACCCACTTTCCCGCACGCATTTTAGTTTTGTAAGCGGCACTAGTGCGGGAAAGTAGAATTATGCAAATTTTTACCTAATTAGATAGTTTTTTACTTCGGAAGCTATAACTATTGTTACAAAAGGTGAATAAATAGTCCTTCAAATAAAATCTACATATTTTCTAGCTTTTAGCTGCATTTTTAATTTTTTGAAAATATAAAATAATGAAGATATTTTGATATAACCCTGTACATTCTGTAAAGTAGTATCATAAAACAACTATCAAACCACCCGGGTTTGATATAAGAAAAATATATCAAATAAAATTCTTTCATCTACAAATTACTTAAAACCATTGCCGTCACCTTCATCGTCATCTTTGTGTGACCTGCAGCCGATGCCATCATCATCATCATCATCGTCATCTACTTACCAATTAACACCAAATAACTCAACCGGACCGGGAATTTTAAGTAATTTACAGAATGCAACAAATTGTGTTTCTAATATTAATATTTTTAATAATAATAATAGTTTTTGGTAAAAGTTTTGTATATGTATGTTGAAATAAAATAACTTTTGAAAAATGGGTTGGTATACTTTTTTGTATATACGGTCTAGAAAAAATAATGTTCCTAACTCATGCGTTAATTTTCTTTCCCGCCCTTGACCGCTTGCCCGAACTCCGCTTCGCGTCGTTCGGGTCAACTACAGTCGCGTGCGGGAAAGTATCACTTTCCGCACTTGTTAGGAAAATAACTATTCTCTTCTCCTGACATTTCTAGCGTCTCTCGGAAACTTTTCTAATTCATATTGTTCTCGAAAATCTTCACAGTCCGTAAGCTCTTGCAGGTTTCCTCTCATTAATTCGTCCATAGGTATTACTTGTAGAATTTTATTCATTTTAAATAGTAAATCAAACAAATGTCAATTGTAGAATTGTCACAAACGTCTTTAAAGAAATCATGAAATAAGTAAAATTTAATTGTTCCGTGTTTTGTATATGAGTAGTTAACCAGTTGGTGACCGTCCAAAATGTTATGTAACAACAACCTTTTGAAGTTAATGAATGGTTAACTATAATAATGGTTTAACCTGCTGAGTTACAACACACCCCAAGAAAGCTGCTGTTTGGGACTTTCGTATCTACAGTATTTTCGAAAATATTTTGAAGAAAAGGGTGAAAAATACGAAATTGCGAAAAATCGTTTTCTCTTTAAACTCCATTTTTTTAAAGCTAGGCATTTTAAATTAATCAAACTTTTTAAGTAGAAAAAAGTAGGTACTGACCTTATTTTGATAATAATAAGTCGCTCATTGTTCCATGCTAGACTTATTTTGAAAGGTCTAATTATATAATTTGAAAAAGATTATATAAGTTTTCCTCAAAAAATGCAAAGTCTTCCCGTTATTTGACTTTGAATCTTTCAAATTATGCATTTGACGAAAAAAGCTAACCATTAACATGCTACGGCATGTTAATGTTCATATTGGTCATAGAAAAATTATAAAAAAGAATTTTTTTTAAAGCTACAGCTGCTCTTTACAGTTTTTTTTGATTGAATGCATATTTTTCGAGCTTCTCGATTTTTTCGTCGAAAAACTGTTTCTTCCAACCGCGAATAAATCGAAAAATATTAGTTTTACGAAAAAAAAGGTGAAGAACATTTTTTCTTTGAATTCCTTTTTTCATCGATTCCTGTAGGTAATATGTAATAAAAAGGTCCACCCCTGAGATGGGGTGGCAACCACCCCCAATGTTTTAACGTACAGCGGCATGATTTATAAAATGATCCTCGGGCTATTCCCTACCTTATGTGAAAATTTCAAGTAAATCCATGCTGGACGAAAAAATAGCGACCCAAAATGCTCCATTTCCTGTAAAAATATTTCAGTTTCCCACTTTCTCTAATTTTTTTTCTCTTATAATTATGCTTCACAATCTCTAGTACTCCTTATTCTAATCAACTTTTAGAAACTTTTCAATGTTTTATAGATATATTTTTTATTTTGTAGATATGGTTCTATTTATGAAACTAATGAAGAAAAGGTATTAAAGTGAACTGTTTATTGGTTATTATTTATATAATATATGTTTAATAAATTATACAACATTAATTTGACTGAATTTCATTTTTTCCTATATGTTATGCAAGTCTGTAACAAATAAAACATTCTTTATTTTGTATAGATGAGGCTTGATGAAGATCCATACTAAACGATGAAATAAGACAATTTAATTTGTTAAAATCTACATTATATTTTAACCTATGTTCAACTAAAAGTTGTAGCTTTCTCAAACGAGTGGAGGTATAATGAAATAGCTATTTGTATAACAAGGGAGCAAAATGTTACTTTTCCTCCCGAGAATGCAACTGTTAATCTGTCAATGGACCATAGCATGCTATATAATATTTATGTCCTAAATTCGAAAACCGGATGTATCTATGAATTGAAGTCAAATTGTCAATGTAAAAATCATTAAATTGAAATAACAATTTACTGATTTCTACAATTTTGCAAAATACAGGGTTTTCTATAAATAAACGGTAAAATTTATACTTGTATAATATTACTCGTATATAGTATAGGTCGTCAATACCGTATAAGTTATTTCAATGATGACGTACCATGACGTCAGTTTTACTTTTCTTCCCTAGGGAGTAAAAGCACTTTTCTGCCCTACAATCAGGCCAGGAAATGTATACTGAACATACAGTGATGGGCAAATGTGTGGAACCAAGTAAATATCTCTGGAATTATTAGAGACATCAAAATGAAATTTGGAAGGTGGATACTACAGTAGATTGCCTATTTGTTTTCATATTTTTTAACAATTTTGAACTTCTGGTTTTACCGGAAGTGATGTCGATTTTAAAATTTGCAATGGAACACCCTGTATATTATTTTAGTTTCTGATGGAACATTTTATTAGGAATACAAAAATATCGGGTTCGATTTTTTTTTTCAATACCTACCGACATTTCATCACAGATGGATTGGAAGAAGGGGTACTTATGAATGGCCTGCACGAAGTCCCGACCTTAATCCACTAGACTATTTTCTGTGGGATTATTTAAAGTCTAAGGTTTATGTTGATAGACCAAATAATTTTCAAAAATTAGCTGCAACAATAACTAAAGAGATCCAGAGAATTCCACCAGAAGTAATAGCTAATGTTACTAGAGAATTTACATGTCAACTTGCCTATTGTCAAGAAGTAAACGGTGCTCAGTTTGAACATCTAATACATTAATTTTAGTTTAGTTAAGTTTCAATGTTTTGAAAATCACTTAGTTTCAGTTAATAATTATGATTTTTTCTTTAATGGATATTAGATTTTTCCTTTCCTTAGTTACTTTTCTGTTAATATCTCGGTAGGTATTGAAATAAAAAATATCGAACCCGATATTTTTGTATTCGTAATAAAATGTTTAATTAGAAACTAAAATAATAAACAGGGTGTTCCATTGCAAATTTTAAAACCGGAAGTTCAAAATTGTTAAAAAATATAAAAACAAATAGGCAATCTACTGTAGTATCTACTTTCCAAATTTCATTTTGATATCTCTAATAATTCCAGAGATATTTACTTGGTTCCACACATTTGCCCATCACTGTATATTATATTATTATTTCTATATGACATAAAGGACCAATAGTAGAAAAACAAGAACACAAATTTCAAGAACGAAATATTTTACGAATACGATCTCTTTGAGCAGTTTTGCCAGCATAGTTCAAGAAAGTATCCCTCGTCCAGGTCTAAAAATCTCTCCATTTTTGGATAATTTTACAGCTTCATAATTAATACGTTTATTACGACGTATTAAAAAAATTGAATATTCAATGAAACTTTTCATATATATAGAAAATTTAAATTGTGTGTGTAGTTTCAATATCTTATGTGGTATACGATAATTGAGACACGTTTTATTATTTTGATGTATAAAACACATGAAATCATTGGTGATATACACAGGGTGAATCACGACCAATGGGTTATAAATCTCCATCCCCTTGGTCGTGATTCACCCTGTATAAAACTGCCTATAACTTTATTATGCAGTTAAAAAAATCCTTCCAATAATTGTCCCTAAAAAGCCCAGAAAATCCCTCAAATTGGTATCACTGTTGTGACCCGCGATGGATACACAAGTATTACACAGCTGGGCCACAGAGTACACCATCTAACAAGAGACGAAAGCTTTGTCGGTTCCTTTGAAGTCGGACTTTCACGATATTGAGCGGAAATACGTCGAGGCATTGACACATAAACTACTTGATACACTGAGGAAAGTAACACTACACTAAGAAAAATAGTAGTGTCGATGAACATCCCTCCCAATTAGGTCTATAGTATATTTTTTAACTACTAACATGAGAACACCTTATTATTCATCTCATGTATGTAATGAGAATTGGCTCATTTTTAACCTAATCTTGAAATAATACATGGTGAACTGAGGGCAATGAACGGAAGTGTCGACTTGACATTGACAGATAAACTAATTAATTCACGCATGTGCACACACATTTGCGATCACGAAAACTACTTTCTTTCGCCTCTTGTTAGATGGTGTACTCTCTGGGCTCTCTACTGTTCTACGTCACCCGCTTTGGCGCGCAATGGAAGTAGTTTGAAATTATTTTAAATAACACGGAACTTTAAACTGAGTTTTCCAAGTTGATATTTATCTAAAAAAGCCATTTTTATACGTCACTCAATGATATTCATTAAAAAATTTAGAATGTTCCCATTAAACAATAATAAATTACCGCCAATTGAATGATTTCACAATAAAATGAAGAATGTGAACGTAACTGATGATAACTATGCTCACGTTAAAAACGTTTGGCAGTCTTTAAATGTTAAAATAAAGCAATATACCTATACATTCGCACCGATATCGTTTTAGCAAATACTTTTGAAAACTTTAATGAGACAGCTTTGAAATCGTATGGCCTAGATCCCGAAGATTACTTTCTCCAAGTTGATCTGGCATATCCTGACGGTTTTTGCAGAATCTACACAAATACTTTTCATTTTGCCCCAAAGACCGCAAGCCAAACATTCAAAAATTTTCTGGATTGTAACTCGTCAAAAGAGAAACCACTTGAAGATAAAGATAAGTACCTACATGCTCTTAGTAAATTTCGTATCACATACTGTTTATGAACATGAAGCTACAACATATACTTCTGCTTTAAAATTTTTAAAAGACCTGTATGTTAAACCCACAAACGAAATTTTTGCAAGACATATTCTAAGTACCCGAAAGCAAAACATCAATGAAACCATTGTATATTCAGTGTATTCAGAAATTAAAAATATTAGTTAAGAATTGTAACTTTAAAGCTGTCTCCAGTGAACAAAACAAAAACGATTATATCAGAAATGCATTTATATATAAGCGGCATTTTGCAAGCTAATATCCGGCAACGATTCCTTGAATTTAACAATTTATCGTTAGATGATGCGGTATCTACATCCAGATCTTTTGAACAATCTCAAAAGCAGTCAGATTCATATAAGTCGCGGTCAAATTTTGGAAATAATGTTCAAATTTTAATGACGCAGTCCAGGTGAATTCAGCTTTATTTAAACAAATATCTAGGTATTCAGACATGCTATTTTTGTGGACATCCTAGACATCCACGATCTCTATGTCCAGCACGAGTTTGTAAAACTGCCAAAAATCTGGTCATTGGGCTAAAGTGTGCTTGAAATCTAAGAAAATTTCGAGTAGGTATATCCGCAAAACCGTCATCTGCATCTATATTTTATATCGCTTCTTCATCAAAAACACCAAGTTCACTCTCAAAAGCTATTATTAACGTATCAATTAACAAAATCAATGCGAAAGCCTTACGCTCATTTTCTCTTGTGCAGAAAAGCATGCTGGAACCGATGGTGGCATGATAAAATATCGTTCTGAATGGGTTTGCTGCTGTTTAAAATCGCGACACTTTTTTCCCCATTGGCTCATAGTCTATTGGGCTATACAATTGAAAATAATACTATGAAACCAGATTATGATAAACTTGAACCTCTTTTAGAAATGCCAATTCCATACGACACAAAAAATCTTCAAAGAGCATTAGGAATGTTCTCACATTATTCAAAATGGATAAAAAAACATTTCTGAAAAAATAAGATG
>CAJUYG010000383.1:212703-259305 GCA_910591675.1 Galerucella calmariensis | reverse complement strand
TCGTTCTTTTAAACACAGATACCTGTGGATTGTGTATTATTACAACATCAACTACTAATCATACTCCACATGAACGTTTATTTACATATCAACGTCGATCCACGAGTGGAACTTCTATTCCTTCCTGGCTCAAAAATTCCGATGAAGTTTTACTTAAAAAGTTTGTACGTAGAAGTAATTTTGATCCGCTTGTTGAAGAAGTAGAACTATTAGAAGTAAAACCTGATTACGCACTAATACGATATAACAATGGAAAAGAAAGTACCGTTGCGACGAAGCATTTAGCGCATTGAGGCGCATCGAGAAAATTTAATAACGAACAATAGAGACAAAGACGACTACCAACCGAATATGGAAGAAGGTGAAGACGCTTCAATAATAAACGATGGAAACGTTGAAGAACAGAATTCTACCAATGAGCCTTGCACTTCTGGCAATCAAGATTTTTTAGATCAAAATCAGTCATTGCGTAGATCCACTAGAAATAAACAGAAGCCGCAGTATTTGACATATTATTAAAAAAAATAGTACCGGGTGAATGATATTCTAATTAGTTTATTAATAATACATACTGTATGGTTTTCTTAATTGTTATTAATTTTTGTCAATTCTGTTTGTTTGTCAATATCTTATCTGTCTATCAAGTTATGTGAGCCTAATTATGTGATAGTTATTTATGTACCAAGGCAGTAAAGTGATTCTTTATCGGACGAGTCCGATAAAGACACTTTACTGACGTGGTGCATACACAATTTTACCGCCAACTGCCCAGAATTCAGAATATAAGAAATTGAGGTATATATATATATATAAACATATAATTTGTAAATTGGGGTCTTCATGTATAATGGTCTTTATGGAGCCGAAAGCCTCCTTACTTCTTAGGAATCAGATAACCTGGGACACGCCACAAATGAAAAAGTATAACTTTTTAAAAGAAATTCGATACGGAATTAAGCAACAAGAAGGAATGGGATCCAAATACCATTACCAGACTTGGAAAGAATGCTATTCAATGGTAGACAGACGGCTCAAAAGCAATAGAAGGAACTGGGATAAGAGTGTATAAGGGTCAGGAATTAAAGCTTGGGAAAGACCCCAAGTATCTTTCAAGCGAAAATTCACGCCATAAGAATGTGTCCCAGTTCAATATTGATAAAGAATATAGGAGGCAAAGGATTATCATAATGTTGGATAGTTAAGCAGCCATTAAAGCACTGAGCTCTTGTGTAATCAGTTCCTAAATGGTGTAATGCAAACTCACTGAACTGGGCGAGTACAATATTGTCACCTTACTATGGACTCCAGAACACACTGGAATAGAAGGAAATAAAATAGATGAACTAGCGAAGAGAGGACTCAAACCCCTTTTGGGGACTGGAACCCTTTTGCGGCATCAGCTCCAATCTAATATTGATAGAAATAGGTGAAGTCAAAAAGAGACCTGACCACTGGAAAGATTTAGTAGGGCTTAGGCAATCAAATATTCTTCTGTGTGACAGTGTCACCCCAATATACATACATACATGGAGCCAAGAATCTTATTGCTAGTCCGTGTTATCAGAATAAAACAATATTCCACTAAAACTAAGATTTATCTTAAGGGTTTAACAAATTGTATAATGATGGAAAATGTTATTTTTTATATCTTTTATGCTTAGGTCAGGTTTGGTTAGTGTCCTGTGTATATTAATCTTGCGAGGGGTTTTCTTGTTTAAAAAATATTTCTTCCCGGCTTTTATGGGGATGGGACAGTAATTGTTGTTTCTTTATATTAACGGAGGCTCACCTGAAGGTATTCATATTGCCACCTATCGAGAGACCTCATCCATAAATGAATAAGTAATACCACAAGGAACATACGGAAGATACAAAGATAAGTAGTTTGAGAACTGACAGTGATTTTTTTGTACACCAATATTTTCTGCTACCCATGTAGGTATTTAAATAAATCCCATTGTTTTCAAATCATAATTCTTTAAAATCTCTGCGGTTTCAAAGTTAACTTCTCTTTTTTAGTGATTGATTCAAAAAAGCCCTCATTTATCCTTTACACTTTCCTACATCAGAAACAACAATTACTGTTTCATAATCCCCGGTATCACCTTTAATGCAACATCATCTTCACTTGATTTAAATGATGAACTTTGTTTAAATATTTCCAAAATCATCACTATCCGTGAATAAAACATAAATATACCTCTAACCGCTTCAAGCAAATTCTTGAAATAGCTCCCAACCTCCTCCTTTGCAAATTATTTGAGTCCTTGTTCGAGACTGGGGCACAGTATACCTCTGTGACTGGGGACTGGCTTATTTATAGTTCGTGCTAGAGTCACCTTCGATGCTTAAGGTGGAATTCGCGCCATATTCGTCTTTTATAAACCAACCTTGAGTGCGAGTCCGTGCTTGAGATCGTGAAAACAGCTACTCTGCCTCAAGGTTGGTCTCGACCTACCTTGAGCACGGGTTCATAACCTAACTTTGATCTTTATATTGACGTTTGAAGACCCACTTTTTTTGTTGTAATATATTTGTTAAAATTTTGTGATTAAAATAAAAATGTGCGAGGAAATTGAGGAATATTTGGTTTTTGAACATTCCAAGAATTGTCTTAAATTAAACCCGAACGCCAAACTGCGGATGTCAGAACCAACCTGTTAAAACCTGAACAGGCCAAATTATACTGCGCAAACTGCGGACAGTCTTAGAACACTAATTTAATGAACCCGAATAAAGGTAAAGCAGAATGTTCCATAAATAAAATTAATAAGTGCAAACTGAAGATTGCTTTATTTGAAAGCATTAGTTAATTGATTATTTCCATTTGTAATATCGAATACAAAGGTGTGTATAAAAAAAGTAGAGAAATGCAAAACAATTTTATTATACTGAAACTACGAGTATATTAACAATTTTATTATAAGTACACAAAAACAATTATTTTTCCGATAATTCTCGTCTTTTTCCCACAAAACCATTATTTCAACAGGGGGTAGTTCGCTGTTGTGGAATATGGTGGTGCTATTTCTTAATTCGGTAATTTCGGTGCTAGTAATTGTTCCTCTTATAGCCAATCTGAAGTATCAGTCTTTTTCTTGCTGCAAATCTCACAGGACAACTTGTAAATTATTGAGGGAGAGAAAAAAACGGAAATAATTATAATACCTAAATGAGTTTATATATTAAAATCTCCAGGTGGGGTAATTTTTCTCTACTAGATCTAAGAATACACTAGTGGAGCCGACAGACGTCTTGTGCTAACTTCTTTCATTTTATACGTTTTTATTCTGATATCACATTGTTACATATTTTTTTTGTAGAAAAATCAGATGGTATCGTTAATTTTTTAATAAAAGGAATATGTTTCCCAAAAAATCTACTCTCCTGAATTTTATTTCAATTTCCAGGGGAAACAAATTTTTTTTGTGAATTAGTCTCATTTTTTTAATGACCTTACCAAATGTTAATTAAATCGGATCAACCGTTTTAGAAAGCTCAGTATGAAAATGATTGCAGCGCCCCTACCGGAATCAATTGTGAATCTAAACTATTCAGTTACTTACTCAAACACACACAAACAATTTCCTAAATTTCGGACCAACTGTTTGGAAAATCATCATGCACCTAACGGGAATAACTGGGAATCCTTACCATACAGATACTTATGCAAACACACAAAATTTCATCAAAATCGGATCAACCGTTTAGAATGTTTATTATTATACAGGGTCATCCGTAAGTAATGGACCAAAGTGAAATGGAAGATTCTTCGCCTGAAAATATTACAATCTGTAGCTATTTCTTTCAATAAAATATTGATTATAAGAAAGATACAGGGTGGCAAAGCTAAAATGTCAAAAATAATTTTTTTAGGGGTTTTAGTGCCTAGGAAATCATAATATGTTATCCGTTTCGATGTATTTTCTAGAAAGCGCCACAAAAGCTATGCTGTTGGTGTAACCTGGCGATTAACCTATTTATCGTTAGCGGTATCCCTCTATTTATTGGAAAATATTAAAACTGCATCATTTTTGTGACAAAAAGGCATACCTGCACAAGTTACTGGTCTTCGAGATATTCGAATTTTTAAACTCCCTTCATAATTTTCATTTCATTTATTAGCTGTAACCTATTATTTATTCAAAATAATAAGCCAAGATAAATTGCAACGGGGACTCAATGTGGAGAGCACCTCAGGCGTGAATTCGGACACCAAACTAATATCAGTTTAGGGAGTAGGTAGTCTTACCGGTTCGCGGGTAATCCTACTTTATTTAAGTAATTAAAGTTATATTGAAGTTAATGAGATAATAGATGAAGTTGAGAAACCAAATGAATTTAATAAGTGGGCGCCACCCTGAATAATATTAGGTTTTTCACCTCACATCTCACATCACCTCTCTATAAACAAACCTGGAAATGCTGGAAGGGAAGTAATATGAACAACGTTGTTAAATTTACAAGTTGTATAATGATTTTAAAACTAATATCACAGTGAATGAATGTTGTTTATGTTGTTTACGTTGTTTTACGTTGTTTTACTTTGTTTTACTTTCCTTAGTTTCTTCGGACAGGTCCTAAGTGTCTGATGTTAATCCATGGGAATTTAGTTCATGGAAGCTACCTCATAGAAAGCTCTTCGTTCGGAATGTCACGTACAAATTGGCAGGTACAAAGTGTAGTACTAAAGTCCACTTTAGAAAAAAAAAGTTTAAGGTAAACCTCTCACAAGAAATTAAAAGTGTTGACCTTATCGTTTCATGGTTCACAGGAAAAAGAAAGCTTATTCTTACTACTCGCTATTAAATTGAACCATGCGATGAGCAATCGACATACGTTGCATATCCCTTTCCTGTTCACATGCTCCGCTCCGAAAAAGAATTTACATATTGGTTTTGTGTTCTTAATTTCTCTCTCTATAGGAGAAAATAATTGAAATATTTGACCAATATCAGTGTATACTGATCCTCATCAACGGAGATTATCCGTCGCACATTAATTGTAAAAATTTGCCTTTCAGCGGTGATCGATGCTACAGGTTCTCGACGAGACTCACATTGGTAAGGAAAGAGGACTGGCTACTCGCCGTCCGGTAGATATTTAAATATTCCAATGATAGTGGCCAAATATAACGTTACACACTCCTACTACCAGGAATAAGAATTTTTCCACAAAAAATTTTTTTTAATAAATGCAAAACTTTAAATCTTTATGATGCTGAATGAAAAGAAAGTTATCTAACACATAACTATTACCATGTGTTAGCAGAAGAGAGTGAAACACTTACTGATTAAAAAAACATTTTCAAATTGAAGAAGGAAAAAGGAACAATTTCAAGAAAATTTTACTAAATAATTAATTAATAGGAAAAAGAAAGATACACAAAACTTTGAATGGTAAATTTTGAGAAGCAAGGAATAAGTACCAGGTACCCACATACAAATCAATAAGAAAATTAAGATAAATATTTGAGGTTTGATTGATTCGACTTTTGATTTGATGATAGATGACTGAATCTGTGAGTTCTCAAAGATAATGTCACGAGATAAGATACGAAAAAAAAATGAGACTTCCCACCAGATACATTGATTATCATTCATAAAAATTATATGGTTATCATAGGTGTTTTTATATTCAATATACATCCGTACTTTCTTACTATTACGGAAAAAAATGTATTCAATAAATTTAACCCCATAACAAAGATTACTAAATAAAGAAACTACTGATATAAGTCTTGGAACAAAGTCAAGGAAAATAATTTCACACAGAATATAGCTCCTGTCAAGCTAAAATTTCAAATATATTATACCATATGTATATGTTACGCCCAAACATCGAAAACGCCCACTGAGCGAAAAAAACGACCGCAACGCGTTGTGGACGGTGCCGAACGACCAAATACCGAAATGACATAATTTTTCGCGTTGATTCCGTTCTTGTTGTCCACGACGCGTCGTGGACAATGCTCAAACGGCCACGACGCGTTCTGGATGATTTAAGGCCTGGTTTCGCACGTGCGATGAATGCATGCGTCCGACGCTTGCAGCCGCTGCATGCGTTCATCGCAGGGACTGCTCATATGGTACCACGTGCTTGTGGTTTTACTAGTGCGTCGATATCTAGCGTCTGCGTCTAAATGCAACGTCAAAACGTAACGACTGCTTCGAAGAGCAGTCAGACGGCGAGAACGCAGGTGATTGTGCATTTACGAGCCGTCAACATGAGTGGTGAAAAATGGAGCCGGGATGACAATATGTTATCAATTGAATTAGTATCCTTTCACAAATGCCTTTATGATGCCTCAAGTGAAAATAGGCGTGAAATTTGGTTTCATTATCAACGAGATACCTTGAAACTAAATTGTTGAATGTCCCTTCTGCCTTTCTGTGTTTGTACATGTTATGATGGGGTTTTCTTTGAATTAACAACGAAATGATCGCTTCATCATCTTCTTCTTCGAATAGAAGGGCTAACACAAACTCCATGATGATTTCACGAATTGAACTGCGAAGTGCTGACTGTTACATCTAGACGCACAAGCAAAACCACACAAACGCATGCGATAGACACTTCAGCGGCTACAAGCGTCGGACGCATGCATTCATCGTACGTGCGAAACCAGGCCTTTAGAAAGCTCATAAACCGACCATGCTTTTAATATGTTGAGTAAATTTACAGAAATAAATGAAAATTTTGAAATCTTTATTGTAGGCTTATTTCTACATGAAACTTTATTGACAATAATAGTTGACTGAATCGCAGCTAGATAAAACTCTTGTTCGTTTGTATGTCCAGCTGCCATATGAGCACCTTCAATAATGCCAAACATATTCTCCGTTTTACAGTAATATCGAAAATTTCCATTCTGTGTTCCTTTGGACTTTTCAATTAACTTTTTATATTTCTTAATTGTTATGATATCATACCTCTTCAGTCTTCTATATTGTTTGGACGAGAGGGAAGTTTGCTATCTTATACCGTTCCTTCGTAAAATAATTACTCCGATCATTGCTGTTATCAACGATATTTTTAAGTTTTTCATTAAACACCTTTGTCGTATTATCGTTTTTGACTACAATAGGAGCGACTTCGCTCAATAACATAGACATAACTTCACTCGAAGGCAGTCGGAAACTTACTGACAAGTCTAGACAAGAAAGACCGGTTTATGAGCTCTCTAAATCATCCAGAACGCATCGTGGGCGTTTGAGCATTGTCCACAACGCGTCGTGGTCAACAAGAACGGACACAAAGCGAAAAATTTTGTCATTTCGGTATTTGGTCGTTCGGCACCGTCCACAACGCATTGCGGTCGTTTTTTTCGCTCAATGAGCGTTTTCGATGTTTGGGTGTAACATATATAATATCATAATATGAAATACAAAAAAAAACAAGCTAAAACGACTCATATTTTTGGTCGGATATGTGCACCACCACAGCATCACTGATCAAGAAATCAACTTTCGCCTAATGAGAAGGACCTCGCGAGAGATGTTAAGTCGCGTCGTGATCTTCAATCTAAGCTTCAGCCGAAATCCAAAACTGAAACACCATGACAATACAACACAACGTTCCTTAAATAGAGCAGCTTTTAGGATCGATAAACTAAATGAAAGAATAACAACAAAAAAAAGAAAAAAAAATTCTGGAACAAGCTGATACAACAAGTCCAACTAGGCTCGATCTAACCCCCTAACAGAATATAGCTTCTGTCAAGCTGAAATTTTAGGGAAAAGAAACTTACAACGGCATCCCACAACAGTACTGTTGGAAAATCCCCAGAGCAATATGCGAGACATGTTGGCATAAACGCAGTAGCTAGCCCCCCAAGTAGAGTCAACTAATGCAGCAGACCTTAGCCACCTCTGCCTCCCCGACGCTGAACCCTGGAACACATTCCAGACCGCTCTGAGCCCTTCAACACCTACTGCTGAGAAATCCAGCAAAAAAAATATTAAAAAGGGAAAAGGGATGCAATAAAATATAGACAAATTGAATCCATGTCTATGAGTGAAATATCTAAATCAATCTTTCGGAATGATTATAGATAGAGATGGGTAATGAACAAGTAGATACAAAAAAAAATGAAGTAGACAAGATATTAGGTAAGGTATTGAATGTAGATAAGCAAAAAGAGTTTTTGTAATGTAAGTTGATATCTCGAGCATGTAGATAAAAATGTTTAAAACAAGTAAAATACTAGAAGTTTTCAACGTAGAGGTAATGAAAATTTCAAGATAATTGGGAAAATTGAAATTTTAAACTTTTAAGATAATACAATTTCAAGATAGTTGAAATAATAAAAAAAATGTTTGATAACTAAGATAATGAGTTAAGATAATAACTTTCGATATCCCATGATATATCAGCAAATATTTAAATTAATTGCAAAGTCAAATTGCCAATGGTATTCAATAAAATTTAAATTTCCCGAGACAGGTACATTTCGAGCAAAGGTAAGATAAGAAGGGAAGAAATCGGTCACCTCATGTTTCGACAGCCGAATTGCTTGAGCAATTTTATAGATCTCTTAATCCCACGTTCTATGATCTTCATAACTATAAGATCATATAGCTGTGACGATGGATTTGTTCACGCGTTCAGTGTGATTAATTTGGGGATGAAAGTTATCATTATACCAAATCTTTTGCACTGAATATTTGTCCATAAGATTTTTGAACAAATGACTCGTGAGCTGTTTACCATTATCGCAAGATACAATTTGAGGTATTCCAAAAATAAGAAAGACATGATTTTCTGAGAAATCCACTATAGAACGAGCGGTAGCCTGACGTAAGGGATGAACCAATACAAATTTCGTGAACCAGGTAACTACTACTACTACTACTACTACTAATTAATCCTGCTTGTGGAAAGGTAGATGGTTTACAAGATGCACATATTTTACAACGAGTAACATATTTTTAACCTGATTTTCCAAGATTAGGCCAATAATAAATTTCAGAAATTCTCTCTAATGTTTTAAAAACGCCGAAGTGAGAAGAAGTTGGACTATCATGAAAATAATGAAAAATTTCACGGCGATTTTTAGTAGGAACGACAATTTTCCAATCGGAAACATTACTAATCGGTCCAAATTTATTGAAGACATGTTTATATAATATGTTATTCTCAACTCTAAAACTTGGATATTTTTCCGGAAAATCCTGAACATGAAAAATCATGTCATTATACCATTTATCGGGATGTAGAGTAGATAAATTTAAAATACTAACTTCGGGTATACAAGATAATGCATCTGCTGTAGTGTGTGACACCCTATTATGTTTGATTTCGAACATTAAAAAACATCATCAAAATAACCAACAAAGGTTATTATACTGCTACCACAGTTCGGGTAAATCTAGCGGTAGATCTAGCGGTGTACGATAGAGAAATCGTATTGCGACAATTGCAATATGCATCTAGCTAAGCGAGGAGGAGGTTTTTTCATGTTATTCAACCAAACCAGGGAAGAATGATCGGTAATTACGGTAAAATGACGACCTATAAGATAATATCTAAAATGATCAATCCCTAACAAAACTGCTAACAGTTCCTTTTCAGTAGTACTAAACTTCTTTTGACCCTTTGTGAGTTTCTTGCTCATATAAGCTATGGGATGTTCGAGTCCATCTTCCAATTGAAAAACCTACCCCAACGTCCCTAGCATCTGTCATAAGGAAGAAAGGTTTGGTGAAATCGGGACTACTCAAGATAGGAGCGGTAGTTAAGAACATTTTTTGACCTTTTCGAAAGTCTGATTTGCCTGGGATGTCCAAGTAATAGATTGATCTTTCTTTCGATCACTTGAAAGATCAGAAATTGGAGCAGATAAAGGAGAAAAATCTTTAAGAAACCGTCGATAATACGAAACCATTCCCAAGAATCTACGCACCTGAGAGGCAGTTTTTGGAACAGGGTACTCACAAATAGCCGAAACCTTTTCAGGATCGGTTCGAAGACCATTTTCATCCACCACATAACCTAGATATCTAAGGGAAGAACGAGAAAACTGACATTTATCTAAACTCACTGTCAAGCCAGCATCTCGGAGTTTCTCAAAAACACTCTGGAGAATTTCCATGTGTTTGTCAAAATCAGGAGTACAAATGATGATGTCATCCAAGTAATAAAAACAATACGTTTCTAAGGAAGGACCAATGACCAAATAGATCAAACGACACATACTAGCAGGAGCGGAGACTAACCCAAAAGGAGTAGTAACATACTCGAATAAACCTTTACCCTTAACTGCAAAAGCTGTTTTTTCCCGAGAAGATTTCTCTAACGGAATTTGATAAAATGCTTGCTTCAGATCGATAATAGATATATAACGAGTATCTAGAAGTTGACTCATTATAACTTCGATTGAAGGTAAGGGATAAGCATCTTTATTTAAAGTTACACTATTTAGTTTACGTCCATCAAAACACATTCTATATTTACCATCTCCCTTTTGAACCAACCAAATAGGGCTACAATATGAAGATTTACTTTCTTGAATTACACCTAATTCTAGCAAAGTATCTACTTCCCTTTCCAGGTAAGCTTGCATAGCCTGAAGTAGGGGATATTGGGTTTGTTTAAAAGGAGGAGAATTTTCGGTACCAATAAAATGCTTTATCAAATGAGTTTTGCCGATTTTATCTGAAGGACTAATAGTTTTAAAGAGATCAATAGTTTGATTTAATTGACTAGTTTGATTAGGAGTTAAATGAGATATATCCCGAATTGTATTGACTACAGCCAACGAGAGTGAATTTACAGTTAAAGTTAATTTAGAGAAATTTATTTTTACGTTAAAAATTTTAAGAAAGTTCATACCGAGAATAATATCATGTTTGACGGAAGGTATTAGATAAAATTTCATAAGCCTAGATATTTTGTCTGTGATGACATGAGTTTCGATATAACCAAGAACGTCCTGCAACTCACCATCTGCAGTAGATATTTTTAAGTTATCATCGTGGTACCGATAAGTTATGAATAAAATCTAATGCAGTAGAACCGATCAATGAGATATTTGAACCAGTATCAACAAGACAAGAAATTGTTTGATCGAAAATTATGATATCGACATAAGGTCGATTATCATCTTTAACATTATAAAGCAGTGATCCTACATTTGCTAAAGACTTAGATTTTGAGTGTGAGACAATTGAATTTGATCTTAAATTCGTTTTATAGAAATTTTTAACAAATAAAAGCCATGAATTCCAGTCAGAGCGACTTACAGTAGAAACCTTTTTTTAAATAGAAGGAGAGAATTTTCTTTCAGAATTGGAATTTATAGGATTTATCTGAGGTAACCTCAATTTTTGTCTTTTGCTGGTTTTTCCTGACATTTTGCCTTTGCTTTGATGATGGATTTTCCTGATGTTCCCGGTTTCTGAGCGATTGTGGTCGAGTGGGAAGCTCGACCACCGCTTAGTTCGTTTTTTGAACACTTTGGACATTGGATTTTGATGAAATATTTTTTTTTATTGATTCGAGGTCGCTGAACACGAAAATGAAAAAAAAATTGGCGCTCTCTTACCAAAAACGAGTTATGAATTTTTTAAAATTTGTTCAGATGAGCACTGCACTGGTTTTATTGACACAATATAAATTTTATAATTATTTGTTATAATTGCTACACAATGTTGGTGATACACTGTATATTTGCTTTTCACGATATTAATCCCACTCACACACTAAAAATACTATGATATTGATATATAACTCTTGTAAATTCTTTTTTGAATTCAACAATTATATATTTTGACGTTTCCGTCTAATATGACTGACACATGTTTCGTCTGTTCTCCTTTAGTAATAAGACTTGTACCTACTAGCATATTCAGCCAAATAAAGAGTAAAGACATTTAACATAGATAAAAAATACACGCATATTTTAGC
This sequence comes from Galerucella calmariensis, assembly GCA_910591675.1. Classification (NCBI taxonomy): domain Eukaryota; kingdom Metazoa; phylum Arthropoda; class Insecta; order Coleoptera; family Chrysomelidae; genus Galerucella; species Galerucella calmariensis. The sequence continues at coordinate 247,398 of CAJUYG010000383.1, read as the reverse complement.
GCGCCAGAATTACGAAACATCGACCCGGTGCGCATTCTGGTGGAATACAAATGATTAGACACTTTTTTCGAGGAAGAAAGAGAATAAACATGTATGTATATAGAAAGAATTCAATATCAAATGATTTTAATTCAATCATATGATGTTTTCTGAAAAGGGAAAGGAAAGTCAGGATGCTAATCAATGATTTTTCTTATTTAGAGATCTACATTGATTGATTAATATCGCAAGCGAAGCGATTGCGCCGGGTCGTCGAATCGTCGACCCGGTGCGCCTCCATATGAAATACAAAGGGGAAGGGAATACAGCGAGCGCGCTGAGTCAACGTTTCGCAATTCGCGCCTTCATGTGGAATACAAATTATTACACTTGTTCTAGAAGGGGAAGGGAATAAAGATGTATGTATATATAAAGACATTAATGTCAAATGATTTTTATTCAATAATATGATGTTTTTCAAAAAAGGAAAGGAAAGTCAGTATTCTAATTAATGAATTTTCTCATTTAGAGATTCTTATTAATACAGCGAGCGAAGCGAGCGCGCCGGGTCGACGTTTCGCAATTCGCGCGCGCGAAACGTCGACCCGGCGCGCCTTCATATGTAATATAAAAGGGAAGGGAATACATATATATGACCTTCCCTCATCTCTCCACCTCAAACTGACAGACGATAGATACTTCTTGTGTTAGAACACCGCGCAATAATTTCTTCTTCTCTGTAACCAGTGAAGGTATCTCTAAGCCACGATAAGAAAGTTCATAATCTAATTCATGAGATAAAAGATAATCAACATTTAGTTTGAACACTCGTGCCATTTAAGTATACGGTATCTGACGAAATTAAAGTATAAGATAAAGACAAAATCAAGTACTGTTGATATTGACGATTAAGAAGATATTTATATATACAGTGATGGGCAAATGTGTAAAGCCAAGTAAATATCTCTGGAATTATTGGAGACATCAAAATAAAATTTGGAAGGTGGATACTAAAGTGGATTGCCTATTTGTTTTCATATTTTTTAACAATTTTGAACTTCCGGTTTTACCGGAAGTAATGTCGATTTTAAAATTTGAAATGGAACACCCTGTATATTATTTTAGTTTCTGATGTAACATTTTATTACGAATCCAAAAATATCGGGTTCGATTTTTTTTATTTCAATACCTCCCGACATTTCATCACAGATGGATTGGAAGAAGGGGTACTTATGAATGGCCTGCACGAAGTCCCGACCTTAATCCACTAGACTATTTTCTGTGGGATTATTTAAAGTCTGCGGCTTATGTTGATAGACCAAATAATTTGCAAGAATTGGCTGCAACAATAACTCAAGAGATCCAGAGAATTCCACCAGAAGTAATAGCTAATGTTACTAGAGAATTTACAAGTCGACTTGCCTATTGTCAAGAAGTAAACGGTGCTCAGTTTGAACATCTAATACATTAATTTTAGTTTAGTTAAGTTTCAATGTTTTGAAAATCACTTAGTTTCAGTCAATAATTATGATTATTTCTTTAATAGATATTAGATTTTTCCTTTCCTTAGTTACTTTTCTGTTAATATCTCGGTAGGTATTGAAATAAAATATATCGAACCCGATATTTTTGTATTCATAATAAAATGATTCATCACAAACTAAAATAATATACAGGGTGTTCCGTTGCAAATTTTAAAATCGACATTACTTCTGGTAAAGCCGGAAGTTCAAAATTGTTAAGAAATATAAAAACAAATAGGCAATCTATTGTAGTATCCACCTTCCAAATTTCATTTTGATATCTCTAATAATTCCAGAGATATTTACACATTTGCCCATCACTGTACCTATATATGGTTACGATACGTGAAGATATAAGATGATAAAAATATATAGATATAAAATATTGTTAATAAGATAATGAAATAAAATATTACCAACTCAACTGTGAACGATATGATACGATGAGTGACGATTTAAAGATAGATAATACGATAAGTGAAAGATATGTACGACAATAATAAGATAATTGCTTCAACTACTGTCCAAACTTCCAAGTTTCAATATTTATTGATGAGTGAGACGATGTGTAAAACAGGCCCCACGTTCGGGTGCCCATTTTGTAACCTATTATTTATTTAAAATAATAAGGCAAGATAAATTGCAACGGCGACTCAATGTGGAGAGCACCTCAGGCGTGAATTCGGAGACCAAACTAATATCAGTTCAGGGAGTAGGTAGTCTTACCGGTTCGCGGGTAATCCTACTTTATTTAAGTTATTGAAGTTATATTGAAGTTAATGAGATAATAGATGAAGTTGAGAAACCAAATGAATTTAATAAGTTGATAAATCAAGTTAAGGAATGTAATTAAAGTTAATCAAGAAAGGTAAGTGGGCGCCACCCTGAATAATATTAGTCGACTTGTTTTTCACCCCACAACTCTCTATCAACAATCCTGGAAATGCTGCAAGGGAAGGAATATGAATAACGTTGTTAAATTTACAAGTTGTATGATGATTTTAAAACTAATATCACAGTGAATGAATGTTGTTTATGTTGTTTACGTTGTTTGTTGTTTTCCGTTGTTTTACTTTGCTTTACTTTCCTTAGTTTCTTCGGACAGGTCCTTTGTGTCTGATGTTAATCCATGGGAATTTAGTTCATGGAAACTACCTCATAGAAACTACTAGATAGAAAGCTCTTCGTTCGGAATGTCACGTAAAAATTGGCAGGTAACATCCCTCCGCCTTCGGAGTCGGGTTGTTACCATGCATCACGCTTTCTAAATCTATGACAATATTATTGCAAATTATCAATGATCTTGCTATATAATAGCTGATATAATAATAAGTTTGCGCCTACTAACGTTATCATTTTTGTGCTAATAAATGGACCAATTTGGATTTGCTATTCTGTTCTCCTACAATACAAAATTGATTTCCGTTAACAGTGTCAAAATTCTGAATTGTAAAAAAATTTTTGAGCGAGGGTTTTTTATTAGTGAGAATCATTGGTTTTCAGTTTTTTATTGGTGCTTCCTTTTAGTAAACAATTTTTTTTGGAGCATTAGTTGATGGCTTAATAAAGGATACCGTTTAAATAGGATACTGGATTTTATTTTCAGATTTAAACTTTTATACCTATGGTCCTGTCCCAAATTACCCAAATATATTATAAATTTTGATCTATAATTTGAAATTTCGAACTGATTGTGGACAGAGAATAAGAGGCTTTTGCCACAAGCTGTCCAACTATCAGCCGGTTGTAACTTTGTTTGAGTGTCACTTAAATTTTTTTTTGAAGTATATTCTTTTCTTAATAGTTTTAGTTAACGAATTGATAAGATTTTCAAACAAGTATAAGGCCGTTGCCATCCATATCTTGGTTGAATATCTATTTTAAATCACAGTAGATCTTCCTATTTGGGTACCCGTTGTCCTATCTTCCGACCAAATTTACATTATTCAATTTTGACCGATAATTTGAAAACTTTAATACTGATTGTGTGACAGAGAAGAGGCTGTTGCCACAAGCTGTCCAACTTTCAACTGGTCCCAGTTTAACATTGGAATTTAGATCCTCAGATACTAATTCAACAATTTTTTTTATATAACTTGGTTTGGTAGTATTTCTCCACATATTCCTTTCCTACCGCTAAATACTAGGTATTATATTGCTGGCTTCCGTAATATATGTTTTTGTTCTTTCTTCAACTCTGCTCACCGATTTATTAAAAACTGCTTGCACTACTTCAACTGCTATCAGACACCTAACTATACTAGCTTGCTTACACCCAGTTTATTGTATCGTTGCTTATATGCGTAATACCTACTGGATTTAGAGCTTCAGGATACCAGAAGAGACGGAGACGGACACCGAGTGAGATAGATATCGAGCTTGTTTATATACTATGCCAGGGCACCGTCCAGAAATTAATGGACAGTGGCCAGGGGGTCGTGGAGCAGACCAAATAAAAAAAATCTGGCGCCCGAGCATTAATTTTGAAAGATTTTGCATCGAGGGTGTTCAAAGTGACGTGTCAAGCTGGTAAGAACTTGAGGGAGGTGAAGAAACGCGTCACATAATTATAAATTATTCTACGTTCTATCGATTTGAAGGCTGACACAGGAATAAATCATATTTTTTAATCTACAAACGGTAAATGGCGTCGGTATAGCTGGTTGTTAAGAATGAGTAACGTCATTTTTATAAGAATGTACAGACAAGAGCAGTTTAGTAGGTCTGAGGATTGCTTAGTGTTACCTAATACTGTTGTTGGAGTCTGTTGCTTATATTATATCCACAGAGTTAACGACTCACATGTAAGCTCGTATTTTCAAGCAGGTCTAATAAAGTATCCAACTTATTAGATATTGCTTGTTCTGAAACTGGAATTGGTTTACCTATATAGATGGAAAATTAATTGAATTATACATTCACTCCTTCGGTTGTATTTTTTTATGAACGCATAATTCATAATTCATACCATTTCAATTAAATAATATTTTATTTATCTTCATACAATCAACTTCACTTACTTACTAACTAAAAAGTATAAAATTGGCAGTAAAATATGTACACATTTGCTTATACCTACTATATCAACATGAATTAATAAATAATGTTCTATGACAACAAGTAATATAAATGGGATCGAATTTTATTTGAAACAAACAGGTCCTATTGAAAATCCAAAAGCCTGGTTGGCCGAACCATAATCCACTGGATAGAAATCGATAAGTGGAAGTTGTGATAATTTTCGAGTCCTTACTTCAAAACTGGTCTCACCTATATTGCTTCTGGACTGACAGGTATCTACTAAAACATTTGGCTTCTGAGTATCATAAGAGAATTCATATTGGTCTTCTCCAAGCAGTTTAATAGACAGGTCATACTTTTCGGTTTTGGAATTGTACCATGCAACACTATTAACACACGTAAAAGTGAAGTTTTGGTAAGATTCTTTTGAAAGGAGTCTCAAGAAGGACATTTGTACAGTGCCTACGGCTTCGTAAGTTATCTGAAAAGAAATCAAATTTAGAGATACATTGTATAAAATTTAGAATATGTAGATTTTCATGTTTATGTAAACGGTCAGACGTCTACATAGAGCAAGAGCACTAAGTAGACCTGTTTTGGGGACACCATAAAAAAATAGAAAAAGGTTTGTGTTTAATACGATTTTGTGGCATTAGTATATCCACTTCGTTAATCTTTAGACATAACCGTCTGCGTCCCATGCCTGCGATATTAATTTATTAGATTGAAAAAGGAGGAGGACAATGACTGAAGGGCGGAAAGAATTGGATGGTTCTACAATAACCAAAGGGTGATGTATTATTTTATAATTTTCATTGAAACTGTTTTTGCAGCGGATTGGGTGTGGTTTGTTCACTATTCAGATTCATGGAAGCAATAAAACAGGATGTTGAATAGTTAACAACCCATTTGAGATGTGAATTAGCACAGTGAGATAAACGACCAATTAGGTTTTTGGTACTGAGGATGGCACGAAAAAGTTAACATGCTCACCTCCGCCTCTACTGTCAACCTTACGCAGGGAAGTATACCGTTCAGGTGGATTAGAAGGTATCTAATGATTCCCATCCATGGAACCAGATGACAAAAGCATTAACAAAGCGTAGTTAAAACTGAAGAGCTCTAGTTTCGAAAATAGTTGTTGGCAATGATTGAAGACAGAGATTCAAATGGAGAAGCTCTTTTGGCTTGCCTGTAGATGGTGAATGGTGAAGTATGTGCAAGAAATAGAATGTTTGCTAAAGGAAAAGATGTTCCGCGCTTCGAGTATGTATCGGTGGGTGCGATATTGTATTTCTCGAAAAATTTAGATGAATGAAAATAACTTTTGATGTATGGTGCTACCAAATAGTTTTGCAGGACACTGAAGGGTTTGGGGAAATGCAGATTTTTTGGTATCGGGTAGTGGTAGGTAATCTCTAAAAATGGTCTTCAATACTTGAAAATCCTAACACTTGGTTGTAACAGTTGGCATTCAATATATTTTATGAGATATTATGGCAACAAACCCCAGCGAATAAACTCCGACATTATTGACATTATTATTTTAAGTTATCCCTGTTTTCAAAAATCTTCAATAAAATAACAAAACACCAAACAGGTTTGGACACATTTGTATGTGTTACGACAAAACAAATGTATGACCAGTAACATCTGGAAATATTTAAATTGAATTGCGCTACAAACAGCTTTTTATTAGCAACCAGCCCTTGAAGCGTATTTTGGAACAAGATTTGCCTCGAAAAAAGCTCAACATGCTTTAGTCTATTTCTGTAAGAACAGTAGTTGAACGTTAAATTCGAATATTTTTTGTTTGGCTGTGAATTGGCATTTTATATTATTTTATTCAAACACTTAGGCTCATTTGCACCAGCTTGGTTTACATGTGAGGCAGGCATAGTAATGTCCTTGAAATTTCGTGCTTGTAAGAACTGCTTGGATGAAAGAGCCGCGAGTGATGAATTAATCCTACAGGATTGCTACCTTTCTAGACAATATGTAGCTGGTAGCAATAAATTTATATGAAACCAGCTAATTCACTAATACTTGTTAATGAACTTACCCTAAAACCACCTCTTAAATTTGAATACCAATCCAACTTATTACCCTCTTTTCTCCAAGGAATATTCGGAACACTCGAGCTGTGAACATCTGGATACACGCATGTTTCACCTTCGGCTGACATATTACAAAAAACATACACTGTGTCATCTTTCATTCCCAAATTAGGATCAATCCAATACCAGCCTGTAGAACACAAAACATTTTTAGTGAGTCATTGAAAATATTAACTATGAAATTACATTACAAATATCTCTAAAACGTTATTTTGGACATCAAAACTAAAAGCTTGCCTGGAGATTAATGGCAGCCTATTGCAACAATAAATGACATGCACTAAACACCAATATTGCTCAACATACTGCAAGGAAAAGCCATCGATGTGATGAAGCTCTGCTCACTCATAATTAATGAAAACGTTTTCATTTTTAAAGCTGATGCTACAACGGGTGGTGTTGAGCGCGTTGCTGAGGCTTGGGGTAGGGCAGGGGCTGGTTAATCTAGACTACATGACAGGGTATGTGATAGTTGACTCTAGAGGAAGGAGATATGGGATGGAGGTTGGAGTTGGAGGTTCTGAAACCGACGCTCTGGAAGTGTGCGTTTGACGAGGTTTGTTGGATAATATGTGAAGAGGGATGTAAGATTACGGAGTATGTGGACGATGTTTGTCTGATATGTATGGCAAAGGATGAGGCGGAGATAGAAAGAAAGGCGGGGAAGATGTGTAGGAAGATTGTGGAAGATAGAGCAGTGTGGACTGGAAGTGGCTGAAGATGAGACTGTGAAGCTACATTTGAAGGGACGGAGCAAGGCAAGGGAAGTGGGGGTGATGGTGAAGGGAAGACGAAAGTAAGGGCAGCATGGCTGGGGAGATTGATGTGTAATGTGAAAGGGTCGGGAAAGTGGAAAACGAGAGTAATACGGTTCGAGCAGAGTATGCTGTATGGCACGGAAGTTTGGGTTGAAAGAACAGGGGTGAATGCGAGGGTTTGGCCATTCCTGCGGGTGCAGAGAGGGATACTGCTGAAGGTAATGCACACTGGATACAGGTCCTATGAGAGTGGGGTAATTTCAGAAGATTAGGAAAAGAGAGACTGAAGTGCACGAGAGGTTGAAGTGGAGGAACATGATGTGTTCTAGTGCTGGGAGAACGAGGAAGTGCTGAAGTAGTTAGAGAAGAAGATAGAGGAGACGGTGTATTGGGAAAACATCGTGGAGATAATGTTGAGGGGCGAGGAGGAATGGATGGAGGTAAGTGGTGTAGTGAAGAGCATGATTAGGGAAAGAAAGGCATGTGAGAATTAGGAGTGTGATAGAAGGGATAAGATGACGGATAGTATGTGAGGGACCGCCACCCGTCTTTTAAGTATGCTAGGGTAGTGATTCTGAGGCAGGAGTAACGGTGAGTTTGAGGTGGGTTTGGTTGGTAGGGGTGGGTCCTACACGGCCTGGAACCCGCTCGAACATGAGTTTCCCATATCCATAAAAAAACTGATACTTTACGTGAAACAAGAGCTAAGAATTACAAAGACAAACGTATTGAAACATTTTCATAATAAATATTCTTACCATCTTTCAAATGAGGATGTCCATAATAAAGATCTCTACAAGTCATCGCAGGATTTTCTTTTGTTCCAGTTGGTTTTCTGAAATTCTCTAATTCGATTCTCATATTATAAATCGTACTATACATTTCTAAGAATTTCATGTTCATGTCCATTTTTGACATATCATCGATTTTAGACCCAAGTTCATCTTCGTATTCCGCTCTAAGCAAATTAAAACAAGCATATCAATGATAAATACCCATTCACATAAGATTACTTACATCATTTCTTCCAAATCTCTCCGCTTTCGCGTAATTCCTTTGTCTACACTATTAATTTGGAACAGCATTTCAGGAGGCAGCAAGGGCATTTCAGCAGGTGCACCTGGTAAGCCGATTGGTCCCGGAGGACCAATTTCACCTTTGATGCCAGTTTGACCGACAGATCCTTTTGGACCAGAAAGACCTTCTATGCCGGGAGGGCCTGGAGGACCGTCGCTACCCTTAGAACCTGCTGGACCAATGGGTCCCTGAAATATGATTTTTATATATTTTATAAATACACTGTGATCATCGTATGCTCCGGAGCTGTAGACCGAGTCGAGCATCACATTTTAAAATTACTTCGCAGTAAACAGATTTGATACGGCTATATCTTTAATGTTTTTTAAATGGAACATTATATACTGAAATTTGACTTCGACAATTTTCCCAATTCCAGCAATTCTATTAAATAAGCAGTATACCACTGATGTAATGTATTGGTAACACCGATATTAAGATACCAATATAAAATTTGTGAATACTTGGAATATAATATAATATGATGTTTATATCATTATCCAAATAAACCCTACAAGTGTTTGTCAGTTTTCGCAGTTACGAAATATAACAGGTTCTACTGGATACTTTCTACAGTTATGTAAAATTGACAGAAAATTCTTCTTTTTATTGGACATTCCTTATACCTTACAGCTAGTGAGCTATTTTGATTCTAGTGAACAATAGATTCAAATTCAAGCTAATTACAATTGCACACATACCAACTTCGCCAGTGGCACTTGAATGTGTCTGAGGATCATCGGTACATCTGTATGGAAACTTAAAATGGAGTACCGAAATCCGAGAGGCACGAATTGAGGGAATACATGATTGGCCTTGAACCTACTGGGAAATGTGAAAAATAAGGTGAAAAACAGTGATGATATAGAGCTGAAGCTAAGTCCATTGTAGAGTTTCTGCGCAAGTCAGACTAAACTTGGGTGGGAGAAGCCCAGGTAGACCGATATAAGTAATTGCTTTAGGAGTTGTAGGTCAGTTGTGTCCGTGACCCGATACCGAGAAGACCGCAGCACATATTCCGAGGTGAGTTTTTGATTAGAACTTGGGTACTGTTCTCAACCGCCGAATTTCTAAGTTTGGGCCTTCAGCCACCCGTTGAAATACCGAGGGAAAGGAAACTGCTACTGGGGGCGCTGAGCTTTCACATCTCAGTAGTAGTCGCAAAACTACCATTGAGGGCAATGAGTCTTCACATCTCAGTGGTAGTCGGGTTTGGGCCTTCAGCCAACCGTTCACATTCCGAGGGAGAGGAAACTGCTACTGGGGGCGCTGAGTTTTCACATCTCAGTAGTAGTCGCGAAGCTGCCATTGAGGGCGCTGAGTCTTCACATCTCAGTGGCAATCCAGGAGGACAGGTAAAATCTGTTCCACCGGCTACAGTGCATCCGTCAACACCATATTGACCCCTGGAGTATTTTCCTTCTTCACGCTGCCCGGAGCAAGTGGAGCATACCACTTTTTAAAAAACTGGCGCCCGAGGTATCCGTTACCAGAGCTTAGGCGTCAAATCGACCAGTAGCGACGGAAAGGTCGTTACATATTATTATTGTTCTTTTATTTTTATTATTATTATTCTTATATTGTATTTCTCCCCACAATAGTAACCTACCTATTATTTCAATTTTGATATTCCAAGGCTGTGCAGAATATTATTAATAATATGTCTGTGGATTTGTTTCTGAATTATATAATGTTAAGATTAATTTTCTTCGTTCTTCCAAAATTTTCCAAACTCAAACATTCCATTTATCACGCAACGCGTCTTGATTTCCGAATTTCATATCTTTATACAATATTTATATGTCTATGAAGGAAGAAACCTCTCTGTTGGTTGTGCAAGAGCCTTATACATCTTCTAATATAAATCAGTAACTCATTGGAGATATAAAATCCTATAACTAGAGTGCCCAAGGGAGGATTTATCCAAGAAAGACCCAGTGAATAGACTGTTAAATCTGATAAGGATCACTAGTCTCTTCATAAAAACGGTACAATCAAACGCACAAAAAGGATGAAGGTTGCGATTCCGAGGATATTTTATCGAAAATAAGCGAAATAATAATTGACGAGTTTTGTGCGATTCTATGTAAGAAATAGAAGCTATCAAAACGTGATGGATTGCAATGAAACATAACTAGCACGAAAATTCATTCGGCATTAAAATACCAATCATCAAGGGAATACGCGAGATTGAGATTTAGTATGAAAGACCATAATCTTGATAAATATGTATATACAACACCCTTCGCATAAGAAAATGATATATCTAAATGATTGACTGTAGTTTTCTCACCATATTTCCTTTCAAACCTTCAGGTCCTTTAAGACCTTTTTCCCCGCGTTCACCCCTTTCTCCTTCTTCTCCTTTTGGTCCAGTGAGTCCCAAGTCTCCCCTGTGACCTTTAGGTCCTCTTCGACCTCTATCACCTTTTTCACCCTTTTCTCCAGATTCTCCAATTCTACCCTGAGGTCCCATTAGACCAGGTGATCCCATAGGTCCGTTTTCTCCCTGTAATATATCAAACCAGCTAGTTATTATTAATTGTTCGTGAAAATATAATTTGACTCAAACTGACCGCAGCTCCAGGTGCTCCTACAACTCCTGGGGGTCCCGATGGACCTGGAAATCCTTGAGGACCTGGTTGTCCTTGGATACCTGGAGCACCCACAGCTCCCGTGTCTCCTTTTTCCCCTGGCAGTCCAATGTTTCCTTGTAGACCTGCTGGTCCTTCGGACCCCTGACACAAAACAAAAAATGTTGTGTTATGGTAAAAAGTAGACATTTTCAAAATAATTGGTATGTTGAATGAGTTACATACCGGTCGACCGATGGGTCCTGCTGGCCCAATTTTTCCTGGCAAACCTTGTTCTCCTTGAGGTCCCATTTCCCCTTGCTTCCCATTATCACCGTCGAGACCACGTTCTCCTTTTAATCCCGGCAATCCTGGTACTCCAGGAGATCCTGGAAATCCAGTGGCACCTGTGGATCCTTTAGCTCCTTCCGGGCCAGGTGGTCCTCTATTTCCTGGGGGGCCTTGAACACCCTGATTTCCTTCATCCCCTTTTGGCCCGGCCGGCCCTAAATCGCCCTAAGAAATTGATGAAAATTATATTATATAAACTAATGGTATATGACAATAATAGAAGAGATTGTCATTTATTTTATTTTGGTCAAAAGAGAATGTAAATTGGATATAAATTATTGGGGCTTGGAATTACATTTTTCCCTTCAAGTCCTGGGGGTCCCGGATGACCCGGTTGCCCACTATCCCCCTTCATGCCTTGGGGTCCCTCCGGACCAATTGGTCCCACCGGTCCTTCAATTCCTTTGGATCCTCTTGGTCCTGATTCCCCTGGAGATCCTGCTGGTCCTGGCGGGCCTTTTTGTCCTGAAACAACAGCATTAACAGTAATTAATTCTTCTATTTAAAAGTATTTTGAAAATTTCAGCAATACACTAATTAACTGTTGGTGAGTGTATTTGAATGGGCAAAAAATCCACATTTTTAGGATGCCAAAGAAATTGGCAAGCGGCGGACTGTGGTAAACTCTTAGAAGAATTGAAATGGCGCCCTGATCTTATATCGATTCAAATATTCTCTATACATAAATGTTTATAGTGGGTACTCTTTTTCTGAAGATATTGTGCATTTTGAACTTACCAATATCTCCAATTTCTCCTTTAATTCCCGGAGTTCCTGGTAAACCTGGAGGTCCTGCAGGACCCGATGGTCCTGACAAACCCATTGGTCCTTCCTCACCCTTTGCTCCATGTCTACCCATAGCTCCCTGAGGTCCTTTTTCTCCAGGTAGACCAACTGAACCAGGCTCGCCGCGGAGTCCTTGAATACCTGTGCTTCCAGCAGGGCCCTACAAAAATATATATATTAATCCAATATTTTGCAATTTAATAATATTTTTCTTACCGCTTCTCCTTGACTTCCTTTAAATCCCTTTTCTCCTGGACTACCAATGTCTCCTTTATCACCATCTTCGCCTGGTGATCCGATTGGTCCGGGTGCACCGGGAAGTCCCCTTAATCCCTGTATACCATCTCTTCCAGCTACTCCTGGAGGGCCGCGATCGCCTCTTTCACCTTTTGCTCCACCAGGTCCTGTAGGGCCTGGGGGCCCTTTTCTACCTTCAGGACCAGGTGGTCCATCTTTGCCTGCTTCGCCTTGTTGACCTTTATCTCCAGAAGCACCAGGTGGACCTACTGGTCCTAGGTCACCTTTTAATCCATCAGGACCCTTTGAAAGAATTAAATATAGAATAAAACCAATGTACCTATGTTAGTATATTGGGGTGACATTTGTAACCTAAAACTGCCCCAGGCTAGAGCACTCCACCTCAGGGAGTGGTATTCGGCACCAATTAAACTATTTTATACACTATTACCGGGATGGGGTGTATAATTAATATTAAATTGGAAGCCACCAGCTTTGTAATCGAACGAAGCAATTAAAACAAGAAACAAAAGGTGGAAAGCTGGAAACACCTTGTAAGGAATTAAATTTACGTTACAAAAAAAAAATCTCCTCATTCCCGAATACGTTTATCCAATTCAATGGTACTAATTGTAATTAGCACGCCAAATCCAAATCTTACACACGCTATAGATAAGACGGAGGAACTTATCTATAGAGGACTGAGGATGTTTGCAGCTCTTAGCGCGATGGTGGCAGTGGCGGTGATATCTTCGGCAGGCTGTGGACCTCGGTCACGGGACAGGAACGAAGTGGAATGGAACTTAACTTGCCTTGAACTTGCCCTAAACCTGCCGGCTGCAGAGCAACCAGACAATAGAAAATTGTTCACCAAAAATTAACAAGAAAATATAAATAACTGTTGCCTTCAATGTGGTAGTTAGAGGAAAAAAGGAGTCCACTCGAAAATTGAAATTTCGAACATCGACAGACAAAAATGGAAGGGGAATTTGATAAAAATTTATGTTTTATTTCGGAGTGGCTAATGCGACAAGAAAACGGCATGTTTAGAAATTTAGTAGAACTTTGGGAGGAAGTGACTAATGAGCCAAAAAATTCACTAAATGAAATAGTTTTTCAGACGAAAAACGTAACAGCTGAACAGCATCTTACACATTCGCTGAGACCTAAAAGGAACAAGGAACACCTGCTCAGAAGACATTTTACTCAGCTTTGAAATTTGCCTCAATCATGATTTTCTGTTCAATTGATACGAAGTTATAGCGTCTTTTTATGTCGAGATATGATTTATTAACAACGACCTTTTTTAATTAGATTGACAAAAAGTGAATAATATACAGTGCTCGTTTGAAAGGCATTGACATTGGCTACATAGCCATATTAATTTCGTTTGGGTTTAATCTAATTTTGACGGATGAATTAAATAAATACCAAAATTATTATTTCACATTTAAATATTAAAGATTTTTCAGTCCGCCTCTGGTTGGTTGTCAAAAAATTGACGTTTTTAATTTAATAGTATTTGTTTCTTTGCAAAGTTTTCCTAAATAGCTTAAATATTTAATTTTATTATTGTTTAACGAGACGTTTAAGAGTTTACATAGGCAAAATGGTACGTACTCAAGCCGACAAAGTAGCAGCTATCTTAATAATTGGTGAATCTAGAAAGAATCTCCATGAAGCGGAACGTTTAAATAAACGTTCCGCAACTTTAGTTGAAGAGGAAAGCTCTCCAACTAAAGTTGCGTCTATCTGTGAAGTAAGTAAAAGTACAGTACAGAGAGAGTTGGCTAAAAATAAATTTCATCCATACAAGTTAAAAATGGTGCACCACCTTTCGGATGACGACCCCGACAGAAGACTCGAATTCTGTGAATGTATGACAAATAAAATTAGTCAAAACCCACATTACACAAAAACAATTTGTTTTAGTAACAAAAGTACTTTTTGCCTCAATGGAAATTCGAATACACAAAATGTAAGGTATTGAAGTGACACAAATCCTCACACCTTTCGTGAACAACATACCCAATTTCCAGAAAAAGTCAGTGTTTGGGCAGGTATTTTGGGAAACCACATAGTTGGTCCTGTTTTCCTAAAATCAAATTTAAGCGGTGAAGTGTATCTGGAGATGTTACAAAATGCAATTGAGCCGTTAATTCTTGGAATTCTGGAAGATATTCCAGATGAACTCGGCTATCTGGAAATAACGTTCCAACAAGATGGTGCTCCTGCACATTATTATGGTGCAGTAAGACGTTACCTGGATGAAGAGTATCTAGGTAGATGGATCGGCCGGCGAGGTCCTATAGAATGGCCACCTCGGGCCACCAGACCTGACACCATTAGATTTTTTTCTATGGGGTACTTGAAATCCAAGGTTTATACTACGGCACCAGATAGCATTGGCGTTTTGGAAGAAAGAATTATTGAAGAATGCAATGCAATTTCAGCTGACACATTCGAACGAGTACGACAAGAGTTTACTAATAGGATGTATTACTGTCAGGAAGTAGACGGAGCACATTTCGAACACTTGCTATAAGAATCCATTGTTGATATTGGAGTAATTAAATTTAAAAAAATAATTTCAATAATTTTGGTATTTATTTAATTTATCCGTCAAGATTAGTTTAAGCCCAAACAAAATTAATATGGCTTTGTAGCCAATGTCAATGCCTTTCAAACGAGATATCACTTTCTATAAGGTCCTATTTAAAGTTATTGGCCAGAGTGGCACTGTGACGTCATCTATTACTATTATGTCGTTATAGTTAAAATAATACCCTTCTTGGTGTGCGTCATCGTTTGTGACATATATCCGAGTTTTCGGCATGTCGTTTATTTTATTTGCTATTTTGACATATGGCTAACCTTAAATTTGATAAATAAGATCATCAGGATTGTATTTAGCCAAATTCTAAAAGGCTATGCAATTAATAATTACCAGCTTCTTTTTCTAACGGAAAATACTTGAGAACTTTCAAAATACTGATGTTTTTCCGTGTATTCATGCATATTTTATTCCTATAAATAAAACAATAAGATTAATATTCACTTTTCATAAATAATAATTGACCGTAAACAACAAAGCACAAACCTGTCAAGAACTGTCAGTGTGACAGTAGAAAAAGACGTAAGACTTATTGCCGATATGAAAGTAACGCCTTCGTAGTATTTTAAACTCTTGATTGATAGGTTGAACTTGAGCGTAATCTAAACATCAACCAATCAAATTTTTGTAAGTCAAAGATTAGGGTTAACGTTTGTAATACATTTAAACGGTTCATTATTGTGATATTTTGGTTAGGATCAATCACAGACCTGCCTTTTTTCCATTTCTTCCTACGAAATGTGTTAGAAAGACATTAACAATCGATGACACACACCAAGAAGGGTATTATTTCAACTATACCATTTGTAGAGAAGTTTACAACACTTTATTTTCACCCTCCGAATTTTATTAATGTAAGTGTAGCCGTTCAAAAGATACGAGGGGTGGAGGGGACTTTTGAATAGCACTGTATACAAGTATAAGTACACACGAAAAATTACTATTAAATTATCGAACCGGTGATAGTGAAATTCAAGATTCAAATTTACCGACCTGTCTAATAGTGACCAGATCATTTCTAGTCACTAAAATCATGTTACTTTGTTTTCGAGTGTGCTGAATATCAATATGTTTTTTTTTAAATTCGGGGAGCACTGTTCAAATTCACAATTTAGTCGAAAATTGGAAAAAAATAATTTCGAGCTCACTGTAGTTCACGGAATAATCAATATTTTCTCATGAAAATTTTATCACCAAGTTCGTCAGATGTATTTTCAATCATGCCTCCGTAAAAGCATACCTCCACAGATTCAAACTAAGTGAATGCGACGGCAATATTGATGACATCAATAACTGGATGTTTGGCTGATTACCTACATAATGACGATGCAGTTGAATATCTGACGAAATCCCTCGCAAAAGAACGGATTCCGCTTCCTCAGAATCAAGCTATCGTTCTATATCTCTCTCGACGTAATCATAGGCTAAACCAAATCATATGGGAGTTTTTAAAAAGGACTGAAAGTAGAATTTAGTATTGGATTTCTGTTCCAGTGTATATCTGTGCAGTCTTGTTCCTCGTGTCTATCCCTATGTTATATATTTCGCCTTCTTTCCGTTGCCCGTTTTGTGTGTTGTAAAGTCGCTACGAAAGGCAACTTAGCGTAAAAAATGCCCCTGTGTAATCCTGTTGTGAGGTATTCATTACTAAGTAAACATCATTAATGTTAATTAGGACTGTGAATGGTGAGTACTTGCTTGGTCAATGTAGTGCTTACAATATACTTGTACAATCTAAATACTATTCCTAACCTCCTATTATGACTATTGTAACAAAAAGTATAATAAATTCGTGGCTGAATGGATCAAGCTATACAAACCAAAAAAAAATGAATTTTTCACTCCTTTTTTTTGGTTTGTGCAAAATTGACTGACCAGGTTTTTATTTTCTACATGTATAGTCGCAAAGTGTATCATATAATTTTTCCAGGAAATTTCAAATCTTTATCTATAGAAGAAAAAAATCCCCGCGACTTATGAAGCGCGCATACTCTGTGCAAGTTTGAACAGGTATTGTTTGTTGCAAACGTTTGAACAAATAGTATCAAACTTTCTTTTGATCTTCTACTAACGAATGCCCTTCCAAAGAATTCAGTTTAGATTGAAAATAACAGAAATGCAAAAAATAGTAAATGACCTTATTCGAACTTAAGCGCGTTTGTTATGTAGGCTCTGTTATTTATCCCAACCAGACAGACAGATTTGGGAAAACAAAACAATTACTGAGTCGAATTGAATAGTGTTAGTTGCATAGAGTGTTATCAAAATATTATTTATTATAAGTTCATTTAAAAACCAGGAGTAATTTGAAAAGCCTTACTCACACCACTAAAAGTTACCAGATTAGTTACTAAAGGATGTGTTCCGAAAACGTAGTCAACAGTTGTGTTCCAAATATATTAAATATGCCTTGATAGCAAAGACATTAGTCATAAGTCGATTTCTCCTCTGATCTGCAGTATATTTTTTAGATGTACCTACGCATTAAACAAAATGTAAGACTTTTTCCTGTCTCGTTTCTTATTCAAACATAAGAAGATTCAGATTCACATCGACAACAAACAAATTATGGTCATTGTTGATGGTGGAGAATTACAGATAGTCAAGTTACTCTAATTATATTTATTACAATTAAATTGAAAAGAATATGACAATTGATAATATGTTCTGGCAATGACAATAGTAACAATACTACGAAATTAATAGCATTGTAGAGCATTATGCAGTATTAATTTAAACATTTCCAACAGTTATCTTTATGTTGCCGGATTAAGTGTAATAAACCACTTTTCAAATACTTCTGAGATACCTTCTTCCTTTTTTTTAACTTCAAAAACCAATAATGTATTTTCTACCAAACCCATTCTATATTGTTTTATATCTTCCATGGCATGTTCTTTCGATGAACTTTGACGATTTCTTCCCAAATATGTATATAACAAATAAGTAGTACCTACATTTGACACGTCAAAAGGTGACACAGACAAATTATATTGTTTCAGGAAAGTCTGAACGTTTCTTTGAAGCTTGCAACATTTTGTCCAGCACAGATAACATTTTTGTTCTTCGAACGACATTTTCTATTCACTCATCACAATTTTTCAAAAGTCCTGGTATTCCACCAATATTTTCTGCACTATATAATGTTCCTCTACTTCAGTATTCCCTTAATACTCGCTAAACCGACTTCACTACTTAAAAAAAATGTAAAGTAATAATGTACCCACTGCTTAAGAATATTTTTGGTTTTTCATCCAATATTTATTTATTTATCTGTCAGAACTATCAAAAATGAAAACTATCAGCTGATGTCAATATTAAAAAGTGTTGTGTGAAACTGGGCTGAATCTGCCCAAACAGAGGTCTACAGAATTGCCAACTTAAATTCAAATCACTCCTCCTGGTTTTTAAATGAGGTATAGCAATAACAGCTGCTCATCAATAAATAAATTGAATAAACCAGTAGCTTACATTGTTCAACTTTCGCAGTACTCATATCGGCTAAAGAGGTAGATTGAACTTGTATATTTTGATATTCAGTCAAGAGCAAGAATACAAATCTCCTGACAATGGCGTGCCAACTAATGAATTAGCTTAATAATTGTCAAAATTCACTTCATACAGATGGTGGTTAGGTTAGGATGGTGGTTTTACTACGCCCAAGTGGATCTGTAAGTATTGGGGTTACTATCAATGGCAGACGCAGTAAACATTGTTGAAATTTGTGTGCATTTTTTCGTTGAAGTAAAACAAAAAAAAGTGTCGAGATATATTGCCAAGAGGAAGTTGCTTTCCCACCAAAAAATGCTCTTAGCATCAGAGGTGAGTTGTAGAAACATCATTTACTAATATAGCTGTAATAATGACATACTTACAGGCAAACCACTAGGTCCCTTTTCTCCAGGAATTCCGGATAATCCTGTTAGACCAGGCGGACCAGGTTTACCTGGAGGACCTGCTGGACCTACCGCTCCTTCTTTACCAGAATCTCCAGGTACTCCTGGTTCTCCTGGTATACCTGGTGCGCCCGGTGATCCTGGCTCTCCAATTGGTCCAGATTCTCCTGCAGGTCCTTGGGGACCTATCACACCGACAGCTCCCGGAGATCCGGTTTGTCCTGGCTCACCCTTGAATCATAATTTCATCATAATTTCATCATAATTTTTAACCATATATTTTGGTAGGTCTTTTCAGGATTATATTAGTGCTTACCGGTGGTCCCCTTTCTCCTGCCAAACCAACCAATCCATCTTTCCCAGGTGATCCCATTGCTCCAGGAAGTCCAGCGAAACCTCTTCCACCTTCGGGACCTGGTGGACCAGTTTCGCCTTGTAGTCCTACAGGTCCTGGTTGACCAGTGTCTCCTAATAAAAGAACATGATTAAAATTAATACTGCTGCAGATGGTAGTAACTAGGAAAGCAAATACATACAATTGAAAAAAATGAATTGAAAATTTGATCACTATTAACAGATATATTCAATTTTGTTACCTTTAGGTCCTTGTAAACCGTCGGAACCTCTTCTTCCTCTACCACCTCTAAAGCCTCTAGGGCCCATTTCTCCCCGTTCACCTGGAGCTCCTGTGTGACCCTATCAAAAATTTTTATACAGATATAATAATTTAAATTTTTTTTTCCACTCAACGTTTTATTACCGTTAATAGATTAATATAAGAGGAGACACAGTGATACATTTTACAATTTCCATATGGCTGATATTCAAATGGAAGATAGCCATGCAAGTAGTAATAACTTTTCGGAGGCGTTGCGAGAGGGTGAAAACTGGGAATATACATATGCATAATTATATAAAAGTGATAAATGATTATATAAGACGATTTTTTTTGTGCTTATTACATCCTCAAACGATTTTTCGTGCAATTGCCCGCAAAGTCAGTATTTCACGTCCTCAGCAGAGTCCGCGAAATTCAATTTCGCGGCCGTTACCCATAGCAACGGCTGCGCAACCAAACGTCACATCCAAATTCGAATATCACTTCCAAACTTGACATTTCTAAAATAATACAAAGACAAGGATTATTTTTTATTGAATATATCCGAAATTACAACGCTTTTGAGTTCAGGAGGAGTGGAAGGTATCGCTATCAGTAATTATCAGACATTTTGCGTTTTGTCAAGAGCTGTCAAAATATTTTTCCTACAACTGCTAGTGACGTATTTCTCATAGCTTGACTTATTTCAAAACCAAATATTGCTTATACTATGAGAAATATTATTTCACCCGGCACCTTGTCCACGCCACACACATTTATATGGAGAATCAAATAAAGTCGACAAAAACTTAGTATGCTACTGTCATCTTTAAATATCTACTTAGTTGTCACAAAACTGTCAGATTATGTAAGAAGTTTTTAAATTCGAAAAGGTAGTTTCAAATAACAGAGAATTTAATGAGAAGAAATGACGTTTCGGGTTTGACCATACGAAATGGTACAAATTTCACCACCAACTATAATTTTGAATGAAATTATTTAACAGTTTGGAGATGGGATACTTCAGTGTTATTTTTGTCTTACTAACTATAAAAATGAATATTAAGTTACTTTACTTGTATTCTTCGAATTTGTGCAGTTGTAGAAAAATTATAGTGTGCAACATGTGGGGAAAGTACTTTTCTCACTTGTGTGTTTGCGTCACTCGCCCTTCGAGCACGTGCTACAAACTTCCACACTCGTGAAAAAAGCTGAACTTTCCCCACTTGTTGCACAATATACTATTGTATACATATATTGAATCATATCATTCCCATAGCACGCGGAGACATTATTGAATAAATTGAACTGCTGTTGATTTCAGAGCATTAATATATTTATTCACAATTATCTAGTTTAATGATTTAAACGAAAAATAGTGTGTATGCCATGGCCGCGAAACTTTTTAACGACCTCAAGATTATCTTGCCTCGGCCGCAAACGGCCTCGGCGATAGCTGTTCTTTCGGTACGAAAGGTATTTTGAGGCCTAGGCATACAAATAACTATGGAATTATCAAATGTAAAATCATGCGTTTTTGACGGTTGTAATTGTATACTTGCTGTATACTTCTAATCGACTTATGCAGATGGTCTGAATTATTTGTAAAAACTTTTATTCAACTTTTTTATTGTAAACCCAACTGAAATCAAAGTAATAGCAAGTTACGATACTTTATGTACACACTGTATTATTTTTATTATGTTAGATGAAATCGTCAATTATTTGTGTTGTCTACTTTAATATATTTGGAATAATAATAATTATTTCATACGTCAAAAATTAAAATGTATGTTTGGTTGCCTACACCTCAGGTACCTAACTGTCAATATAAATATAATGTATAAGATGTGCGTTGGGCTGCCTGCAGAAAATCGTTGAGTAATGTAGGTAAATCATGCATTCATGGGTGTCATTAATGTATGATTTTGTCTAATTTTAAGAAAGTTAAATTAATAAAACTTGGTTTATCCGCCTGTATTTTGAAACTAGTTCTTTTCCTTCTTTCACTATCTCTTGTAGCATTTCTTTCATATATTTTTTTATTTTTTGTCACTAGTGCAGCATCAGTAGCGTATGCTATTAATGGACCTTCCTTTTCTACTACGTGGTCTAGGACCGAATTGAAGAACTTTGTCGAGAATGAATTCCCATGCTTGACTCATTTGTTATATTAAAATTTTTTTCTTGTTCCTTTTTGGGTTTTTATCTCCCCTACTATTTATGTCAGTGTCATTTTTATTTTTATCAATTTTCTCAGCACACCCTCAGTTCTTCCAATGACTTAATTAATTGATTCCTCCGGATAGAATCGAAAGCTTGCTGGAAGTATATAAATAGCTGTTTCAGTCTAGGTATACCATCTTTTTTTCATAAATCCACATTGCTATTATCCTGCTATACCTATCACCTGTCTCGTGTAATATCCCTTGAATAATTGTTGATCTTACACACATCTTTTTTAGAACACTTTCCAGCTATAGGTCTATTAATATACAGTACATATTTATACAGTGCTATCGAATATCTACCAAGTGTTATTCACTTCATCTACATGTGCTGGTGACGATGCTATACACATGCTTAGGATATCTCGTATTATTCGCATAACCTACGCATATCCATGACACTTCCTTTTATGGAAATAATTATCTTTGCCCATGCTCTTCAGAGATTTTTCACTTACAATGAATATACTTTTGAGGTGCATAATTATTTTCCACTTCAATGTGACCATATGAATATTGAAAACAAGGTTATGCTTAGTGTAATTGTACGAAATTTTGAAATTATAATTCTTTGGCAATTGGTGTTATTGTAGGTACAATACACAGTTCAAATTTCAAAATTAACTTTAATAAAATTAAAAAAAAATTCCTCTGGGTTTTGAAACTAATAAGCTGAAATACTTACTCTATCTCCTTTCTCTCCATCAGGTCCAACGTGCCCTGCGACTCCCTTATCTCCTTTTTCGCCCATTGCACCAGGATATCCAATAAGCCCTGGGGCACCTTCTTTGCCCTTCTCTCCAGGTGATCCTAATTCTCCAGTTTCTCCTCGGGGTCCGTCGAAGCCCTTCGGCCCTTCAGGTCCTTCCAATCCAGAAACTCCTTGAGGCCCTTGTGGGCCAGCATCTCCTTTTGATCCTATCTCCCCCTTTTCCCCTTCCATACCTTTTTCTCCTGGCTCTCCCTTTTCGCCTTGAACGCCTCTTTTCCCTTCATCTCCTTTTACTCCTCGTCCGCCGGGAAATCCAATAGTGCCTTGCTGCCCAGGAGCTCCTTGTTCACCCTTGGGACCAGGCTGTCCTGGATTTCCATTCATTCCAGGTAATCCTTCGGCACCGGGTAAACCTGGAACGCCGAGTTTGCCGGGAGGCCCCTTAAAAAGAGAAAAATAATTTAATAAACGTAAGTTATATTTATGCAACAAAGATAACTGGGTTTAAATTTCACTCTCCAAATCAACTATTGTAGCTTTTTTTACCCGAAGAAGGAAGTTAGAAGGAGTAGGACCTCTAACCCAATATAAGACTAATATCCAACTGTCGGAATAAGTTAAATGTCTCGAGGGTTATTTTGTACTTACCTGTAACTTACAGATGACTAAAATAAAAAAAAGACTACAATGATCATAGTCAGAAGAGTAAACATGGTGGCTAATGTTACATGTTATTTAACGGTTTGAAAATATCGTATGGGTGACAAGAAGCTAGTCCTCTTCACTTAATCAGGATTGAGGTTAAAAAATTCTGCTTTCGTTGGAATATTTAAATGTTATTTCCAATACGGACCGAATAGACCTCGGATATGGGTGGAATATTAATTAATATTAATTTTCATTCTATGGTCTAATACTTGTCCTCATATTCTTGTTTTTTTGAATGTCAATCTAGAATTAACTACAGGAAAGTGATTCATTTTCAATGCCAAGGCATATAATCGAGAAACGGAATTAGTGTTGTCAAGCTAAAGCAGCAGGACACCAAAACAGAGATTGAATTGTGGATGGTGATGTGATCAGCACCCAAAAGAGAAAAAAAAAAGAAAAATAGCAATAATATTCGAAAAAAACCCCTTATCGCTATTTAAAAATCAAAAAACTCAGGGACACAGGATGTCTGTATTTATGTATCGTTTGTATATGGAATTTTAGAATAAGCGTTCTTTTTTATATATCAATGTGTCAATGTAGTAAAATGAATATTTGTATTCATTTGAACTATTAAGTATGGCAGATGATGGAGTTTTTGTCAATTATTTTAAAAATATTCAAATATTAACGCGAGTCAAAATTTTGAATGAACCAATAAATTTGAAATTTGAATGGAGGGTTATCTAAGAAAATTGAGGGGTATTGCGGGATAAATGAGTTGGATTATTGTTGAGAATTCAAAAAGAATTTTATTTTTACACAAAAGAAAAATCAATTATACAAAAACTAAAATAAGAAGCGTAAATATGTGGAGACAATAATTTGAAAAATATAAGATGATAGAAACCCAGTCAAAATTTTGAAAATTTTACCTGATTTAAGGACCGATTGACAAGAAACTTCCTAATATGATGAGTTATAATTATAGAAAAAGAAAAAGGTTTATATGGGGTTGGCGATACTGCTGTATCTCTATGGTCATTTTAGTATAGTATACAGCGTGTCCACGGATGCGGTATCCATTATATATATATATTAGACTTTACATTTTCGTAGAAATGATTAGCGCTCCATCTTGGAGCTCTTAGATTCCTTTATTGCGGTGAATCACTCCGCCTTGTTATCTGAGATCTCTTCTTCTTCATAGTTTTCTGTTTTTTTGCCTTGTCTACAATTTCTCTCCACTTCTTTCTGTCCTGGCACAGCTTATTCCAGTTTCTAATATCAAGAGTTTTAATGTCTTCGATTATTTGATTCCCCCATTTTTCTTTTGGCCTTCTCCTTGGACTAGTTGTTTGTAGTGTCCATATGGTGATTTTTCTTATTAGCTCCTCTGGTTGTCTGCGGTGAATGTGTCCCCACCACCGTAGTCTTTGGGCTTTAATTACATTAACGATATCTTCTCCTTCTAGAATATCTTCAATCTCATTATTGTATAGGCTCCTATACTGATCGTTGTCCATTCTTTTGGGGCCGTTGATTCTTCGTATAATTTTCCTTTCGAATATTTTTAGTTTTTCTATGTCCTTGGCTGGCATGGCTTCCGCTGAATATGTTACAATTAGGAGTATTGACGCTTTATATACTTTCAGCCTTGTTTGTTTACTCAAATTTCCCTCTTTCAGTATTTTTTTGTACTTCCAAAACATTTTATTGCCCATCAGTATTCGCTGGGTTATTTCCTCGCTTCGATTGTTATTGCTGGTAGTAATTACCCCTAGGTATTTAAAGACTGACACTTTTTCGCAACAATATTCCCCTATTCTTATCTCTTTTATGTTCGGTTTCTCTTTTCTTTAGCATATGAGATATTTTGTTTTGTTTTCGTTAATTTGTAATCCTCTTCTCCCTGCTTCTCTGATGAGAGTTAACAAAGCGTTTTCCATGCTTCTCTTGTCTAACGCTATATCATCGGCATATGCTACTACCTGCGTCGAAGCTTGCGCAATTGTTCGACTTATTTCAGTCTGCCTTACTGCACCGTCTAAAGCAATGTTGAAGAGTGTGGTGGATAGGGCGTCTCCTTGTCTTACTCCTGTTTCAATCGAGATTTCTTCCGTGACTCCTTCTCTTGTTATTACTCTTGCCTTTGATTGTTCCATAGACATTTTTGTTAATCTGATCAGCTTTGATGGTATTGCCAACTCTTTCATATCCTGTAATAGTTTACTTCGGGAGACACTGTCAAATGGTTGTTTGAAATCTATAAATATTACATGTAAGTCCATACCATGCTCGTAGCATTTTTCCATTGTCTGTGTTACAATGTGTATTGCATCTGTGGTCGATCTATTTTCCCGAAATCCATGTTGGTATTGTCCAATTGTTCTTTCAGCGTATCTTGCTAACTTTCGTCGTATAAGTGTTGTGAGTAATTTGTAAGTTGTGTTGAGCAGTGTTATACATCTATAGCTTTGGCATTTGTTGGATCTCCTTTCTTTAGTATTGGTGTTATCCAGCCTTCTCTCCATTCCATTGGCATATCTTCTTCATCCCATATTACAGTTATTAACTTGTAGATTGTTTTAAGTAATTTTTCTCCTCCAGTCTTTATTAATTCGTTCACGATCTGATCAGGACCTGGGGCTCTTTTTTGTTTCAGTTGGTTAATTATTTCCTTGAATTCTTCATATGTTGGGGGTTCTTTCTCTTCTCCCTCACGGTTCTCGTTTGTGTCCTCTATATGTTCTTCCCTGTTTTTGAACATCTCTTTAAAGTAATGTGTCCAGTCTTTTTTTTTATTTTTGCAGGTACTTTATATCTTTTATTTTGTGATTTTATATATCCGAATAGTCTTCCACTGTCCCTGCAATTTCTCTCCAAATCTTCCATTTGCATGTCAATCCATTGTCTTTTTTTATTTATACAGCATTCATCCATTATCCATTAGGTGAAAAATATTTGAATATCAGTTTTAGTGAAAAATGTCATTCTCGTTAAAAGTTTGCTTGATTTGAAACCCCATGAAATGGAATGAAATTCAAGTCTTCCAAAACCCGTCTCATTTTATAGCCAGTTTTATGAAAACCGTATGAATTTTTGTAATAAGTTCGAAAATAATGTATCAATCTAGTTAGTGACGATTACAAATATTTATTAAAGAATGACAATTTGAAAATTATTTTAAAACGTTGATAGTTACTTGGTACATCGTAAGCGTCACTCACTAAATAAATACATTATTTCCGTACAGTATGCAAAAAACTGGATTTAAAATAAAACGGGTTTTGAAAATCTTGAATTTTATTTAACTTTATGGGGTTTCAGAACAAGCAAACTTTTTTATCAGGAATGACATTTTTCACTGAAACTAATATTTAAGCATTTTTCACCTATAGGATACTCCATCCGTGGACACGCTGTATAAATAAATAATACAATTCTTATTCGCAGCAATGTCATTTATCTTGGCTAGCCACTAGCACCCTCCTAAAAACTCGCAAAAACAGGGAAAAACATAAAACTTACAATCGGCCTGATTCTAGGGAGTGGTTACAGCTGAGTGGTGAAAAGCAAGGTAAGTGATTAAGGTAATCACTTTATCGGATTTTGGATTCTATAACACCAAAGTTCTTAACTTTTTAACCATTCTAACCTCCAAAATGTGGTTTAATCACTCTTGCTACCTTGTCAAAGTTATTATAGTGAGTGAAAAGTATATGACAAGGACTACGAAGATGATGATAATAACAACGACGTAGGAAACCCCCCTATCGTCGTTAGTGAGCTATTTGAAATGTTTTTTTGGAATGAAATGAATTATTGAGTTTTTAGATCGTGACATACTGACTGCCGGAAGAAGCACAAGGGCAGTCGTTCCTGGCTGATCACACGCCATTTTTAAGTTACTGTTGAATATTGTGGGGGTCATTGTTTCCTAGTCGTTGTCATCATCATCATCTTCGTAGTCCTCATCCTATAATTCTCACTGCTTTTCACTCACTATAATCACTTTGACAATGAGAAGCAAGAGTGATTAAAGCACAACCACCAGAGAAACCTGGTGGTTAAGACTAACCACATTTTGGAGGTTAGAATGGTTATAAAGTTACACTTTGGTGTTATAGAATCCGAAATCCGATAAAGTGGTTACCTTAATCACTGACCTTGCTTTTTACCACTCAGCTGAGTGACTAAGTTGTAACCACTTCCTTATAGAATCAGGCCGGTCTCATTTACCTAATGTGGTTGATTATTCAACAGTTAATTCTATTTATTTTCAAAAACCAGCTGCCAGTACCAGAAGAATATATTTTAGTGGAGAAAACAAAAAAAAAAACTCAATTCCTTATCAGTTTTTTGCTGTGTCGTTCATAATTCCTTCTCAAAAATATTTATAAATGGGTATTTCCTTGCCTTCAATTTTCAGATCAGTATCAATCAACGTTACTTATAATATTATTCACATTTTCCCGATATACCTCATTTTTATATAGTCGCATTGCACAATTATAAATCCTAAGTAGACCGTTTAACTTTCCCATAATTGCTTAAAAATTGCCGACCCATCTGGTAGAAGCGCTTGTTCCTTCAGTCATGGGTATAGTAGTATATTTTTAATTCTTGAACATTTTACCATTGCATTCTACGATCATTTGCAGGAATTTTGTTTTAGAAATACGTGGTTTTTGGACACAAACATTTTCAAAATATTAATGAATCCACGAATCATATTTTTCAATGTCAAATTTAAAAAAAATGTAAAAAAATTGTAAATAATTTTTTTTGTTATTGTTCATAAGACTACAACTTATTATCTATTGATTGCAGTATCGATAGCATTAATGTTTATGAAATGAGACAAGATTGGAAAAAATATATGTATTGAAATTTTGTATGGCCGTCATTTTGTATTTTCAAAATCTGATAACACCAACGTTTTCAGGTGCCGGACTACTATATTTTCATGTATTATGAAGTCGTTATTTTTATTTTAATTATGTTTGTCGCTTACAAAAAAACAATTTTGCAAAAAATATTTCAATTTTTCAAAAATACAGGGTTG
Organism: Galerucella calmariensis; assembly: GCA_910591675.1. Lineage (NCBI taxonomy): Eukaryota > Metazoa > Arthropoda > Insecta > Coleoptera > Chrysomelidae > Galerucella > Galerucella calmariensis. The sequence goes on along the minus strand of CAJUYG010000383.1, from coordinate 219,209 downwards.
AACAAGTTTTTTTTTAAATATTGCAATACGTAATCTTAAAGGGTATAAAATTAAATACCATTATGATGCCGACAATTTTTTTTTGTACAATCAAATCTAAAAAAGTTATGGACGAAAAACTGTTGCATTTCTCGTGCTCTAAGCTATGTATCCAAGCTGCATCGCAAGCTCGAGCGGAATCTTCTCACAAACCCAGAAAAGTAGTCTATACTACATATACTTTCGCTTAAATAAATAAAATCTTTGGTGGAAATCTTTTCCATTTCACGAAAACTTTCGGCCTAGCTTCCCCGGACTAATGGTCGTAATATCTTTTCAAAAGTATATTGAATTTTGGAAAAAATGTTGACATGTTAATTTCCACAAATCCTACAACTTACCATTAATCCCGGAGGACCTAATAGGCCAGGTGGTCCAGGAGCGCCAATAGCACCAAGTGGTCCTGGTTGTCCAGGCTGGCCAGGCTGTCCCATAGGGCCTGGATGACCTTTACTTCCTGGTGGTCCCTCTATTCCTGGTATTCCTGCAACTCCTGGTAGGCCAGGTATTCCCCTAGGCCCAGTGAAGCCCCTGGGTCCCTATAATTGAACCAAAATCTAATTAGTTCTGAACTTCACGTGGCACATTGAAGTTGAAATTGTACTGTGAAATTAATAGTAGTCACCTTATATGTATATGTATCCGGATGGTGAAAAGTAAGAGGTTCTTAAGTATTAGTTGGGAAAAACATGAGAACATTTTTTAGTTCACATGAATAAAGTTTTATAATCAATACTGTTACCAATATCTGTATGACATATTTTTGTGATTTTGAAGCAGTTTATATATCTATTAAAACAGTATTCCTTCGCTACAAAAACAATAGAAAAATGGGAGAGGCAATTCGTGGTCCATTAAAATAAATAATAAACAACATTGAAAAGTTTATAGATGAAGTGAGTGAGATAGGTGTGCAAATATAGTAGGTATAGCTATTACCGAATATTTCGTCGAATCGGTATCTGGTGTTGAGGATTTAATAATAAACGTATATAAATCCCTTATTGTACAGTTAACAGTAAATGATTCGTAATCAGTGAAATGTAGATACTACAATTGATTAAATATTATTTCACCGGCCAAACATTTCAGTCGTGAAATGATACTTTTTTGGGCATTAGATATCTTTTCGAAGAAACGATACTGTGCTTTTATAATCGGATTAGCGACTACCTGCTGTGTTTTATCCTCTGGTATTAATCATAATTGTGAGAATATACATTGCGAAAAAAAAGTGATGATGGCTTTGGAGAAGCCCGACAAAACAAATGCCGAAAATGAGGAGGAAATGCGCGTCTTTTACTAGAAATTTATTTTCCAGAATTAATATAATCCTCTCGAACGCGACAAGAAAAAACACTGCAAGGACTAGGCTACATTTATGGTAGCAACCGGCTAAAATGGGTGTTGAACACCGTCCTACCAACGGGAGCCGATGGGATTATCTCAGCATTGCTCCAGCAAGGAAGGACAAGCCGGAACTCCACCACATCGGGCTACATAGTAAAAGCAAGGAAAAGAGCAATAGTCAGAATCACTTCATCATTTCAGAACTGGTAAAAGTAACACAGTGCCCACATGGAAAGAGCAGAAATACAATCTAAAGTACATGTCAATGTAACGGTACCTGTAAGTGGAAAATAGTGATAACACAAAAATCGTATCATTGACAACGGCGATGCTGGATGAAACAAGGTTATATGTCATTTCATTTCAGCATTTCAAAAAGTCATCGTTAAAATCTTGCAAGATTTTGATATCCTGGCGATATATTAGCTGCAGCCAAAACTATGAGGTTGAACTTGCTTCCGTACAAATCTAAAATCCATCATGAAAATAATATTGGCAATTGTGTGAGTGGCGAGGCAAAGTACATATAGGTGCAGAGGAAACGGTGTTGTTTGTGTTTTTCGCAAACATCCCTGAGGAATATTCTGCTTCATCCTTTTGGCCTAAATACTCCATGTTACGAGCGATTTTAGAACTAAAGAAAAGAGTGAAAATCAACAAATACGGCACCTTGATAAGTTCCATCAAGAAGAAAAGAGTATACTTAGAGTAAAAAAATCAAAAGAATTCACAATTTACTACGGGTTTGTGAGTTCTGTCCTAGACAAAGAGTTTTTAATGATCAAATTGGCTTTTTAAATAGGAATTAGAGGAGCCTGTCGAACCAACGAATTAGCGAAGATGACCACGGAATATGTTAACGTTTTAGAGGACAAGACATTTGGGTGTGTGACCAAAAAAGTTTCCATTGCTCGCAAAATTTAAATCGGCGATATTTCCGGCAGTGGATTAGGCACTGGGGAACCGCATGAAATTGAAAGGAGTGCGTGTTCGGTTATTAATCAGGCTTCAGAGGATATCCATTTGATCCTGGACGCTAAAGGCGAAGGTGTGTCCATTTAATTTGGCAACTATGAAAATATTGTTTTACGTGCTCATGAAAACTAGCTCTAGTATCATTTGGTATCTAACGTATTATGCTTTCGTGACTAACTTATCAAATTATGTTAACTAATGTATCATGAGTAATGTCAATGTAATGTCTTAATTTTCAATACGATAAATTCTAATAACGGAGCAACTACAGCAATAGACCTGACAATAAGCGACCCAGGAGCAGCCACCTTCTTTTTCTGGTAGGATTTGGATCATTTGCAGAATAAAATCCAGTCCCAAACTGAAAATTTAAAACAGCTGACTGGCAACAGTTTGCGGACCTAATGATTACGATATGACACACTCCGGTACACTGGAAAATGTTGACGATATATATTTTTTTGCTTTGACAGCATAATTCTGAAAGTAGCTGAAACTGCGATAGAAAAAACTAAATTTATTGACAGAAAAACTGTACCATGATAGAGCTGAAAGATTCAAAATTTCTTGGAAGCCACTACGAATGCTTTTAATACTAGCAGAAGACACAAAAGCCAGGAAAACCTAAATAAATTTACATTACTACGTGCAAAAACATGTACAAACAAGAGAAGGGAACCAATGACATAACTATCACCAACAACAATGAGCCAATTAATTTGAACAAACTCAATGAAAGTTTATCTACAACTAAAATCACTTCCGCTGCCCCTGTCATCCATTTTTCCTGAAAATCTTCCTTTTTCGGCCAAGTTAATCTTAATTCTTCATTATGGTCTCAAGCAATTGTCTTGCCATTATTAATGCTAAGTAAATCAGAAACTGCTGTATCGTCATGCAGGGTAATGGAAATAATTATAAAAAATCGCCTCATCTCGTACTTGGAACAAGTAGGGGAAGAAATTATATGAATTTCCTATAACACGACACAACAGGGAGTCCATGGAACAGCTTCATGAAAATTCATTGCTTTCAAAAGTCCTTACTATGGACAATATAATCTTTATACAGAGTGTCAATCTTCAAACTTACAATGGGTTGACCTCGTGAACGTAGAGATACCAAAAACATTTCAAAACCGTTTCTAGGGTGGAGAAGAGGAACTGAGCTGACATGAGGGAGAACGCACTCCCATCAATCCCCTATGCTTCACCTACCCCACTTATAAAATTTTAAATGGCAACCCCCTACTTGCCATACGTCGTTGGAGAACCCGTAGAAATTGCTTTTTAACGGTCAAGTCATAATTATATAGGGTGTAACAATAAAGATGAAACATTTATTTGACAACAAAACAGAGAACTTGAGTTTTATGAACAACCGTCCTAAGATGACCCCACAGAAAAAATTCGGTGGCGGTAAGTCTGGTGACCTAGGTGGCCAATCAATGGGACCTTTCAATCCATCTATTTGGATAATTATTGTCCAACCAGTTCCTGACTGCTACCTACTGCGTAATGGGGAGGTACTTCATCTTGATGAGAGTGCAATAAATTTTCATGTAGAGCTGGATTGCCATCGCCGCCTATTGGTTCTCTAATTCATGGACCATTAGGGGCTTAATAGTGCTTTCCAGCATATCGAGGTACATCTCACCGTTCAAATTTCCCGGCATAAACAATGGACCAGTCACAGAATCTGCTAATACCCCTGCCCAAACATTTAGTTTCTCAGGCTATTGAGTGTGGTTTTCACTAAACAAATGTGGATTTTCGTCATTCTAATAACGAAAGTTTTGTTTATCTACAATACCAATTACTCATCACTCATCACTGAAACAAATATTTTTCAAAAGTCTAGGTTCATTCTTAATTATTTTAGTCATAATTTCACAAATCTGAATTCTGGATCGTCATTGGACAAGTGTTGGGGACATTACATTTTGAAGGGGTGAGATTTAGGAAGCTTAACAACTTTCAGTAATAGTCCTGTCAGTGCAGAGACGAGATGAGTCGATAAAATTGTCCAAGCTGGAAGTGGGCTCACTCCTTTGAACCCGTCTCTCTAAATTTCGCGACTAAGTCATGGATATAGACGTGACTAACATGTTTTTCAGAATGTCTTCCATAAAACACGTTAGCTGTCTGCAAATAGCTTTTGTTATGAGACTAAAATATTAAAATTATCTCCACACATCCATTGTAATTCTTGTAGTAGTTAAATTAACGCTCACAACGTACTAAAATATTTTCGGACCAAACATACAAATAGTTTATCTGTCACAAATGACAATGACATTAAGGTAAGTATGAAATAAACCAATCTTTCGAGAACAGAAAGGAAATCCAAAACAGAATGACAAAATGTGTTGCTTGAAAGTTACAAAGCAAACAAATTAAAAAAAATACAATTGATAAAACCCTTAACACTTAATTAAAGGACCATGTTTTCACCGTTGGGAAGAATTTACTAAGGGCTATCAAACGGCCTATCCCAAGTAGGGGGTTGTCGTTTACATTTTTGTAGGTGGGGTAGTGCGTTCTCCCTCATGTCATTAAAGTTCCACCTCTCTACCGTAAAAACGACATTCAAATTTTTTTTATCTATTTCCATTCACGAGGTCCAGCCCATTGTGAGTTTGAAAATTGACAACTTGTAGAATAGTCGGAAATGCGTGGTTTACTTTTGGAAAGTTTGATACATTTTTAACACAAATTGAAACCATTTTGAACTCGCGATCACTCCAGCCATTATCTACTGTCCCAAATGATTCATATCCTACTTAGCTCCAGGACATTTTATGATTGGGGATAGTCTAACTTCATTTCCCGAGAAAGATATTTCAAATGCTCAGGAGAATCAATCGTTTTGTGTTGATGGTTGATTCGAAAAATAAAAATTATTTAAAATTTTGGTATGTTGTTGTGCTCGATCTAGTTACTGAAATTGTCAATGAACCTAATTCAATTTTAGGACTTGTTTTCCAGATACGATGTGATGAAGTTGAAAATTGATCCAATTTTAAAATTTTTCATGAAATTTTTTGACCGACACAATGTACCTACATGGTAAGCCCCATTAGGTACTGTACACTTCGTATTGGAGCTTCTATGAGGAATATAAAAAGACCTTTGGAATATCTTTTCCCATTTCTTTCTACCTACTACACATAGCGAAATGTGAATAAGCATAAAAACGGATGTTAAAAGAGGAAATTCAAATTTTAAACCGAAACGCTTGAATAGAAATGGCGTCTCTATGACATCACACACCTGTAAATACTTCACAGTTTGCAAGTTAAAAATTTATTTTGACTACCAATTTGAATTATGTGTGTGATTGTCATGAATTCTATAACGAGTAAATGTAACTGATGCAAGACCAGAAAATACGATAAAAATTCGATATACAAAAGGTTGAAGTCACACATTCGTAATCAGTGTTTCAGCTGAGATAGCGGATTGTCATATTTTGTATTTATGTTTTTACTGGAATGAATAAAATCACAATTGTAATGTATAAATAAGTGATTGCTTTAGAATCCTTGTTATCTATACAATTCATACAAGACATCATGTCTATGGTCATTGGTCATTATTTTTGAACTTGAAATGTTAGATTGTTATTGATTAACTGATTTATTCATTGAAACTACGAAAAATCAGAACCGGCCCTTATAAAAACTTAGTTATTTTGAATCATATAAAATATTGCACCATGTATATTGTTTTTGAAAACTCCTATCAAAAGTAAAGAAACTGTACAAATATTACTGTTCAGTATACAAATATACATTCCTACCATTTCACCAGGCAATCCTGGAGATCCAGAGGGTCCTTCTTCTCCTTGAGGTCCATCATGTCCTGTATGACCCTTTTCTCCTTGACTTCCTGGGGTGCCCCTTTCTCCCTTTTCACCAGGCAATCCCGGCAACCCAATTAATCCTAGTTCACCTTTTGCACCCAAAAGACCTGGTATACCCCTATCTCCATCTCTCCCGGGACGGCCTCTCCTTCCTTCCCGACCTGGGAGACCAGAAATACCTCTTATACCTGACAAACCCTACAAAAAAAATTCGGGTTAGTAACATATATATTTTTAACAAAGAAGGGAATACATACTTTTATTGACAGTATCTTCCA
>CAJUYG010000383.1:202389-212603 GCA_910591675.1 Galerucella calmariensis | reverse complement strand
ACGGCTTCTTTTGAAAAAAAGAAAAAAAAATTCATTTGAAATGTGGAAGTTATTATAGTAGGAGTCATAGCGCACTAAATGTATAATTTCAACTTTGGCGGAGATAATGTAAATGGAGGTATAACTCCGAAATAATAGCATTTGTGTATAGAGATCACTCCATGAAAAATAATTAGTATTTCTTAAGGACCTGAAGAGGAAAAAAATATACAGAGTGATTCATTTGAAAAAACAAAGCTCATTGTTATTCCGCAAAAAGGAAAGATCTGATAACAATGGTAATACTGCACTATAATAAGAGCAGCATCAGAAGATCCTTGCACACCAAAATTTATTAAATTCGCGTGATCCGTTTCCGAGAGAATCATTTTCAAGGAAATGTATTAAGGGTCACTTGCTCAAGCTGTAGTTACTGTAAAATTTGACTTGATTATGTCTTAAGATTCGTGACATAAAGTCACGAAATTTGAATTCATGTGGCTTTTGCGTTTCCATAAAATGGAATGTCACGTCGAATAAAACTTTAAGCTATAACCAATTAGCTAAAGAATATCTCACACTTTCCATGGATTTCGACCAGATTTTTTTTATATGCAACAAATCTGCAAAGAACTGCCACCCATAAGTACGTAACTGAATGGATGCAACAATTTTTTGAAATAAGATCAATTGCCTATGAAAAATACCAACCACAAGAAGTAGTTGACATCGATGCCATGGAAATTGCTGTTTAAGGACAACTCACGTCAAAATAACAACAGTCAATACCACACATTTCTAGTGCAGTGGGTGTTTCTTGCAGCAGTGTTTCCAGAATTAACATGAACACAAATTCCATCCTTACAAAATTAAATTAGTCCGAGAGCTACAGGAAGACGATTTCGATCGGCGTCTACAGTTTTGTGAATTGATGAGTGAACGACTGCACGATACTCCAGCTTCATTGTACAATATCTGCTTTCCCGACAAATGTTTATTTGCATTAAATGGTGAAGTAAACTGTCATATATAGATAAGTTTTGATAATTTGTTACTATCAGTGAATTGGAATTGTCAGTAACTTCCCAACTGATTATCCATTTTCGTAATTCTCTTGTAGACGATAATCCACTAATGCAATAGTGTAAAGGGTGACCCGTTTGAAAAATTGGGTGGAAAAGGGGTTTAAAGTTATAATATCTACATATGAGCAAAAAGACGTCCCCCTTTATATGACTTTTGACATGTTTTTTCATTTTTTCATAAAAGCAACGCCTCCAGAATTATGTGGGGTGGATAGTTGCCATTGGTATGTTTTGTTTATTGTATTATTTTGTATGACTGAGCTAACCGTTTTGTGGTTATTTCGTCTGCCATATTGCTTTAATTTTTTGTTGTGGTTTTGGTCTTTCAAACACGCTCGGCTTTCATTGAATTGAAAGCATTTACTTTAGTCTAAACAATTATTATATATAAATGAAACTTACCGGCTCTCCACTATCACCTGGTTCTCCTTTAGCACCTTCAGGTCCTGGTGGTCCTTGTGGTCCTGGAATTCCTGTTAGTCCCATCGGGCCTTCGATACCTCTCATCGACATCTTTAACATTGATTCAAACAGCTGTTTTTATCAAATTCAAGGAAAAAATTATCAAATCTAACTCAGTTTCCATTATTATTGAATAAAATCAATAAATAGCAAATTCCACAATAGAATTATAACATATATTACTTAACCGGTTTTACTGATAATATTTGCATTTCTGTTGTCGAATTTGCTATTTATTGATTTTATTCCATTATTATGGAGATATTCTACGTAATAAGGGTTGAGACAATTAATAGGCTGGTTTTCATTTATGATCAGCTCAGGATCACAATTATTGAAATGTACACTGAGTTAAGGTATTGGCTTTATAACTCAGCAGGTTAAACCATTGTTATAGCTAATCATTCGTTAGTTCAACTACCTTGTCGCTAGAGTCATGAATGGAAACGTGTCTTTAATTATATAATTATATTGAGATAATTTGTATCTAAATAGTTTTTTATGCCCCATATAAAATTGGAACAGGTTTACAGAACTGCTTAACTGACAAGTGGTTAAAAAAATGGACAATAGTAATATAGTAGCAGCGAAATTTGCATGGGAAAAAAAATGCAGTTACCAATATACAGAAACTGAAACTACATAACACAATAAAAACATTATTTGACAAATTTGTAGAACATGTTTGAGATTAATAAATAATTTAAAGTAATTTTGAACCAAATATATTTGGGAAACAACTGAAAATTGAAATATCCCCCAAGAGAGCTTAAAAGAACGGTGGAGATGTAAATAAATTAAGAAATGTTAAATACCTAGTGAGGCAGAGAAAAAAAATGAGAGGAGAAGAAATGTGATACAGGTAAGGATAAAAAAGAGGGAGATTACCCGCAATTTGAAGTAGTACACGAGGCCTGGGAGGCGGAAAACTACAAATGCTCTAACGAAAAGACAATAAAGTTGCGCAAGAGAAAATTGACTACGTAGTAATACTGGACTTAGATCGAGTCCTATCGGTACTGTTTACGGATGCAACAAGATGTAGTATTAGTACAGCCAAGTCAAGAAAAGGATGGCACTACAATATCAGAAGAGTGGAGAAGGAAACAGCAAACTGTAACCTAAACAGCTCCAGAGTAGAATACTCCACCTCACGAAGTGAAATTCGGCACCAATTAAACTATTTTCTACGCTATTACTGGAATGGGGTGTACAATTGATATTAAATTGGACGCCACTAGCTTTTTGATTGGAACGAAGCAATTAAAATCAGAAGCAAAAGGTGGAAAGCTGGAAACACCTTGTGAAAATTAACGTCAAGTTACAAAAAAATTAATAAATATATTCCCGAACACGTTTATCCAATTTAATAATTATTAATAATCAATACAAAAAATGAAAATAATAGTTATTTATTGAAATATTTGAAATTGTTTCTCTTCTACCTTAATATGCTCATTATTGGGTAACACTACGTCTCTAAACTACAAAAATTGTTTGTGAATTGTGATTGCTCAAATTATTTATTTTTCAATCTGATCATATTTAACATTGAAACAGTAAATTATGGAGTGAGTTTCATTGAGAATATTCGGTATTTCAAGTGAACGACATCAAAATATTGAGTATGATTTATCACTTAATTTGGATTTCGAGGATTTACTAATGATTGTAGTTATCAGTAGTTCAGTATTTGAGGGAAGAAATTGTGTTTAACTTGTGAAAACACAAAACGTCGTTTGGAGGTACATGGCGATCAAATAAAACTTTAGTTTTCCATTTTTTGGTAATATTTCATTTTAAAATTTGATGCTTGAAAACAAAGGCAGAATTCTCAGTTTCCCCCGTATAATTCGAGAATTTCATTTCTTTTAACGCACACCATAATACTTTTTGTTAATTTAATCGTCTTCGTATCTATTACGGCTCAGAATATTGTAACATGCTGTTCAGCTGTTACCTTCTCGTTTTGGAACTATTTAATCTAGTGAATTTTTGTAGCTCATCAGTCACTTCCTCCCCTACTAAATTTTTAAACATGCCGTTTCCTAGTCGCATTAGCCAATCCAAAATAAAACATTACTTTTTATCAAATTCCTCTTCCATTTTTGTCTGTCGATGGTCAGGATTTCAATTTTCGAGTGGATTTCTTTTTTTTTTCTCCAACTGCCACCTTAAAGGCAACCTATTTTATTTTCTTTTTTGGTGAACAATCTTTTATTTTCTGGTTGCTCTGCCGCCGGCAAATTCAATTCATGTTATAATAGAGGATAACACTTTTAATAACCTTCCATAGCTGCAGTTAAATATTGTGATCTTCAAACAATTTTTTTGTACCATTTATTTTATTATAATTATGCCGTTAATAGGAATATTTCCCTATTAATTTTTTTAGATTCAATATAATTTGAATTTAGTTCATTTTTCAAATGAAAAAGGGTGAGTCAGGAGTTTAGTAGCATTTCTCTACATTTAGGTAATATATTTATACATCATCACATATTTCGAATGTTCTGCTTGAGCGATGACTAATGGTTTCGTGGATACTAACTGGCAATATCCCTGGTATGAGCTTAGAAATATCATTCCACTTTCCGGTGTGAATTTTAGACATTCACCTCAATTCTGCACATCTTTTCTCTTATTTTTTTATTCAATAGTTTATGTTATTCAATTTATTATTCCTTTTAATTTATATGTAAGCAATACGTTTTGTATTGATGTTCACCACAGTTTTTTTGTTTTTGCTTTCCATTCTTCGTAAACTGTTAGGTTTAATGAGAAAAAGGTAATTTTTTGAATTATTTTTTTCTCTCCCTAGGAAAGGGGATGTAATATGCTGTTCAGCTGTTAACTTTTCGTCATGAAACTATTTTATTTAGTGAACTATTATGGGTCATTAGTCACTTCCTCCCAAATTTCAACTAAATTTCTAAACATGCCGTTTCCTTGTCGCCCTAGCCACTCCAAAATAAAACACTAATCTCAATTTATCAAATTCCCCCTCCATTTTTGTCTGTCGATGTTCGAAATTTCAATTTTCGAGTGAAACTCTTTTTTTCCTCTAGCTGCCACCTTGAAGGCACGTACTGTATTCATATTTTATTTTATTTTTTGGTGAACAATCTTCTATTGTCTGGTTGCTTTGCACCGGGCAGTTTCCGAGGCAATTTAACAGCAAGTTTTACCTCAGGAGGCAAATTCAAGGCAAGATTCAGTCACCTTTGTTTCCGTTCCCAATCCGTGCACGAGAGAAGACATCACCGCCACTGACGCCATCGCGCCAAGAGCTGCAAACATCCTCAGCCCTCTAAGACAAGTTCCTTCGTTTCATCTGTAGCGTGTGTAAGATTTGGATTTGGTTAATTATTACAATTTGGTATTCTCTTCGTTTGATTTTTTGAAATATTCAATTCATGTTGAATTTCAAATACTACAATAAATAATTATTTTTTGAATTGTTTGTATTGATTATTCAATAATCATTGAATTGGATAAACGTGTTCGGGAATAGGTAGATTCAATTTATCAATTTCTTTGGAACTCAACGTTAATTTTCACAATTTGTTTCTAGCTTTCCACCTCTTGCTTCTGGTTTTAATTGGTGCCGAATTCCACTCCCTGAGGTAGAGTGCTCTATCCTAGGGCTGCTTAGGTTACAATATACCATACTATTATAAATTTAATATTGTTGAAGTGATTCGTAGCTATTTCTATCTTTTCTATGAATCAATTGACATAGGTAATATTCAATTATCAAGTGAGTGAAAACATGATTAGATGTACAAGCAACACCTCATTCGTTACGGAAATGAGCAACAAGAAGGAATGGGATCCAAATACCATTACCAGACTTGAAAAAAATGCCATTCAATGGTACACAGACGGCTCAAAAGCAATAGAAGGAACTGGGATAGGAGTGTTCGGGCCAGGAACCAAACACTCTGAAAGCTTGGGAAAAACCCCAAGTATCTTTCAAGCGGAAATCCACGCCATAAGAAAGTGCGACCAGTTCAATATTGATAAAGGATACAGAAGACACAGGATTATCATAATGTCGGATAGTCAAGAAGCCATTAAGGCACTGAGCTCTTGTGTAATCAGTTCCAAAATGGTGTGGGAATGCCTAGACAAACTCAATGAACTAGGCGAGAACAACATAGTCACCTTACTATGGATTCCAGGACACACTGGAATAGAAGGAAATGAAATAGCAGATGAACTAGCAAAGAGGGGGACTGAAATACCTTTCTGGGGGCCCGAACCCTTTTGCGGAATCAGCCCCAATGTAAAATTCGTAAGAAATGAGTAAAGCCGAGAAAAAGAGAAGATCTGACCATCTGACCATTGGAAAGATCTAGTAGGGCTTATACAATCAAAGAATCTTCTGGGTGACTACAACCTGTTGAGATCAAAAGAATGCATAAGTCAAAGTAAAACTGCGCTAAGAGTTTTAACAGGGATCCTAACGGGACATTGTCGCCTGAATGGGCACCTGAAAAAGCTCAAAATAGTGGAGGAAGAAGAATGCAGATTTTGTGGAATGGAAGAAGAAACCTCCATCCACATACTTTCCAACTGCACAGCACTTCAGAATCAGAAGCACAGCACCTGGGAGATTACTGGATAGAAGAGGAACATTTGCCTAAGTTGAAGCCTGCAGACATCCTACAATTCCTCCGGGAAATAGGACTAAAGGAACTACTAGTTTCTCTCCTCAGAAACTGAGTAGAAGTAAGGGGGCACAATAGATCTTTTAGGTCTCAGTGAATGTCACCCCAAAAATCACACATACATACACACATACATACAACACCTCATTCGGCATTATTGCAATTTTCATGAAATTGTACGCTTCCGTTAGACGACATAACCTCAAACATGCCCTTTTCAGCACAAACACAATGCTCCTAATCGAATTCATTGTAAAATGAGTTCTATTCCTAGATTTTTGTATTGAATATATATTATTTATACTTATACGTAGTCTGTGAGAGAAGTGCAATAATTCAAATTATCAGAGAAACATAAAACTAAGCACAAGTGATCTCAATTTCAACTTTTCCAACTTTTATATCAACTGACAATAATATTCAATAAAAGCAACGATAAAAACAATTTTAAATTGTCTTTCTCCATTGTTGGGACATTGGTCACAACCAGTCACGTAGCTATAGCTTTTACATTGGGAAGGTTTTGGTTTTTTTCATCTGATAGGTTTAGAAGGGGAAAGCTTTATAGAAGGCGCCGCCTAAGGCAAAAAAATCGAGTGCCACGACCTAAAGCAATTTTCTAATTCAAGAAATAATGTTAAGTTTTTTTTCAATTATTTGTTTGACTTGGCTACATCTAAAAGTATTTTTAAGCATCGTTTTTCGTTTTCCCTCCTTCTGCCTCTTGGGCTTATTGTGGATTCTCCTAACATTCTCACTACAGCCTATTCAGCCAATCCGTTCCCTGTATTAGCTCATAAGGGTTCTTTACTGGTTGGTTGTAGAAGTCTTCTGGAGTCATTTGGGGTCTTCCATTTAGTTTTTGCCTCCTGTGGTCCAGAGTCGCATAATATGTGCAGAGCTGTTTCAGTGTCCTTTTTGCATTTCGTTCAGGTGCTCCTTTGTGGGAAAGTGTCCCGTAAGAACCCCCGTTATGGTGCGTAGTTTGTTCCTGCTTATTGAGAGCAGTTCTTTTGCTACTTTTTCTGATGGTTTTTTCATAAATTTCTTCCCATGTGTTTGCCTGGGCGTATTCTTCCAGAGTTTTATGGATTGTTCTTTTACCCACCCTTTTAACCATGACCTAGTGGAGCATCTGGGGATGCCCTCAGATGATTCGGGTCCGTTCATCAGTGTTGACGATCCTGCTCTTGCAAGTTCGTCAGCTTTTTCATTGCCAGCGATTCCTTTGTGATCTGGGACCCTCTCCAATGTTACACTGTTCCGAGTCGCCAGTCTTCCAAGCTCTTCGCCGCATTCCCATACCAGCCGAGATGTTACCTGTATATTAATTTGGGAGCACCTATTTCAAAAAGTGATAAATGATTGAAAACTGAAGCTTTTATTGAAACAGAAAATCCATCTCACAAAAGTAAATTTAACCTCTTCAGCTAAATTATTCACAATTGTTGAGGAATCTATTTTTATTGCCACGTCGCGATGAGTACTCATATTCCGGCAGTATGCTAATAAAAAATTTTTGTACCATATTTTTTATGGGGAGGGTTTGAGCCCCCAAAACCCCCCTTATATACGTCCCTGGTCACAACAATGGTTCAACCTTTTGAGGTATAATACACAAAAGCATTAAGCTGGCAACATGTGACGTAAGTAACTGTGATTTGACGCACTCCTACTTAAATTATCGGAAAAAAAACCTTCAAGTAATGTTTTGAATCATCTTTTCTGTAATTTGTTTAATGGGTAGTTACCATGTGTTGTGAGAGTAACTGTCTAAAAGTTTCTGCTTGGATATCCGGACCTTTCTCATTTCCTTGCGCGTTTAACTAAAAAAGAAACAATAAAGAGTCAATATCATTTTTAAAGAGCTATTGTGTTGTAAGAAATTTCGAGTAATATGACTATATTTTCAATGTTAATTTTCATTCTTAAGAAAGTGTCCTTGCCCCCAAGACATTTATATCTTACCGGAATCATAAAAACATGTCCAGGTGGTCCCGGTATTCCTGGTGTACCATATATCCCATCTCTTCCGGGTTCACCTTTAGGTCCAGGCAGTCCAGCTGGTCCTGGAGGTCCAGGATAACCTCTTACTCCAGGTGGACCTCTAATTCCATAGAGGTTGGAAAATAGTGTAGAAATATTACCATCTGGAAACTTATAATGAATATGTAGTTAATAAGGAATAATAAAAAACATGAAAAGCTGTGAGAACATTTTTATTAATTGTGTCCTGTTCAGAAGTTCCACTTTTTTTATGTAGAACAAAAAAAAATTCTAGTATAATGAGATTAGTTAGCTGATATAAACAGAAAATCTCCGTTCAGCATATACTTATTAATAAACATTTTTCTATCTTACTGAAGAAGGTTATTTCTGCCTCTTCCTCTAAAAACTCAATTTAGGCTTTTTTGATGAAAACTGTACTAATCTACTTCAATAGTCCGTCAGTTTGTTTAAAATTTAGAACTTGGTACATTGGTAATAATCGGTAGGTACGATGATACCGTCTTGTTGGGGAATAATTCTTTTTTCATCCCGTACATCAGAATTTGCATTTATTAAAAGAAATAAGTGAAGAATAAAAGTCTACAATTAGTGAGAGTTTTCCATAATTATACTAAATGTACTTTTGAAACTCGAATCAAAACTTGCTTCTACAAAATGCAGGCTGAATCTGCATTCTGCGAAACAAATTATATGTAACAAAAAGGAGACGGTACGAGAGAGTGCACTTTATTGATGATTTTAGCTACATAGCCATGTGAAAATTGTTAGATCATATCGTCGCCTGAATGTAAGAACTGTGTTACTAAAAATTTTGTTAAATTGAAACACCTACTTTTTATTTTTTTTCTCTTATTTTTTGGGAATCAACCACAATATTGTTTTTTATTTTTTTATTTCGACGTTTCGGTAGCGTTCCAGCTACCTTTGTCAAGATTAACTAATAATAGAATAATTTTTGGTGCCTATCTGACACAACGAAAAAAATATGACAACTAGATATCAATAATAATATTGAAAGAGCCCAATAATAAAAGACGAAAAATCATAGAAAGTGCTTCAATACAACTAAATGCAGATAAATGTTTAGCTAGTATTTCAGCCGAATGTAGTCAAATTTGGTTACCAATGTTAGAAAGAGAAATTTCCAATAATCAATTACCTGCGTTATCAGGATAGCATCATAAGTTTTTATCCAGGTTTTCTTATGATTTATCATTGGAATAGTTGTTAATCGATACACACTTCAATACACAAAATCACCAAACTGAGTCATACTTATTTTGAAAACAAAAATAATCATACACAAAAAAGTAACAGCGAACGCGTTTTATTAACAGCATTTCCAAAATAAGAGAAAAAAGCGCTATCCCAATAAAAACCGTTCCTGGAACGTGCACTTCACTAGATTCCATTTCTAGTAGACTGTCATATCTTTGGAATGTCATAAAATAAAATATTTTACTTCACATTTTACCAGAGATGTGATCTACTATGAACGGACCTTAATAAAATTTGACAACAAAGTTTTGTAGTCTTAAACTTTGAAATATTATTGATTGTCTAGTTGTCATATTTTTTTTGTTGTGTCAGATAGGAACCAAAAATTATTTTATTAGTTAATCCTGACAAAGGTAGCTGGAACGCTACCGAAACGTCGAAATGAAAAAAATAAAAATAAAAAACATTATTGTGGTTTGATTCCCAAAAAAAATAAGAGAAAAAAAAATAATGCCACAAGGAACTCACAGAAGATACCTACTTTTTACTGAAATTTAAATCACTTTCCTGGTATGTCTACTTTACGCTGATTGCTAGATGTATCTAGGGGGACTAGATGAGTTAGCCACTTATTACATTGAATTCTGCGTCGTATGGAGAATACTTTCTAATATTGATAGATAACTCAACTTAGCAAAATTTCGAGTTACCTAGTTTTTGTATTCAGGCGATGATATTTTCAGTAGTAATACCCCTAGGGTCTTGATAATACCGAGATAATTTTGTC
>CAJUYG010000383.1:125783-153472 GCA_910591675.1 Galerucella calmariensis | reverse complement strand
CTGCAAAAAATGTTCGCAGAAACACAGTACACTGTTACACAAAGACAATCCTGCCAATATTAATACACAAGCTGATTCTGAAACAAATTTATTAGTTAAAAATTTTAATGCTACACAAGTTTTACTATCTACTGTAACTTTCCAAGTTAAAGACAGCCAGAACAATTTTCATACTGCCAGAGCAATTTTAGATAATGGCGCTCAATCAAATCTAGTAACTCAAGAATTTTGTACAAAATTGAATATTCCATTAATCAATACCCATACCCCTATTATTGGTATGAATCAAACAGAAAGTATTATTACTAAAAGATGTTCTATAACGATATTTTCAAAAAGTATTGACTATTTCACAACATTAAATTGTTTGGTAGTTCCCAATATAAGTAATAAAGTACCGTCTCAACTTGTACATTATTCCTCATGGAATATTCCAGAGGATATTAAATTATCGGATCCCCAGTTTTATGAGCCCACTAGTATTGACATGCTCATAGATGCGGGAGAATTTTGGAATCTATTATCTCAAGGTCAAATAAGGTTAGGTAAAAATCTACCAATTATCCAAAACACCAAGCTAGGATGGATTATTTCTGGACTAGCACCAATCCATAAAGCGAATTATAACAATTCTATTTTCCATTTTTCTATCGATCATCACAGAGAAGTCGAACAATTAAAAAAGTTTTGTGAGCTAGAGGAAATCCCTAATGTTAATTTTAAATCACAAGATGACACTGAATGCGAACAATTATTTTTAAAGGACACAAGTAAAGCTTCCAATAGTCAGTTTATTGTAAAACTACCTTTTAAATATTCTCCAACACTTCTTGGAAATTCATTTGATACAGCAATCAAGCGATTTTATTCATTAGAGAAAAAACTCAGTCAAAAACCAGAATTGAAAGTGTTGTATCAACAATTTATTGATGAATATCGAGAACTGAATCATTTGCATGAAATTGAAAAAAGTAAGTTTAACGATAACGTTAATTATTACTTGCCCCATCATAGTATCTATAAAGAATCGAGTATTACCACACAATTGAGAGTAGTGTTCGATGGAAGCTGCAAAACCACCACAGGGTGGTCTCTTAATGACCTAAAATATACAGGTCCAAAAATTCAAAATAACATTTTTCATATATTATTAAGATTTAGACAATACATTTATGTAGTGTCTGCAGACGTAAGCAAAATGTACAGACAAATTTTAATACATAAGGATCATCATCCATTTCACCGAATCATATGGCGCGATAACCCTCAAACGGATTTATCTATTTTCCAACTGAATACTGTCACTTATGGCACCACTGCAGCAACATATCTTGCAATCCGTTGCCTTAATCAATTAGCAGATGATAATTCTCAACAATATCCCTTAGCATCACAGACAATTACCAATGATTTTTATGTTGATGACCTAATAACTGGGTCTAACAATTTGCAATCTTTAGAAAATCTATGCCATGAAATTTCATCCATACTCAAGTCTGGCCATTTTCAGCTTAGAAAATGGATTTCAAATTCCCCAGAGCTTCTTACTAAAATTCCTGATGAACACATTGCCAATTACGTTCTCCATCTAGGAGAGAACGAGTCAACCAAAACATTAGGAATCCAATGGGTAAGTCAGTCTGACATGTTATCATATACCATTGCACCAGTCGAACTTCACAATGTAACCAAAAGATCAATTCTTGGATACATTTCTAGAATATATGACCCATTAGGCCGACTTAGTGCAACCATTATACTATGTAAGATTATTATACAAAAATTATGGGCTAGAAACATAGGATGGGACGATCCTATTCCCAACGACCTCTATCTATATTGGAAAGAATATTCTACTCAGTTACACAATCTTAATGATCTGAAAATTCCTAGAAACACTATTCCATTGGACTATAAAATATCGGAATTTCATTGTTTCTCAGATGCATCTCAAAATGCATATGCAACATGTGTATATATACGTAGCTTCAATTTCAATTTAAATAAATTTCAATCTCATCTTCTATGCTCAAAATCCAAAGTTTCACCCATTGAACCCACTACAATACCAAGATTAGAGCTCTGTGCTGCTTTACTGGGAGCTCAATTATCTAATCAAGTACATATTGCGTTGTCTAGCTCAGTGCCAACAATATACTGGAGTGATTCTCAGATTGTATTAGCCTGGCTCAATTTAGAACCAGTACAACTCCAGCAATTTGTGGCCAACAGAATAATGAAAATTCAGGAGCTCACTAATATAAGCAATTGGCATTATGTTCCTAGTCAACACAATCCAGCCGATTTAGCTTCGCGAGGAATTCTACTCGCAGCTCTTCTCAATTCACAAATGTGGTGGAAGGGACCCGAATTTTTATGCCAGACCGTTGAGTCTTGGTCAATAAGTTCGCCTCCTTCAAATACTGACCTACCTGAAATCAGGAGCAAAAATAAACCTATTCACTTATCACATCCATTATTTGCAAAATACTCTAGTTTAAATAAATTAGTTAGAGTAATTGCTTATGTACTTAGGTTTGCTGAAAATTTGAAACAAAAAGTTCAAGGCAAACTTATTAATACACAGCATCTTAATGCATATGAACTCAATATCTCTCAAGCAAAACTCATTAAACTTGCACAATCTGAATGCTTTGAATTGGAAATAAAAATGCTCCAGACCACTGGACATCTACCGAAAAACCATAAACTATCATCCTTGCATCCATTTCTAGATAAAGAC
Organism: Galerucella calmariensis; assembly: GCA_910591675.1. Lineage (NCBI taxonomy): Eukaryota > Metazoa > Arthropoda > Insecta > Coleoptera > Chrysomelidae > Galerucella > Galerucella calmariensis. The sequence continues at coordinate 150,729 of CAJUYG010000383.1, read as the reverse complement.
AATGTTTTAAGAGTAGGTGGTAGATTGCGCTTTACTTCCCTTAATTATAATGTCAAACATCCTATTTTGTTAGATTCAAAACATACAACGTCAAAGCTCATTTTTGTTCAAAAACATGAAGCTCTTCTTTATGCTGGTAACCAATGTTTATTGTCAGCTGTGCGTCAAATTTATTGGATTATTGGAGCATAAACTTTGGCAAAACAGGTCATACGAGAATGTTTACCTTGTTTCAAAGCAAGGCCCAATGTTTGCGTGGCACCAATGGCAAATCTCCCCGATGCTAGAGTTTCTCCTTCATATCCATTCCAACATACTGGAATCGATTACGCTGGTCCATTCAGTATTGCTGATAGAAAAGGTAGAGGCAGACAAGTAACTAAGGCCTATGTTTGTATTTTTGTCTGCTTTTCCACAAAATCATTGCATCTAGAGTTAATCAGTAATTTAACAAGTGAACAGTTTATTGCAGGTTTACGTCGATTTACCTCTCGGAGAGGCATGCCATCTCACATATATTCAGACAACGGTACAACCTTCATAGGAGCCTATAACGAGCTTAAAGAATTAGGTCAATTTTTATACTGTAATCAAAAAACCGTTAGTGACTTTGCTTCAACAACCGGTTTTATATGGCACTTTATACCTCCCTACAGTCCAAATTTCGGTGGCTTATGGGAGGCATCAGTCAAAAGCATGAAATATCATTTCAAAAGAGTTTTAAAAGATGCTATCATCACGTATGAAGAGTTTAATACTCTCCTAATTCAGATTGAAGGAATACTAAATTCAAGGCCACTATTTGCAATGTCTAGTGATCCATCCGACCTTACTCCGCTATCTCCTTCCCATTTTTTACTCGGGCGATCAATTGCTGCACCTCCCGATCTAGATGTCCAGGATACTCCTCCAAATCGACTATCTAGACTACAATTTGTTCAGCAATTACAGCAACAATTCTGGAACATATTCTCCAAGGAATACGTTACTCAGCTACAGCATCGATACAAGTGGAAGGAGAATCCTACACCTATTAAAGTGGGGCTATGTTTAAAAAGTTATTTATGTTAATTTTTATATACCACGGCAGATCAAGTTTGTAGTTCGAGATGTCACTTTGACAATCACAATTTGTGAAATGATCAACGAGTATGAAATAAATTCTCATCAAGTCAATGTGTACAGTCCACTCATTTAATATCATTCAATTAACTATATACAATGGTGTATTGGCTTATTCACCAGCTGAAAGTTATTGATATCATTGAGAATACAAAATTATGAGACAGAATGTTCAACTGTCTAATAGAAGAAAGTCTGCCCGAAAAGCTGATTTTTTCTAGATTAGATTGAAATTTTGATACAGATCCTATTTTCCAGCACACAGCCAAAATACTTGAACAATACCAAAATCCGACGAAAATCTCTAGCTTTCAGGATCCTGTTCACTTCTGGGCTCTGGAGACTAACCTCATCAGCACTCCCAAAGTAATTTCACCTATAGATTCGATCATTCTGACGACGATATTTTACAATATCAAAATAGTTATCAATTTAGAATTTTCTTATACATTTTATTATTAAAGTAAAGTTAATTGTAAACTTTTAGCTCCATTTAAAATAGGAATAATAGTAGATTCCACAAAGGAAGGGTCGAAACAGTGAATTCCATTGACATATTGTAAAGAAATTCCATTTCCTTTGAAATCCTTTGCATATATTATATTAAATAAAATTGGGACATCATTATTCGATTTTTCAAAATTCACAGTTAGGATGGATAATTTCAGAAATGGAAATTGGAAATAAAAAAATATATAGCCAACTAACATTGCTGCGGAGATTCTTCAAAGTATTTTTAATGGATACCATCTAAAAATTACATCACTATAGTTTTTGCTTACTTTTGTATTATTAAGACCTAAACAAGAAATAATGTTTGGATATATTGTAAGAAGTATATTATAGCGCATTTCAGTAGCCATATGATTTTATTTTATTCTATCCTGATTGTTGCGATAAACTCGAAATTTGGATAGAGAAAAAAAGAGATCTTTCAAATGATAAAGGTATCACAAGCATTACTTCCCATTTAAAAAAATTGGGGGTTGTACCTGTGATTAGGAAGGGAATGAAGGAGGGTATTGCATTTGCACGTTGAAAAGTGATTTAAATGATTTAAATTTGACGTGGTTGGGTTTTTTTTTATAAATATGTACAGTAAGCGAAATAATGAATTTACTTCGTCTGGCATAATAATGGGTCAGGACAAGGTCTAACGATTTTCAAAATATTAAACTCCTGGAGTTTTGAGAGATTTGACTGATAATTGCTGTACTGTTCAGCGTTGTAGTTACTTGTGACCTATACATTAGTGTTAATGATGAATATAGTACATGTTCAATTTTTTGTGCCATATTCACTAATAATGTATGTAATTTGGCGAGGTAAACACTCAGATGTTAGGTTTGGGGCAATTTGTAATATTCTCGATTCACCTATAGGCAGATTATTTTTTAACGTAAAATATCACTGTTAACCAAATCAAACAAAGTAAACGCCTCAACTAACGAGAGCTAATACAAAATCTAAACTTGAGAGTACCTACTCAAATTTGATAAGTGTTCCTGAAAAGTATAGTCTTTACAGTAATCTTGTTTCAGTTAAAAATTTTCTGAACGTACAGTCATTGAATAATGCACAAGTTGATTTCAATTCAAAAATATATCGTTCTATATTCATACATTCTTTAGGCAATAATATCAAATGAGAACAAATATTTATATCAGAAATGTGGGGCACATGCGTTGAACAATAATTAGAATAAACTGTTATTAAAAATGCGTGCTTCAATTACGTATGCTCTTGACATAATGGCATTTCAGTCGTATTTATTTTTCGAATACATTGGTAGTCAATTCATCACAAATAATAAACCAGCACAAAAGGTCGAATAACAAATAATCGATAATTATTTTATGAAAACGACTTCAATTGACTTCATTTATGTGTATTCATTTCAACTACACCCAAAATATCTGAATAAAAATCATAATCAAATAATCGATATATGTCAGGTATAATTGAATTTTGGAGTAATCGTACCGTCAATTAAAAAAAGGACGTATATCAAATGGTTGTCGACCAAACCCGCACACACATTAACTTCTCGTGGACGCTGTGTAGTGTGTACGTATAAAATTTGACTAGTACCGGCAACTATGTCTGTCAACAGAACCGTTCAAGCAGAATATAGCTACATTCTGAGTTCCAAAAAATCTAAGCCATCGCTTCGCATCCCAATTTTCTCTGTAACTGTTTTACAAAGTTGTAATCGTCTATAAAAATTATCCTCAACCAATTCTTTGGAATTGCCAATACACCTGTTGATATTTCACGGTTTTCCTGAATATTAAATAGAGCAGGTGAAGTTTTATCTTAATTATTTGTACTCTTCGGTTTAACAGACCTTGAAATATGTACCACCTGCTTTAATGAATTTGTTTATTGATGTCTACACTGTAGATCTACTTATAGCAAGGAATTTAGAATTTGGATCGTTGGAAAGATGATCTGCTTCATCATGTTAATATTTGGGATCACCATATTCAACTAACATCAATATTTTGTTTTGTTGTGTTTCCGATACATGTGCCATTATTCTTAATTTACTTTTAAGCTTCGTGCCAATTTGCAATTAGTATCAGTTCAGATGATTTGTACATAAATAATAATGTGGTTGACGTTCTCAATGCCTACTATTGTTTTTTTGTTTAATTTAAAAAACCTTAAAATATGGTCATATCATTAGTACAGTACAATTTAATTCAAAAAAATACCACTAATATTTCATAAGACAGTATCAAAGGCTCGAGCTAAAGCCAAAAATATTGCCAGTGTTTTTTTCAGATTTATCGACGTCCTAGAAAGTCAAAAAAAGATTGTTATCTGTGTAAAAATTTTCAATTTTTAAAAAATTGCAAAGCGCTTTCAGCTGTTAAGCTATCATCAGTGCAATACTCGTCAAGTATATATACATGAAACCAAATTAAAAAGTCGACAACACAATGACTGAACAATCATCAATTTTTTTTTAAATAACATTAAATTTAAAATATTCTCCTATTTGGGGGGAACTGTCGTTAAATTTTAAACATTTTTATAATATTTTATAGTTTCTAACAACTACGCGTGTTTGTGGAACGAAAATTGAATATTTTCTTGGCTTTCAAATATTTTGGCAGTATTGTTTATAATTCTCAAGCTGTGATTTATGGAGTGATAACTGAGCATTTCCATTGATTCGGAAGAGTGCCAGTTGAAAAGCATCGATTGATTATGGAGGATTTATAATACTAGAATGAGCTGCTTTTAATGTTTTTGATGTAATTTTGCCTGGGCCTGGAGCTGTGTTATTAGTGGTTGTTAGGAGCGATTCTGTAAGCAACTGTTAAATTTCAACGCATGGTGGAAAATTATACAATTAGCTAACTCTATTTCACTATTTTGTATGCATAATAAGCTAATGTATGAATAAAGTGAATCGAAACAATTACTTTTGCACGGAAAAAAATTGAAGCCTGCCACCCCATTTGCGTATCTATGGATTTAATAAATAATAATTAAATTCAACTGATATTTTGTCAATGAGGTGAGAGTTTCAAAAACGAAAAAACCTCGAAATGGAATAAGAAAGTGATAGTGAAGATATTGTATGTACGCCATCTGATTTTAAAGAAGCTGCCATGAAGTTATGTTACATTTGTTGCCGCAAAAATCTGAGGAAATTTATGGAAGAGCTTATATGCAAAATTTTGAATGAAGACTTGATATAAGAATATTTTTTCCTACAACCACTGTGCAATGTTTGCTTTTCTACACACATTTTTATACGCAAAGCAGGCTTTTTCTTAATTCTTATAGATATAGATAACTTTATTGAAATAGGTACATCCTAATATACAGCAACATTAATATAAACACATTATTAACATATAAAAAATACATAATAATAGGTACCTAACAATTTGATATCATCCTAATGGTCTCTTAAACGGCTTAATAAATTCTTTTTAAACAGAATAAGACTTTACATTTTCAGGTAGACTCTTGTAAGTAATAAATGCTTTAAAAGTTAATGTTTTAGTATTAATTGTTTTTGTTTGATTATTTATTTACGTATAAATTATTTCTTATTCTAGTTTTATACTGGCGAATTTGATTATTAAAAATTATAAATCTGTCAAAATATGCAGGTAGAAGATTATGTATCATTTTGTAAATATAATATCATCGTTAAATATGTAAGTCTGCTTTCTTTAGATTACCATTCTAGAGTATCTAGCATTAAAGATATCGGGGTACTCCTGTCATATCTCTAAATAATTCTCATTGCTTGATTCTGTAATTTCTGTAGTGTTCTCATTTAATTTAAATCAGATGTGTACAAAAAATTAGGACAATATTCGAAATGTGGTTGTATAATAGTCTTATATACTGTTATTCGTGACTGCATAGTTAAGTGCTGAGACACTCTTGTAAAAAATACAGTTTATTTGAAAAAAAATTTCTGTATGTAATAAAAATGGCTATTCAGTGATAAATGATTGTCTAACATAAATCCTAAATATTTAAATTCCATAAGAAAAGTAATGCAAAAAGTACACGCTATGGCACGTTTCCACACCGGAACGTCAAACAAAGCTACCTATAACCTGTCAACTTTATTTGACAATTCAACCTAATAGTGAATTTCTTATCTGTGTACAATTTTTAAATTTAAACCAAAAGTAAGTAAGCTATACATTTCATCATTAATTATAAAAACAATTTCAGGAATTATTAACCAAGATTAGTGAAGAAGAATTCGACATCAAGATTTTTTCTGCAGTTGGTTTTTTATTAGACAAAGAGTCTTCAATGTATCCTTCAGCGACAGTGCTCGACCTCCCACCTCCATGCCGTTTCAAACAAGTAATATCAGCTCCTCCATCCACAAGCAAAGTAGCTGAAGTTCTTCTTAACGCATGGCCGGTGTAATCTTTTGAATTCGGTAGTTTTAAATAAGCTGCTACTGTTTTGGGTACGTTACTAATTGTATGAATTCCCATGACCATGCGATAACATTTTCCCTTTTGAAATTTAAAAAAAGCTTCGGCTTTCCATAGCTTGTGGACGTAAAGAAGTATATTTTCTGTAAAGATTTATATATTTTTCTCCAATAATTGTGAACGATCGTGGCTTTTTAGATTTACTATCAGGAATCTTTATATGAATAACAGATCCTAAATCTTTTATATCGTCTATTGTCATGTTCACCATTTCATCGCATCTACATGCTCCACCAATTATTGTCATAGTGGTAAAAGCTTGGAGTGCTTTGTACCACATTTATACACTAGCTCTACATTTCGGAATAGAACTAGTGAGGAGTTATAACAATTGAGATCGACCTCAATGATACTAATTATCTCGTTAATAATTTCATTCTTGGATTCAGAATTTTCATTACTTTTTAGTTCGTCTTGAAAACGTGGTATATTGAGCAGGTTTTTTATTTCATTCATTATTTTCTTTTTCAGTATGCGATTGTGAACGCTGCAATTTATTTTCAATTCTTGCATGAGATAATGACAGTGACATGCGGCAAATTTCACATCCATTGTAAATTCTTAATATTCAATTTTCCATTTTATTAATTATTTCCATATTTTCTTTCATTGTCATCCAATTCTGAATTATATTGAAAACTAAAAGTCACTAACCTTGAAGAAAAAAATAATAACGTTTGTGTGCAGCCTGTAGCGCATTTCGCTTCACAGCAACTAAATGAACTAACAAACCCCTCCCCCCACTAGGAAACTTGTGATCATAAAAAAACTATTATCTTGTATTTTTTACATTATTTTGATTTGTGGCTGGTCGTTGCCATTTTGAAATCTATTTATTTTTATTTGATCGACTTTGGCCTTGTTGATAAGTACCTACTTATTTATTTTTATCAATGGTACTATTATCACTGGATTTGTTATAGGTAAGTGGAAGAGTAGATTTTTTGGAACTTTAGTTCTTTACGCCAGGTTATGTTTGAGCGACCAGGGGTCGCGACGCAAAAGATCTGACCGTTACGCGTTACGTTACGCTGCGTTATGTTACATTGCTTCGTTATGTGCCTTGCTTTTGCGTGCTTGTGCCTCCTTAGTCTCTCTCTCGTTTACGAAGCAGCGATTCATAATAATAAATATGCTCATACCCGGATTCGAACCCGGGCCGCCCGCGTGCAATGCGAGCATTCTAACCACTGAACCACCGAGGCTATATTGAAATTCTATGCAAAGCTGGTATTCGCAGTGCTAGTGATCCACTTGAATTTGTTCAGATAAATTTTTACTATTATTTCCATAATTTTTTTTGCGCGATTAAGGGGTCTAGCTACTTTTCGAAATACAGGGTGTTGAAATTTTGAAAACTTGAATGTTTTAATTCGATAACTTTAAAATGGATTGATAAATTGATTTGACATTTGGCAGGTAGTTTTTAAATGTAAAAGGGCATATTTTGAAAGAAATTGTAGTTTGTGCAACTAGTGTGGATATGATGGCCATATCGCACGAGGACGAAGATGAAGCACGACGCCGTAGGCGGAGTGCTCAATCGTTCAAGTGCGATATGGACAATCCACACGAGTCGAGCAGCATATTTTTTCTACGACCCACTTAGGAAAAAATGTAGAAAATAAAAATTTCTATAAACTGTAATATAACTTCAAATTAAAAATTTAACAATTCAATTTTATGTTTCCACTAATTTTGTGGTAAACAAATGTGCAATTTGTATAATGCTACGGTTACCTTTTTTAAATATACGATGCTGTTATAAGTAGATGTTGCCAGTCGGACTCCCTCATGGAGGGTACCGTACCATTATCTATAATAATGAATATTCTGCTAAATATTTCAAACGTCTACCGGTTTTTCGTTATTAATATCAAGCAGAATAATTATTTAAAAATAAAATTAACAATAAAAAAAATTCCTCGCAGGGAATCGAACCCGGGTCTACCCCGTGAGAGTCTGGTGTGCTTACTACTCAACCACCAAAGAATATGCAAATTGTTTATCTATAACGTCAAATGTATTACATAACTTTTGCTTAAAAGGAACTAAAGTTCCTACCGTGTGTCCCGCGACACGTTCTACCTTTTTATTTTATGGCTAGGCTTCTATATTTCTTATTTTGTTTTGCAAGCAATTATGATTTCCCGAAAGTTCATGACCCGAAATAATATGTTGGTATATACATACTAAATATATATATAATATATATATAATATATATAATACATATATAATACATACTAAGGTGCTGTAGGATCTAGTTGTATATTCAATAACCAGCTTTCCCCCCTTTCACAAATTTCATCGCAGTCAATTGGAATTGAAATAACTTAGGAGGTATGCTTAAGATTATCAACATTTTTGATCTCACTTTTATCTTCTTTAGTTACTTGTAGATTATTTTGTTCAGGATATTAGAAAAATTCGTTGATTGTGAAGTTCTCCTGGGTTACATAATAAAATGAACTCCAACATTAACATACAAATAAAACTTATTCTAACGCCCAATTTCGCAGTAGAAGTTTTTAATTTTCAAAAGCTACAAAAATATGCAACTATGCTGTTATATTCAAGAAAAACTCTCTGACAATTCAATTTCACTCATTGACATACAATTTGTACAGCTGCTGCATTATAATATGCTTCATTTAAGTTTCGTTAAATCAATTTCAAGTTTTAAAGAAAATTTCAGCTTTTGTATGAAAGGCAAGGAAAAAGATCCGCTTGAATTTGAGTAGCTTGAAAGCTTCTTAGACTAATGATAACAAGCGTTCTTATGATTAAAACGAAATGAAATACTCAAATTATGTAGTGATATAAACTTCTTAACACATTAGTTTGTATTTGAAAAAAAAAAAACAAATCAAAGTAGAAAATAGTTACAATGATTAAGATGGTAACAAGATATCTTCGAAAATACCGTGTTTTTGAATAGATGAGGCTTTTACTTGATGGAGAACCATACTAAACGATAAAATAAAACAATTCAATTTGTTAAAATCTATATTAGGTATATGTATGTATGTGTGATTTTTGGGGTGACATTCACTGAGACTGCTGTCTATAATTATATTAGGTATATTTGAACCTATGTATAACTTAAAGTTGTGACGTGTGTCGCTAACACAGTAACTTTCTCAAAGGATTGGAGGTATAATGGAGATTCTTTAATTTTCACAGTGCCTTAATACTGAATTTTACGGATATTGACAAAAGTATTATGATCTTTTCACATGGAAATAAAAAGCAAAAAGTGTCTAAATATGCGATTAACTAAAGTATTTGACGAGTTCACCTGAAAATTCATTCACAACAATCTTACCGGAACCTTTCTTGGTCGTTGAGAAGATTATCTGAATATTTGTTTTTATTCATCTCAAGAGCTTCCAAAAGATTTAATTTGAGGGATTTAGGTTCTATATGCAAAATTTCAAAGTTTGAATCGAAAGTCTGCTGGTTTGGTGATAGATGATTTGAGTAGTTGGAATCTGATTTTTGGTTGTCATAGCTAGCCTCCGTTTCACATGAGAAGAGCCCACTAGAAGTCTAGAAGTTGCAGTCGTATGCGCGAAGAAGCTGCACATAACAATATCTGAACATCAATACCGGTCAAAGCCTCAGACTGAAATTCTAGTTTCAAAATTCCTAAGAGTTCTACATATATAAATTTTATTACAGTTGTCATTACCACATTTTAGTTTCTGAACTCCTGATTTGTTTAATTTCGAAGATTCAGATTAAGATTTTCAATAAATTTGGATAAATTATAATCGGTTTTAAAGCAAAAAATTCGAGTCTAAAGTTTCTAAAAATGTTTTAATGTTTGAGTATGATATTCCAAAGTATGTTAGGCTTTTGAATTAATTTTTTTTGTTTTTATCATAAGGTATGACTTGTTCTAGAGTATCTTTTTATTTATGATTTTGTCTATTAAATTTGGAGCGTAATTATTATTAACTAATATTTGTTTCATGATATTTAGTTCATTGTTGTAATTTTCAGTATTTAATGGAACTGTTGAAAGTATAATAATATTGAACGCTGCTAATTTATGACTGAATGGGTGGACCGAATGAATTGTAATGTCTGTATGTGAAACATAGGAAAATCATGTTTATTATTTATATTTGAAATTGTAAGGTCTAGGAAGTTTATAGATTTATGTTGTTCAATTTTTACTGTAAATTTGATATTTTCATGAATTGAGTTAATGTAAGTTATCTAATTGTCTAGTTGTACCGGTGGAGTAAGCTGAAATGTCGTCTACATATCGGTGCCAGTGCACAAATTTTTTACTAAGGGAATGTTTATGAGTTTTTTTTTCTATATTAAGGGGGGTGTTTTGCTTTTTATTTCCATGTAAGAAGATTATGCTTCTTTTGTCAATATCCGTTAAATTCAGTATTATCAAGGGAATCTATCGGCAGCGATTTGACAAAATATCGTATTTTTGGCAAAGAATTTTGAGGTAATGGATGTATTGAAAATTAAGAAAAACATATATCATGTAGATTAATGTTGAACTTAGAGTTCTCATCGAATAAAAACTTTGAAATGCTAACCAAATTTTGTTGAAAAAAATACGAATCATGAGGTAATTACACATATTAAGCAAAGTTTCAGCCCTTGTAAAGAATTAAATATGGATTAAATGGAAAAACTAATTGATAAGAAGTCTAATTTGAAGCTTTATGAATACTATATAAAAATCTCAGAATCCTCAAATTACTTATGACCGTACAATTCCTTATTGAAATTCGGTTGCAACCACTAAAATATCGAATAAAAATCCATCTCTTGCTTTTCTATCCTTCTATGACTGACATTGTCTCTCTGCTTCGGTAGTCGCGTGCTGTTCCATTGTTGATACAACGCTCGCCGGTCTCGGCGGTCTCCCAGTTCAGTACTGACGAAGCTTATAGAGTAGTACGTGAACCAAAATCCGCTTGGACCGCTTGGCTACCTACATGTTGCGGAGCTTTCATATTTCTGATAAAATTTTCGTTATGTGAACACGTGAGGACGTAGGGAAACAAAAAAATATACAAAGCATAATTGTGCAAGGTCGAATTTGGTAGATGCCCCTAAAAGAACTGTATAAATAAAATTTTTTTCATCATACCCCCACTCGTTTGAGAAAGCTGTGTTAGCGAAAATCGTCACAACTTTAAGTTGAACATAGGTTCAAATGTAATGTAGACTTTATCAAATTAAATTGTTTCATTTCATCGTTTACTGTGTTTTTTCCCATAGTTGGTATACTTGTCAGAAACACTAGTCAAACTTAGGGATTAAACACTCACACTTCAAATTATGTAATATAAATTTGATTTTTATACTCTGGAACTTGTATGTATTTTGGGGTGAAATTCACTGAAACCTAAAAGATCTATTGTGTCTCCTTACTTCTACTTAGTTTCTGAGGAGAGTCTCAGAAACGAGTAGCTCCTTTAGTCCTATTTCCCGGAGAAATCTCAGGATATATGCAGGCTTCAGCTTAGGTAATTGTTCCCTTTCTATCCAGTAATCTCCCAGGTGCTGATTTTGAAGTGCGGTGCAGTTCGAAAGTATATGGATGGAGGTTTCTTCTTCCATGCCACAAAATCTACATTCTTCTTCCTCCACTATTTTGAACTTTTTCAGGTGCACATTCAGGCGACAATGTCCCGTTAGGATCCCTGTTAAAACCCTTAGCACAGTTTTACTTTGACTTATGCATTCATTTAATCTCAACAGGTTGTAGTCACCCAGAATAGTCTTTGATTGAATAAACCCAACTAGATCTTTCCGATGGTCAGATCATCTCTTTTTCTTGGCTTTACCAATTTCTTCCAATATTACATTGGGGCTGATTCCGCAAAAGGGTTCAGGCCCACAGAAAAGTATTTCAGTCCCCCTCTTTGCTAGTTCATCTGCTATTTGATTTCCTTCTATTCCAGTGTGTCCTGGAATCCATAGTAAGGTGGCTATATTGTTCTCGCCATTGAGTTTGTCTAGGCATTCCAACACTATTTTGGAACTGATTACACAAGAGCTCAATGCTTTAATGGCTACTTGACCATCCGACATTATGATAATCCTTTGTCTTCTGTATCCTTTATCAATATTGTACTGGGTGCACTTTCTTATGGCGTGAATTTTGCTTAAAAGATACTCAAGCTTTCAGAGTGTTTGGTTCCTGGCCCGAACACTCCTATCCCAATTCCTTCTATTGCTTCTGACCCGTCTGAGTACCATTGAGTGGCATTATTTCCAAGTCTGGTGATGGTATTTGGATCACATTCCTTATTGCTGCTTGATTCCGTATCGATTTTTTTTTCGAAAAATTATACTTTTTCATCATATCGTCTTGAGTCATGTCCCAGATTGTCTGATTTCTAGGAAGTGATGAGGTGTTTTTTTTCATTCCCTCTGTATATGGTTTTTTCTGCAACACTTTCCACCACCATATGTAGAGGGGTGAGGTTGAGAATCACTTCCATGAATGCCGTTGGGTATGTTCTCATTGCTCCTGTAATGCATATACGGGCTAGTCTTTGAATTTTTGAGAGGTTTTTTCTCGTCGTCAATAGGCTAGTTCCACTACACCAGGCAATGGCTCCATAAGTGATGATTAGTCTCACTATGGCAGTGTACATCCAGCTTAGGATTTTTGGGTTACCACCCCAGTTTATCCATGCCAGATTCCATCACACCGTTAGAGCCATTTTTGCTTTGAATGTTATCTCCTTTTCGTGTTTGTTTAACAGGAGTTCACTGTCTAGAGTCAAACCTAGACACTTGACTTCTTGTCCCCATTCAATCTCGTTCCCATCAAGTTTTATGGCTTTGAGATTGAGTTTCCTTTTCTCAGTAAAGGCTATCTGGAACTTACTGGATCGATGTAATATGATTCCGAACTTGAAACACACCTATTTACGAGTATACCAATAAATCATAGGTTGGTCTTCATTTAGAAAATTACTGAAGCAAAAAAATGGGCAAATTATATGACGCATTGTTGAAAAAATCATTTGATAATGTTTCCACTAATTTTGTCTTAATTTAGGAGATCTAGAGGTTTCAGGAGTTACGTATGATTCAATGCGTAGCCATTCAATGGTAAAATATATTCTTGTATTTTCTTATCACTTGAAGAAATTTTATCCACTTTTTTTCAGTTTAAACTTCAAGTGATCGCTTTAGATTTTTTATTTTTCATGAAATTTGCGATAGTTTTCATACATGTAACTGCTTCACATTATTGTTTTTTTCTCATTTTCCACTACATAATCGGCACAGTGGCAACAGTGCCGTGGATGTCCACTGCAAAAACTACGGAGCCCTTGGCATGGTAGGGGCACTCTGAACGTGCGAGGGTGCTGCCATCTTGAGAGTCCCGTCAGTACTAAAATTGCTAATTTAATGAGAACCAGAATTAGATTTGTAACGCCGTTAGTGGTAGTTGCAGATACTTCCTGGATACTTCCACATATTTCAGCGCTGATATTCTAACCTGCAGACCAACGTTTTACGACGTGTATCTTGGGTTAGTCTAGTTTCTGCTCATTTTTGGTTGTGTTGAGTATTCATAGTTAGTTTTTATTGTTTATAGTGGTACTTTTATTTCAAGAGACAATGTCGAGATTTTGTATTGTGAAAGACTGTAATGTAAGTTTCACCCGGTAAGCTTAATAAAAAAAAACATGTTTTATTAGATAAACAGTGACAGAATATTGAAGTAGTTATTTTTTATATAGCTTTGAATTCCCAGCCATGAAGATCAACGTTTAGTTTGACTAGAAAGAAATTTAGTTAAAGTAAACCTACCCAGTTTATTGCTCTTTTGGGCTGGTAGGGTGATGTAGGCACTTTTATTTTAATAATAAACTTTTGTGAACTGTATTTCTTTAATTTTAAAACGTTAATAGTTAAGACGTGCTGCTACATCGAGAACTTTTAGAAGACTGGCACGGCAGTGCTGCCACATCAAAAAACTCTTAGAAGACGCACGGCAGTGCTGCCATAATATTGATTTAAAATATAACAAAAAATTAAAAAATAAACTGAAACATGTAATTATGGCATTTATAACCTAAACAATTGAATTCTTGTTCAACTCCTAACATTTATTTTTCTTTATGTTTGTCATTGAAATATATAACAAAAAGTTCCATTTATTGTATACTTTTTTTCGTATTAAATGAAATATATGAACTTGATGATCATTGCCTTATTATTCTTCAGGGCATTTTATGGGCAATTTTTTGACATTTCATTTAATTTAACTTGACCATTTGATTTTTATAATAGTTGTGATATAAATATAATGTTGAGTAACTTCAGATGAAATTTAAAAAATGGATCATAAATGCCCTTCTGCAATAAAAGTAAAATTACTGTAATTTTGAAAATGCCGCCAAAAACTACAATTACAAAAATTTTCTTTTTCAGTTGTTAGGGAAGTTCACAATCATCTGATTTGTGTTAGAGCTACTGACGGGACTCTCAAGGTGGCGCCACCGGTACAGTTTCCTATCTATGGTCCTTGGTGTCGATCTATACCTAGCTGCGGAACAATTCCAAGAAGCTATTGTGTCTATATTCACCCGAAACTACAAGTAGAACCAACAGGAATGTGCCCTGGTGGAATAATGACTTTGCAGTTTCGAGGGCGGAAGTACGAAAGCTCTTCAATAGGGCAAGCAAAGACGGAAAGTGGACCGAATATAGGAAAACTCTGACGTCATATAACAAGGCTCTTAGGATCGCTAAGAGAGACTCATGAAGGAAGCACTGTGAAGAGGTAGAACAGACCTCCGAATGTGCTAGACTCCATAAGATACTCTGCAAAGATCCTCAAAGAACAATTACTACTACTACTACTACTAAATGTACAGGCGAGCCTTGTCCTGGACAACTCAAGCCAAGGTAGCGACACTGAGGCCACTGGCGGGCCCATTGTGCCAATCCTGCTACCTAGTCATCCATGAAGCCGAGCCCTTCAATAAAGGCCACAACCTTTTTCAGTGGATGCCTGCTTGTGTCTCCAGGAGCCATGACAGTGACTCCGAAGATTCGCCTGCGTAATACAGCCCAGTGTGGACACTCTAAGAGAACATGAACTGACGTTTCATCAGTCATGCCGCAACCCCTACATAGGGAACTTTCCTCTACTCCTAGATTGTAGAGGTGCTTCCTCATACATCAGTGCCCTGTTAGGAGTCCTGCTATCTTCCTTAGCCTACTCCTTGGTAGTTTAGTGGCTGCCCTGGCGTGTCCATCAGTTCATCCCTTCAGTAGAAGTTTGGATTGTCTAGGACCCTGCAGAGCATTCCAATGAGCGAGGTGCTGATTCCTCAGCCACTTCTTCGTCTCCTTGCGTATTCTTTGTTTTGTTAGGCCCAGGGTCGGGCCCGGGCCGCAGAAAGGAGCTGCCGCCCCTTCCGCAGCCAGTGCATCCGCCATCTCGTTGCCTTCAAAACCAGAGTGGGCTGGAATCCATTCTAGCCGCACCACGTTCCGCCTTGCATGATTAGCAAGTAGTTCTCGACATTCGTTAGCAAGTCCCGAGTTGCTGGTATACCCACTCAGGGCTTTAATTGCTGCCTGACTGTCGGAGTATATGGTTATGCGTCGATCCACATAATCTCTGACAATTAACTCACTAGAGACAAGAGATGGGAGATATACACAAAACGGGAAGGAAACTCAGGTAGAACTTCTCGAAGTACATTTTCCAGAATGCAAAATAAGCGATAAACCATTGGATACAAAACAACATATGGTCTCAAAGACTCCAAACCGGAGTAACGAGGAATGTTGGAAAGTATCAAGAGAAGTGGTAAATCAAAGCAAAATAAAATGGGCAATAAACTCATTTATTTGAACCATATAAATCACCGGGACCGGATGGGATTTATCCAATTATGCTGCAAAAGGCATTATACTCAGCAGACTGTGTACGATCCTTAGAGCAAGCATGGGACTAGGGTACATACCAAAGGTCTGGAGAAATGTTAGGGTGGTCTTTATTCCTAAACCTGGTAAAACAGGTGGCACTAAAGCAAAGTCCCTGAGACCCTAAGTCTGATGTCATTTGTACTGGAGACATTGAGAAAACTGGTAGACATGCACATTAGAGGAGGATCATTGGTAGAAAGACCGATCGACCTGAATCAATATGCATACAGACCAGGAGTATCCACAGAGACAGCACTCCATCACCTAGTACAAGGAATAGAGTACGCTTTCGAAAATAAGGAAGTATTATTAGCAGCCTTCCTTGACATAGAGGGTGCCTTTGATAACACCTCTCACAAAGTGATCACTAGGGCAATTCGTAAAAAGCAAATTGACGAAATAAGCTGCAGATGGATAGACTGCATGCTGAGAGGCCGAACGATCTTTTCAACCTTGATGGGTGAAATATTATCAGCCCGGGTTTCAAGGAGGTGTCCTCAAGGAGGAGTCCTGTCTCCTCTGATATGGAACCTTGTAATGGACGGACTGATAAGGAGGCTCAAAAAGGAACACCAACTATCTTAGGATATGCGGACGATCTGGTCATCATATCACAAGGCAAATTCAATACTACGGTCAGGGAGCGCATACAACAGGCTCTGAACATAGTAACAAAGTGGATGGAAGAGGTGGGTTTAACTATAAGTCCCACCAAATCAAACATAGTACCCCATACCAAAAGAAGGGACCTGGTGGAATTGGGCCCACTATTCCCTCAAGGTTCGGATATTCCAATGGTTATGAATGTTGAATATCTTGAAGTGATTATTGACTCGAGATTAACATGGACTAAACAAATGGAAAAAGTAGCAACAAGATCGGAAACCACATTAATGATGGCAAGACGAACTTGTGGAAAAACATGGGGGTTGAGTCCGCAAATGATACACTGGATATACAGTGTAGTAGTTAAACCCATAATAACATAATGCGTCTTTGGTCTGGTGGACAAAGACGACACAAAAGAATGCAATGATGAGACTAGGCAAGGTGCAAAGACTTGCTTGTCTCAGTATTGCAGGGTGCATGAGAAGCACGCCAACGGCATCACTAGAAGTCTTATTTGGCCTTCCTCCATTACACCTCGTGATAATGGGGGAAGCAAGGATGGAGCTATTTAGGCAGCCAAATAACCTGAGCAGCAAAATAGTTAGATCAAGACACATATTCATTAAGGACATCATAAGTGTAGCCATTTTAGATATGAAAACAGACTATATGGTCACTAAACTTCTCCCCAGTCCCAAATATGAGGTAGAAATACTCACAGAAAGGACTGGCAAGACCCAAGCAGACTGAAGCTTCCCCGAGGAGAGTACTGGTACACAGACGGGTCACAGTAGGGGACAGGAGCAGGTGTGTATAGTGAAATGAGGAACACAAGATGCTCCTTTTCACTAGGAGAACATACCTCTGTATTTCAGACAGAGATGTATGCTATCCTAGAATCTGTCAGAATTAACAAATATGGGACTGACACTCATAAGATAAACATACTGACAGCCAGGCAGCCCCTGCAGCTTTAAACAGCCGCAAGGTAACATCCAGACTGGTAAAAGAATGCCAGAAAGAAGAACTGAATGAACTAGCAGACCACATTAAAGTAAGATTAGTGTGGGTGCCGGGACATAACGGTATTTCTGGAAATGAACAAACTGATGAACTCGCAAGAAGAGGTTCAGCAACAGCATATGTTGGACCAGAACCAGCTCTTTGGACCACAAAGAAGGTAGTCTGAGGGCAAATACAAAAATGGGTACAAAGCCAACAAAAACTTCAGTAGAGGAAAACTCCAAAGCAGGTACACAGTGAAACCTTCATAGGTGACACATGTGTAAAACGGGCCGAAGAACTACTGAATATCAGTAGGAATAAGCTTAGAATTATTACAGGTTATTTAACGGGTCATACCCCGGTAAAAGATCACCTGCATAAGATAGGGTTATATAACAGGGACCTCAGCTGCAGACTTTGTGGCATGGAGACCGAGACCGTAACCCATATCTTATCTGACTGTGAGGCACTGGACTCGAGGAGACAAACAATCTTCGGAGAAGCCAATGTGCCACCCGAAGTATATGGCACACATCCGATGGACCTATATCGTCTACTCGAAGGTACGGGAATAACTGGATGGGTGGAATAAATGTGGGAGTAGAGTACAATAAGCCAACAGGCTGCAGTGCTCCCGGCATCAGAACGGCTTCCAAACACACACAAAAAATGGTCCTTGGTGCCGGAGTGACGCCAAAACACAAGTAGCAGCAGAGTGCTGCACATGCTAGATGAGAGCGAGACAGTTTCTAATAAGTTTATTAAAATTGAATATTCAAAATCAATTGTTTACACGACGTCGATCTTGAACTCATGAGATTTCCAAAATGGCATCGAACAGGGCGGTGATGTTATTCCCAGCACTCTTTCTTCTTAGATCGTATTCGACGTCGAGTGGGATGATTGTATTTTAGCTGGAGGTGCATCATTTGAAATAATAAGAATACTGAGCACAGCCTTGGAATGATAATAACATGACTAGTATTTAACAGCGTTCATATTACTTTGAAAACATCCTACACAAGTAGAATTTTCAATTTTATTATCTCTTGAGAAACTTTGATGCTATATTTCGCCGTCTTTCATCTATTCAGAAGGTGGCGTATCTTTGAAAACAGTTAGCGATATAATCGTGTGGAGGAATGCTTTTAAGTCTTTAGATGTACATTTTCACATACTAAGTGGGGAAAACCAATGAATGTGTGTTAAGTGACTCACTAATAATTTAATTTAGTCCAACCTTTTTGAGAAACACCTTTTGTAGTAAATTTCAAGAAGTTGGCGTGAATATTGATTATATTTTATAGGTACTTAATGGATTATATACAGGCTGTTTCTCTAATCATATAGTAACATATTTATAAATTTATAAATATATACGAAGATTGAATAGATGAGGCTTTTACTTGATGTAGATCCTTAGTAAATTATGAAATCAAACAATTTTATTTTGTTAAATCTACATTATATTTAACCTTAAAGTTGTGACTCATTTCGCTAACACAGTAGCATAAAATTGTTTGATTTCATAATATATACGAAGAGTTTACTCCTAACAATGCAAATATTATTTTATCAACAATTATTTTTTGAATGACATACTAGATGAAAATTAATACAAATGGTATTTTTTGATGTTCAACCATGTAGACCTGAAGACTATTATTATTTCCATTGATATTATTATCCAGAGATATATGTATTCAGCCAGCATATTGTTACGTCGGACCTGTACTGAGGATATGTATAGGTTCATGAAAAAAAAAAAGAAGGAGACAAACATCTGAAATCATCAAGGACTGTCATAAAAGGCATCAGATATCTGGAACATGTGGAAAGTTTGAAAAGCCGGACAGTTGACGTTAGTTAGTTATTTAGAAGTATTTATATTTATATTCGTTTGAAATAATGTTAATATACATGTACGTGTACATATGAAAATGTAAATAATTTGTACAATTTGAAAAGTAATAAAGGCAAATTACATAATATATATTGGTACATATTATGATTTAATAAAACCTGTAGAAAACAATTCATTCATAATAATTCTAATAGTTGTCTCTCTCAATTCACATGCAACAACAACAAATTGCTTCGATATTCAAAATTTGCTACAAGAGAGAAAATTACCGATCTAAAAGCAACCGAATTGAGAAACATCACTACCATGTTAAACAACAGCACTACCTCCTGTTGGAACAATGGTCTTGTGGGAAAATTCTGAATAAATTATTATTGAATACCAGGAAAATGATTCTTTTTTTTTGTATACCAACACTGTTTAATAAATGAATAACAAGTTCCATTTATGCGATGGAATTTCTAACAAGTTTTAAAAATCTACCAATTAACTTAATTATTTATTCAACATCTTCATTGAATTCAATATTCGATTCCGCTAATCTTCCTAAATGTTGGAGAACGAGTAGCTCCAACATTAACGAGTAGTTCTAACATTGTGAAAATTGTATAATTCTCAGTTTAAAGTGTAACTATACAGTACAGCTTCATCCTTTAGCTAGTTGTCATCATGACATTTATGGAAGTCAATAATCTAACCTCATTTTAATATTGATTTTGGCATTTGTCAAATTATGAATGATAAACATTCATCTCCATAGGTTTTTTATTTTCTTGGAAAACTAAGTAGTCTAGCGATAAAGAGTGTCACTCCGAAAAAAAACTATGAAAAGGTTGTCAAGTTTTTGGAAAATAGAAAAAATGTTGTAAAATAATTCCCACCCCCCAAAAATATTGTAAGATATAGTTAACATAAAGTTACTTATGATAGTAATGTTACCTGAATTTACAAGGAACATTCAAATTGAGTGAATAACTCATACATATTTGTCACTTGGCACACCGCACCGTATTGGATGAAAGTTTATTGGATTTCAAGATTGTTACAGATCTGCTAAAAATTTCAAGATAAGTGGCTTTCTAATTTTTGTTACTCTTCGTCAACACAAACAAATATATTAAAGAGACAAATTATTGAAAAGTGTCTACTTTACATAATTTCATAGTTTTTGCTAACTTTTAATTAAATTGATTAAGTATTTTGGTATTGTATGAAAAATAGTTTGCTTAGTTGTAGTCATTTCAATTAAGAGTGAATGACAGGTCTGAGTATTATGCATGTGTGTAATAATCTACAGGAGTAAAGTCACAGTTATTGTTCTTTCGTTGTTTTTGGAATTTATAATCTGAAAATGATACATAATTTGTTAATTTTTTATCAGTTAGGTTTTGTTATTTTGTTTTGTGTAATTAAAATCAATTAGGTTTTTTTGTTTACAAAAGGATAAAAACAATAAAAGTTTTTAACCGGCACCCATGAGTTTATGGTCTATTGAATTTCGACGATTTAAAAGGTCGACCCTACTTTAGTGCTGGAATCAAAGAGTGATTGCAACACTAATGCCCGGTTGCACCAGCTAAAAAACAGTCCGTTGAATCGGCCGATCAACCGTAAATCGTAGCTTTCGTGTTGCGCCACCCAAAAGCTGTCCGTTAATCGATTGATTTTACGGATAGAATTAACCGACCGTTTTCGGGCGATAATTGCAAATACGTTTTTGGTAATAACCTCGCTATTTTTCTAATGACATTTGTTTGATTTTGTGGAGTTTGAACGGATTCGACAACATTTTCAATATTATTTATAGGTGGTATCACATTGCGAAAATAACACATTACACAAAAGATCGAGATGTGATCCATTAAATTTATTCAACAACAAACAATTTAAAGCAAGATACTGTTTCTGTAAAGAAACAGTAAACCAGCTATGGTAAATTATTGGAGAATATTCAATACGTTCCGAAAAAAAAAATGGAGTGACTTTTATGAATCAATTATTAATAACGTTAAGAGGTACTATGCCTCAGATTGATTTCAACAAGTGCTCGGTGATCATATTATTAACATACTTAGAAGCACAGTGAGTAGAATAGTGCATCGAGTAGGGTACTACATAGCTTTATCAAGTGGAATACCTAGAACAAATGAAGAAATTGGTGTGGTAAAACAGCAGTTTAAAAGTTGCTAGATTTCCTGGTGTTGTCTGAGCAATTGACTGCACCAATCTAAAGATTTTGTCAATAGAAATCGTAAGGGCTGATTTTCCATCAATGTGCAACTGATTGGTGATATGAAATTGAAGATTCCAGATATAGTAGCAAGCTATCCAGGATTTGATAGGCAACGCAGGTACATGTGCACAAACCACTTAATGACACCACTGGGTAACCCCTAAACACAATCCCAAAATATCTACTAATATCTACTAGAAATGATATTGAAATACTGTTCGGAATTTGGAAACGACGCTCTCCTGTTTTATCTGTGATAATGCAAATATAGGTTGAAAATGTATTAAGGGTAATCATTTTTAATGATTGGGACCAACATATTGATAATAAAATTGAAGTTGCACATCAAGTTTCTGAATTGGAACGAAATGGGAATGCATTACGAATTCATTTGATTAACACTTTTTTTGAAATTCGAATGTAACAAATATATTTTGAGCTAACTTCAATTATATACCTATAATAAATATGACAATTGAAGTAAATTTGCAACCATACTTATTTTTATATTCAATTTCTCTTCTGTTTTCTTTCCATTTTATATTTCATGTGACATTGACAATACGTATAATGTAGGGTTATAGTTCAAACGCTCACTTCACTTCACAATCAACGGTCGGTTCAAATACCAACTGTAAATTTTTCTGGCGCAACTGCTATTTTGAAAAATCGGAGAATCATCGATTAATCGGTCGATCAACGGTTATTGTATCGACTGTTTTTACGGTCAGTTGGTGCAACCGGGCATAAGTCTTGGTCATTTTGTTGGTTATATTGCATTAGGGGTGCCCGACAGATAATCATGCAAACTATAGAGGACTAGCTAGAATATTCACTTTCTTTATTTTGAACAGACTGATATAATGTGCAGATGAATGTATATTACATTATTGGTGTGCGTCATCGTTTGTGACGTCTATCCGGGTTTTGAGTATGTCATTTATTTCATCTGCTATTATGACATATAGCTAGCCTTAAATATAATAAATAAAATCATCAGGGGTGCTATTCTCGAATTCATGAGAATGATTTGCGTATGCGAATTTATTGTTTTTTCGTATGAGAACTTCAAATTCGTATTCTTGATCGATAGAATGTGATTATTTTGGTCACGTAGGAGAATATTTTCATGCGAATATTTTCTACTGGGACTGCTCCATGAGAAACGTCAAAATCGAATGCAGAGAGAGATTAAGAACAACCAAGAAAAGGTTGATATTCAAATACCTTTTGTAAATTTCATCTCAATAACGCACATATGGCGGGCTTATAAGTTTCACGTTATTTTCCCTGAATTCTACAAGAGTTTCTTTCTGTTCTTGGGATATATTACCCATCCTAATTTTTTTTGAAATGGAACACATAATTAGACCAACAACCAAATAATTTGAAGGCAGAGATATATAGGTTTTATAATCAAAAATCAGTTTGTCTCTGTTATGACGTTATGTTATGAAGTTTGACATTTGGTAATTCGGCAAGGTAAGGTTAGGTTTAAATCTTACGACTAAAGGTATGTGTATCGAGACAGAGAAATCGTCAGTATATGGGCGATATCACCAACACCAACGCTAACCTTTGAAGTGGAACTTGTTTTTAGGATGGATGCACTGCTTTAACACAGTGTTGTCAGATTAGTCACACGAAAGATATTCGTGTATATAATCAAGTTGTTCTAGTGGTGTCCAAGAATACGGTTTTAAATTCGCATGCGCATATTTTTTGAGGAATACTTTCGTATGAGCAACTTTTCGAGTAAGCTCGAGAATAGCACCCCAGGATCGTACTCAGCCAGATTCAAAAAGGCTATGAAATTGATGACTACCAGCTTCTTTTTAACTGAAAATACTTGGGACTTCAAAAATTCTGATGATTTTACGTGTGTCTAGGCAAAGGTATTTTTGTATTATTCAAATAAACATAACAATAAGATTAATATTCTCTTTTCATTAATAATAATTGACCGTAAACAAAGTACAGACCCGACAAGAACTATCAGTGGGATATTAGAAAAAGACGTAAGACTCATTGCCGCTACGAAAGGTACGTCTGCATCCCATTTCGAATGTGGTATATTTATACATTTAACGGGTCATTATTGTGATATTTTGATTAGGATCAATCACAGACCTGCCTTTTTTCCATTTCTTTCAACGTCATGTATTAGGAGGACATTAACAATCCATGACGCACACCAAAAAGGTTATTATAATATGAATTCTAATATCCTGTCCGAACAATACCATACTGACTGGAAATTCAAAATCAAATATATTGAAATATTCCTTATTGGTCGGTATAAACCAAATTTGATTATATTTGGAAGAGTAGGAATAAATTTAAAAGAAGATGAATATTTTCAGTTATTGCAATTATTACGGTATAGTTTTGTCTGTTAGTATTTATTTCGTGCTGTTAGGTTAGGTTAGGTTAGTTATTGCAGTGTAGTTATAGTTATTGTAGTGTAATTATTGTAATTGTATATAAGTTAATGGAGATTTATGAATAAACCTTATTTGATTTGATTTTGAAAGTTTCATTATTTCATAATTTCAAATTTTTGCTCTTATTCGTTTTCGATTGGTTTTGAAACCCGATAAAATCTAGGTAGCGTGGGGCAGTTTATAGTCACCCATCCTTCCAGAAGGTCAAGCTGGCTTTCGTTTAGGCCGAGATTATCAAGATCATGTATTAATTCACATATATGGCATAAAAAACGGATGTTAAGAGATTCTTTGACTCGGTGGACCTATAAAGATTCTCAAGGTATAGGTAAATATTGATGACAAAAATTATGTATTGACCCTGTATGCTGACCACATTGTCGTTTTTGCACATTCTGAGATCAATGTTAAAGAAATTTTGGAATTTTATACCATCACTAATAAATTAACCGTCAATTTTCAGAAAACAAAAATTATGCAATTTTCTAGAGGATGTTTTCGGAAACCCAACTTTAATTTTCACCTCAATGACTAACTAGTTCCTACAACCAATAAATATTTATATTCAAGTGTACCCTTCATTTCATCAGGTCTTTTCAGTGAAATGGTCCAATTAAGTGTCAACAAAGGTGAACAGGCAATAGGTTCTTTCCTTTGTCCCTCCGATAATGGCTAAAACTGAAATTGATACTTGGCAACCTAGAATTAAATTGTTGGACCTGCTCTCAGTGTTA
>CAJUYG010000383.1:57290-105783 GCA_910591675.1 Galerucella calmariensis | reverse complement strand
TAAAATATTGTGGTTTGGACTTCGTGTTTTATTGAACCTCTTGTGTTCATAAATATTATTAAAAATAAGTTAAAGTGTATTTTGGATATAGCAGAAATGGAAGAAGTCATCAGAAAATATTTAAGTGAGAATGCGTTAACATGGTATATTAGTAGATAACACATGATTGGAATAATTGTATTTTGGGAAGTTTGATGAGAGGACAGGAACTGGTAAGAAAACATATACTTCGAGAATTCATGCTCAATTATTAGAATCAAAAATGTGTAAAAGTGAAATTGTAAGCTACCTAGTCAAGCATTTTAGATTTTAAATTGCAGAGACAATTGTGATACAAAATATCACATCTGTAAATGGATAAGGTAATTATTAAGGAAAAATATATATGACATGGGAAGACAGACAGATAATGAGAATGAAAGGTACTTAAATCGAAGAATGAATGAGAATAATTAATTGCACAACAGAAATCAAAGTTATAGACAATGATATGAAAGTAGGAATAATAATAGATATATAAGGCAACAGAATGAGAATAGGTTGAGGCGAAGTATTCAAAAGTAATTTATAGAAAACCAAAGAAATGAAATTTTTTCAAATCAAATTATAGTGAAATCAGACTGGTTATAATAATGATGAGTTGATGCAGATAATAATAATTATTCAAATTTTGGACAGGTTCCTATGAGAACTAGTGCAAATCCCTATAGACAAATAAATTGCACAAGAATCGAGAATGGAGTCCAAGCACGTGCTGAATACAATAATGAGAAGAGTCAGGATTTCTCATATAAGTTTATGTGAACATCCCTCATAATTTATTAATTTAAATAAATAATTTCTGGACAAAAATCTTTTGGATGTATTAAAAATAAAGGCTAAAGTCAAAAATCAAAATTTAGAAATAATTGTTGATACGGAATCAGAGGCTAGTTCAATGAGGAAGTCAATTATAATAATTATGGAATAATAGCAATGATTTTGAATACCAAAGTTACATTTAATAGTGGAAAATGAAAAAAAATTATGAGTCGTAAGATTATGTATAGATTTTAAAGTGAATATTGAGAATTCATTCAAATTAAGAAGTCAACTAGTGGTAGTTGATAATTTAGAATTAGATGATGATTAAAGGAGCGAATGAGTTGAAAAAACATAATGCTAAAATTGATTATGAAAATCATGGAAATAAAATTATGATATTAAATGAGTTTTCCATTAAGATGAGTGTAGATGAATTAGAGGTTGAAAATGAAAGATGGGATGAAGTGTGAGTGAATAATATATTGATCCAAGTGTAAATAGTAATAGGAAAGAATTTTCATGTAAGAATGAGCATAAAGAATATATAACAAAGTTGATACAGAAATATAATAGATTGGTGATGGAGGAATCTAGAGTCGTTGGAAGATATGTCCATAGGATAGAGGTACGAGGGATTCACAATTTTGGGGTTGAAAATTAGTCGATACCACACCAATATAGAGGAGAATTGATAGGGAAAGTTGAGAAAATACTAGAACCATGGATAATAGGAAAAAGTACAACAAGATTCAAAATAGAATCCAAAAAATAAATAATATGAAGAGGGTTGCAAGGAATAAGAAAGTTGGTATTGGCCACTGTCACATGACACACGCTACATAATTCGTTTTTGAAAAAAATACAAATTGACATGTCCAAGCGTTTTTGCCAACAAACCTTCATTTATTCGTTATCGAGTTTACTCCATTTGGCTGTTCCACACTGTAGCTTCTTGAGAGAAGTATTAGGATAACCTTATAATGGTTGTGGCTATAAAATTTAGGGTTGACTGAAAAGTATCCTAGTATTTTAGAATGAAGAAAAGGTCACAAAAACGAAAGCAGTAAAAGAAAAGTTTTAATATTTCTGGATCGAACGATGCTAGAGCTTATAGAGCTCTCTGAACTACAGGAGGTACCAAGGAGTCGACAATCGACTAAAATTTTTATTGTTGACTTAGATAGACTAGGTTGAAAAGCAGCTATAATCAAATTTCCCATAGCAGATGTGTTCTTTTTTTTACAGGCAGAGCAAGCAGAGTCTTCCGCAGAACATTCAATTCAAGGATGCTGTCTAGGCACAGATTGCACAGATTAGTTGATTTCAAGCGAGTTTGTGTAGCACTCAGTTGGGGGTCCTCAATTTCTTGCTCATAATCTGGTGGATAATCAGACGTAGAAGCATTTAATTTAAGGTTGACAAGATAGTTCCGTGAGGCATTGAAGTGAAGCAGAGTTGCTTTTAAAGATTTCGCTTGATTGAGAATTTGATATGAAAACTACGTACTATTTTCTAGTAGTCTTTGTATTATATATAGAGATGTTAAGTCGATCCAAGAATCTCGGATATACACTTTTCCATATTCGTCAGCAATAGCAAACTTAAACAAACAGTCTTTACTGAGAGAATTTGAAACATAAGCATACACATCAATAGTTTCACTATGCTACTGCTTACGAGCTGCAAGACCTTTAAATATGTTTTGATTTTACATTTAACAGCAACGTTAAACGTACCTGATAGACAATGTCTTTGCACAACTTAACGAATTATCTTACTTGGAAGCTAGCACTATTGACCATTATTTAACAGCCCAGGCACTTGAATCGAATCTTTAGACCATTACCCATGTTATTCCTGTTAGTCCTTGTGAGTTCTCGTAGAAGCAGAGTATGAAAGTGGGTGTATAATCATAGAGTTCACATTTCCTGCACATGGGTTCATTAACTTTTCCCATTCAGTGCAGATGTTTCCTCAGGGTGCAGTGGCCAGTCACCAAGTGCCTTTGTGTCAACCTCCATTTGAGTTGGTATGCTCTATATAGCCAGTTCTCGATTTTCCCTCCTATGCAACTTTTATGATTCCAAAAAATGGTTTCGGACCTATGGAGTCTCCTTTAGATCTTTCTTCAGCTAACTGATCCGCCATTTAATTACCTCCAATCCCCTCATGTGCCGCCACCCATATTAGAGACACTTTCTTGTCTCTTGCCAGCCTGTTAAGGCATTTTTCACAGTTTTTATCATTCCAGACCTAGTTGTTGGATTACTGATAGCTTTAAGCATAGCCTGGCTGTCACTAAATATTTTGATTTCTTGTCCGGTATATTCTCTTCTGATTTTTTCATCAATGCAGGCTATAGCGAAAATCGTCATATACCGACCAATGGTAAAGAAAATTATTTTTTCAGGTCCATTTATACCAGCTCCAGTGCCATGGTTGGTTTTGAAACCATCGGCTAACCAGATGATTTCTCCAGAATTACCTGCGTACATTACCTGCTCCCTAGATGTAATAAGTTCACTCGATCAGTAAATATATTTTCCGGTGTGATGCAATTAAATCTTATGTGAAATATGGGTTCATCCCAGTTCATTGTCTCAGTTGTATCAGTGTGTCCTTCTCAAACATTGTTCAGTGACAATAAGTCTCCCGATTGCATCCGCCCTTAAATAAAGTTCCAAAGGAGAAAGTCCATTGATACACCGTCTCCCCGTTCTGTTCATTACCCCGTTAATACCAAGAAGGACTTGTCTTTGGATATAAAATGATAGAATGATATACTTGAGTTTTGGCTCACCATGTGTTTGATTCAATAAATATTAACAAAACCATTCACGGTTTTAAGTTCTGATTATAGAACACCCTGTGATATGGTAACTGCTTTTGAAATATAAAGCGAAAAGCCAACAACAATTTTTCTAAACTAAATTTTTAATGATAACAAAACCTACTTAGCTTTATCACACTAATCAATTAAGATGAATATATACATAACACCCTTTATTGGTACTAAATAGTAATTGCCTGCGCTACTGATTAGTGAAGCATATGTATGTGCGTGCGGGATTTATTCTAATTAAGAAACAATTTGCCTCGTAAGTTTACGAGATGGCCCATTTGGTGAATAGTTTATCGTTATTTGAATTACCAGATTGTTGCGTAATTGGCAGGCAATTATTAGTTTAACGACCCTATTTATTTCTTATAATAAATTTTGCCAACACATTGATCCGATCATTATCGTACAGGGTGTGAGAAAAAAAACAATTCCACATTCCTTACAACAAAATTTTTATATTTTCTCCTCTTAATCTTTCCAACAATTTATTTGATGATATAATCGGCGTCAATTGTTAACTAGCCTTGCATATATCCGGATATCAACTTTTTGTGGTATGTTGATGACACGTGTTGTAACAATCAACAATTATACAACTTATTACCTACTTAATTCCAATCAATGTATGTTATTGACTTATCACTATTATTACTTTCTGCCCCAAGGAGCTGTGGGACCTCGCCGTGAGTGAGTGGGCCGAGTAGCTGTTTTTCCTCCATCACTACACGAAGAAGAAAAAACCCAGAAAATATTTGAGTCGATACCTGCAGCTACATCCAAAGTAATGGAGGGCAGTGCTTGAAGTAATATCCTAAAACCTGACATATGACATAGGGATACATACCGGAAGTATGGCGAACGGTCAAAGTCATTTACATACCCAAGGTAGGCAGAAAAATGCAAATTTTTATCACACATCGCAGAATAATAATAATTCTAACGCTTTAAAAGTTTTGAAAGATATTTTTCAAATACAGTGACCATCAAAAAACATTAAAAATCAAAGCTAACTGCCATATTTAGTTAACTGAACGCAATCAACCCAGGATCGCTCAGGGTGACCCTGGCAAAACTGCATCCCTTGATTTCATACCATCTCTTAAGGGATTGAACATAGGTGTAACGTTTGGCTAGTTCCGCAATTGCCGAAGTCGTAGGCCGTAGGTGTCGCTGGGTCCTAAAAGTCTTAGTCCAACCGCTCACTTGGCTAAAGAATCGGCAATGTGGTTACCTTTACTCATATCCTGCCCTTCAACCCCATCAGGATCTACCAAGGCGTTAGCTAAGTCTTAATGGCACTTTAATACAAGCCCTGATACAGCACGTTGTCTGTTCAAGGCTAATAATAGAGCTTTTTCACTGTCAGTGCAGATTATTAAAGAAATTTATTTATTTAGAAGTTTTTTTTGTGGCAATTGAGATACCAGTTCTGTTTGAAACAGACTGGTATTTTTCCTCACTCCTCACTCAACTCTTAGGCTTAGTGCGCAATCGTAACATGACCAACAAAGCAACTTCTTTTACGTACAAGTACTGAGGGGTCGGTCTAATGAATAATTCCATTGTCACGGTTGGTGGTGTTCTCATGTCTCCTGTGATGTTTAAGCAAGCCATACGCTGTATATGATATACTTTTTGGATAACCGTTGCTTGTAGAAACTTCATGGGTCCCCATGCAATTGCTCTGTACGTTAACATAGGTCTTATGATTGAGGAGTATACCCATGTGAGCACACGGATTGAAAGACCCCACGTGCGTGCCTCTATTTTCTAACATTGCTTATAAGCCACATATGCTGTTTTTGCCCTGCTTTGAGGGTGAGAGTTCCATGTTATCTTCCTGTCAAGGGTAATACCAAGGTGTTTTATCTTTTCAAATAAATTAAATTCTCCCTTGAAGATTTCGGGGGGTTTTAAGCCCGATAATCTTCTTTTTCTGTTAAAAAGGACTATCCTAGTCAATGCTGTACGTGAGCTGATGTCTTGAAATTAGAACATAGTTGGACATTTCAAAGCCAACACTTAAAACAATACATGGAGCTTCATCTGTTGACGGAAGAACAGAAAGCAATTACAGTCAATTGGTGCCAAAAAACTATAAGCCGGCTTAAAGCAGAAAACCAAACAATATATACGTTCCAGAAATGGAGTGAACAATACAGAAGAGGTACGTATGTGAGTGTTTTCAAAAAGATCGTGGCGACATTTGTCTCAAAAGCGGGTCATGTAGCAGCAATTCCTCTGCAAAATCAAAATGCTGTTACCTGTTGATTGGTACATATCGATTTGTTTCTCGATGAGAAACGATCTGGTACAAATAGTTTTTTCCACTACTAGCTGTGAAGTTGACAATTATTGCTACTTTTAGCCAACTGAGAAGTTAAATTTCTTTATTAGTGGTTAATAATTTTTTCTATTATTAACCTGGGTCAATAAGGGACAAACTCAAATATTTCAGGAATTCAGGGTTAGTAGCTCAAAAAAACTTGTGCAACATAATTTTGTATACCCAGGAGATTGTCTCTTACATATTTGCTGTTGCCTCAAATTACCTATCAAGATAAAATTATTTGGATAAGAAAGCCATTACTTTTAAATTCGCACTTAACCAAAAATGACTCACGACATAGTACGTTCATAATATATCGAAAACTGGCATTGGACTTGTCAGTCAGACGACGGGGTAATAATTTTTATCTCAAATTTGGCTAGTAGTGGGGAAAATGTATATACACCATGGTGGTGAAGACATTTATAAACCTCGCACCTTATTCCGCTCGGGTCAAAGCCACTCGCGAGATAATTTTGGTGCTAGGTCAATAATAATAGTCTTTAATACGTTGGTGTATGGGTCTGGGCCTCTAGTATCTGTAAATTATTTGTGGCTGCGAAAAAATTGATGAAATCTCCTCTAAAATCTTTCAGCTTGTCCCAGTATTTTTTGTTATTGCGGTACCAAAGTATCGCTTTTCCTCTTAGTGTTTCTGGCAGGGCCCTTAACATAACGTCATCCTGTATTTCGTATGTGGTCTGGAGTTCTTCGAGACGTTCTAGAAACTCTATGGGGTCTGTGGTACCGTCGTAATGTAGTCCCCATTTTCTGATGGAATCTATCTGTTTGCACATGTCTTCGTTTGTCGCGACTGTGGTAGTGGTCTGGTTGGAGGTGAGAGGTTCGGTGTTTTCTTGTTTATTTGATCTGACCTCTTTCACTAGTTTTGATCTCAACTCCTCTACGGTACCCTCTGTTGACATTTTTCGGTTGTTTAGTTCTGCCATTAGTTTATCTTTACTCAACTTGTAGATCCAACCTACTTTGATCGATCCGTCTTGGTTGAAATTTTGTTCATCGTCTGACATAATAAATATTGTCAATGTTTATCTTACCCTAATATCCTTATCCTTCCGTCTGTTGTCTTTCTTGTCTGGCCAATGTGCTCTGTCTCAAATTTCTCTCTTTTTACTGCTCGGGCGCCATTTGTAACGGGTAGTTACGTATTGCCGGGTAGGTACGTACAGTCAGAGACAGGATTCCAGTAAAAATAAAAGTTTATTCTTAAGCATACTATATACAGTAACTATTTACAAAATTGGTTTGAAACGAAACTTCTGTCTCCGGGGTTCCGTCATAGGCAATGTCTTCTGTTTGCGAAATTGTGATGTCTATCTATCCGTACAGTAAACACAGTAGAGTATCACCTAGTCAAAACCTTGGGAATGGGAAAATCGGGAAAGGGCGGAAGACAATACCTTCCGCTTTATGTCGGTTTTCTGGATTCACGTTGAAGTCAATACCTTCAACGAAGATAGGATATCCCTAAGTCAGTACCTTAGGGGCAGGAACTTCAGGGGAGTACGAAAGTCAGTACCTTCCGTACGTGAACGGTTCGGGATATTCGCTGAAGTCAATACCTTCAACGAAGATAGGATATCCCTAAGTCAGTACCTTAGGGGCAGGAACTTCAGGGGAGTACGAAAGTCAGTACCTTCCGTACGTGAACGGTTCGGGATATTCGCTGAAGTCAATACCTTCAACGAAGATAGGATATCCCTAAGTCAGTACCTTAGGGACAGGAGTTTCAGGGAAGTACGAAAGTCAGTACCTTTCGTACGTGAACGGTTCAGGATTTTCGCTGAAGTCAATACCTTCAACGCGGACAGGTTTATTCAGACAGGTCAATACCCTACTGAACGAGGAGAGGAATTGTCGACAAGTCAGTACCTTGCCAACCGGAGAAGGGAGCCCACCGAGTCAATACCTCGCTAGACTGACTGCTACGATTCTCGGTCGTCCTTTTATATCTACACTGGCTTGGTAAATAAAAACAGTTTCGTATCGATCCATAGTCGTCTCTAGAACGATGTTTCGGTGGGATATCGTTACAGTATACTATCACTTTCTGCCGATAAATATTGTTCTTATCCAATGAATAGGTTAAAAAAATATGTATATCTGGCTTATTTCACTACCGGCTATCGACAACGTGTCGATGCACGAATCACCTTCCGAATCTTGAGGGCGACGTGTTGCTAACGTATTTTTTAACGGCTTTCACATTCTCAAATGCGGAGTTGCCACATCAAAACAAAAATGAACAATAATATGCTTTCCGAACATGGCCCCCACCTTGAAAGAGGGTGGCTTTCAAAGTAATAATAAACGAAAAGGAAGCAATGGAATGTGAAACAATGAATAACATTGAAAATGTTAAACAATAGATAAAATCAAAGCGATACATGTGAATTGCCATTTTCAAACAACTAAATAGCTTAGAAAGTAAAGTGGAACAAACAAAAGGCAATTTTTTTCAATTGTCTCTAAATTTTTAGTTAAGTGGCAACGGGCAAATCTTGGGGAATTGCCTTTTCACAAGACCATCAGTTCAAACTACGGCTATTCTGCTAATACCTTCGTGTCCCTTGATATCATTTTGAATTCTCCCAAGCTTCCACTTCATGGAAGGAAGATTGACGTCTTTGATTAAAACTAATGCTCCTTTCTGCAATGAATTATAGTGCTGCTTCCAGCCTGTAGCTCGCTGACATATTCCTTACTCCACCGGCGCCAGAAATGCTGTTTGAATTGGGATCAAATAAGGTTAGTTGATTTTTGGGCGAATCTGACTGATTAGGCTCCGTAATCAAGCTGCTAGTTCGGCCCGTTAAGAAATGTTAGGGGGTAAATGGAGCGCAGAATCGTGAGGGGAATAGAAGAGAGGAAAAAGGTGTCTAGAGTTTCAAATAGCCTCGATTTGTGTCAACAATGAAGACAATTGCTCGAAAGTTAACGATATCCATCTAGTGACACGACGTGAATGATATTTGACACTTTTAACCCCAGGAGCGCTATTCTGTACGCGGCATTGACAGTCGCCGGTATCGGTATGTTAACAATAGCCATCGGTTGCGCGGCCGACGGGACTAATATAACGCTATTCTGTATGTCACGGTTTTCGACGCTAGGAATTGCAACCAAAAATTATCGGCATAGAAGTGACGTCACTCGATTCGGTACATGTGGCCAATGAGCGATGAGGGAAACTGTCAAATTTGTAAACAAACAAAAGTGCACGTTGAAGATTAGAGCAAATTATCCCTTGTGATATTACCCAATAAAGGACAAAGAAGAAGAAGATTAGAGGTTATATTTTGGTTTCGTTGGAAGGTAGGGTCATATAATTAGATAATAGATATAGTGATAGTGACATATCCTTTATCTGTTATCATGACACACATATATTAGACACTATACACAATATAGTTACTCTTCAAATATTAAAAAGTCACTTAAATAATCCGCAATTCCAACCAAACATCAACAAATAATGAAAATTTCCTTTGAACGAAAATCGATAACGGTTACCGTGGGGTTCATTAGATCACGGTAGACATACCGATTCTCATCGACTCGAATTCACGATATCGGTCGGTGAAAACGTATACAGAATGCCGCACATGCGACTTACCGACAGCTGTCGATAACTGAGTTTTACCGATACCGATTTTTCTCCGAAACGAGTTACAGAATAGCGCTCCAGCTACCTACAAACCGCCGAAATGTGGTGCATACGGTTGAACTTCCGGTTAATGTTATCTTTCTGACAACGTTCGGAAATCTCATCTTCGTGTTAAGATAAGAGTATACCTGATTCGCGAAGCTCATTTCTCGCCGCGATAAAGTTGGAACAGTTGATGCTTAGTATTTGGGAGGGGGTTCTTATCCTGGCAGCAAAACGCTTTAGGGCTAATGGAAAATATTCCTTACTCAAGTCACTGTTCAACTCAATGTGAATTGCTATAGTAGCGGCGAAAATGAACAAACAAATATACGCCTTAGATATTTTGCAACCGCGACCGGGTCTATCTTTTATCAACAATGCGTAATTCACGCCAGTTGTATCGGAAAGGTCAACAACAATTTAAACGATCTTCGGGCAAAGCGGCCATAATAGGTTCAGTAATTTTAGGATTGAATCTAAAACATGAAAGACATTTTCTTGCCACTTATTTGGTTGATAGTCGATCACCGATAGGCCAAAAAGTCATGCAAATTGTGGCAAGCATCAGCTGTGATCCTGCGTGTAACAAATTGATACGCACTTGATTAGCAATTAGCATCATTAAATGAGACTTTAAGTGTGAAATTAAAGGGTGTTTTTCCTTGGATGAAAATTTTGAATTGTTTAATCTACCACTAACTCCTGCTCCATCAACTAATGGGTCCAAACTTAAAATGCGGCTATTTCGGTTTAACTGCATCCGCATCGGAAAACATATACTGCTCAATTTTTATAAGAACCTTGAAGGCTTGGTCGATTTCCGGAATACTAATATAATTTGTTTTAAGACGTAGACGCTCGTCCTTTTCTTCACAGTTATTAATTAATCTAAGAATCCACGTTGTCACCCGTTTCAAGTTATCCAAATTAGAGAATCGTTTCCTTTCTTATACCAGGTAATTTTTGGTTCGGTATTTCTTTTTTAGGCCAAGCATTTTCGTTTTTCATAAGCCAAGACGGCTCATGCCACCACAAATCATTAAACAGGAGTAAAGAGCGCATACTACCTCTTGATACAATATCTGCTGGATTTTGATTAGAGCTGACATGCCTCAACTAGTCCGAACCAGTTAAGTTTTGGGTTTCGGACACGCGATTGCTGAAAAAAGTTTTAAATTTGTTTGTATGTGACTTCAGCCATCCCAATACGATTGTAGAGTCCGTCTAAAAAACGCAACGGGCTGAGCTGATCCCTAAGGACGCTCTCACCTTTTTAGATAATCTTGTCAATAATAGCGCAGAATAACTGTGGAAGAATTGGACCATCTGCATTTACTGACCTCACTTAACCCTTTCACTGCTGAATTCTTTAAAATAGTCGTGCCACCAGTGCGCAATTATTTAGCGCTTGCGAATAAATCCGTCTGGAGCAGCACGTGCACGAAAAACCATATTTTCAAACACGGTAATTCGTCACCAAACTGCTCCAAACGTATATATCCGCAAACGCTATAAAAACTTAGAGATCGGAATATAAGATTTATTATACTCATAACCTGTAAATATAAACATTATAAAGCATTTATAAAAAAACTAAAAAAATTTAAAAGTGAGGTACCGCTTGAAGCAGGATACTATGCTAATAGAACATAACACCTAAATCTGGTGACGGGTCCCCAGTGCTCAAGACGTGTGAAATGAAGTCACGTGATTTGGTGTTTATTGGCCGAATCGTTTTCTGATATTTGTTGCAAGCGTCATACGATAGCGGAAATAATTAATGTCAGCACATAACATGAAAATAAAAATGCTTGCCTATATAAACGTCTCGCGCACTGAGGACACGAAAAAAATTTGCGAATATATCAGGCTTGAGCAGCGAAAGGGTTAAATGCTTGCAAATCCATAGATTTTTATTTGCACTGCGTTTTCACAAACTACATGTCAAGAGAGACGAAGCTCATTTGAAAGGAAAAGTTGTGCTCTGAATTCTCGATACGAAGTATGTACGTGAGTAGGGACAGATTCGTCCCAAGACAACTTTTCCAACCAGAGTTTTTGTAATAGTACTATATTTATACATGATGGAAGAAGACCTAACGGATCGAAGATTGTGTTACCTCAGAAAGTATTAACCTTTGAGTTACTTTAGAACGGCTACAATTATTGTTAATAGGTCTATTGATCTGAGCTGCTGCTCCAAGTCACTCCCAGCGATTCGGCATTCTCATTTTCCCCAAAATCTACAAAGAGAGCTTATTTATTGTCGGATTCAACGAATTTTAGCACGTCGGTGTTGTTGGAATATAACCTTGTTTTAGAATATTTGTGACTCCTCTGCACATGCATGCATGCATGCTGCCTCCTCAATGGTAACTGCTACGCTTAAAAGATCATCCACGTAAAACTCTGATCTTATTATGTTCGCTAGAAAGGTATGCTCCTATTTATCATCAGCTGCTAGTTCAAAAAGACATCTGATAGCCAAATAAGATGCTGCATCAGTGCCGTACGTAACAGTTTTCAACTCAAATGCACTTATTGGGTCGTTTGAATCAGCTCGCCACAAAATACGCTGCAAGCTTCTTTGCTGAAGAAGGGACGCCAACAGGAAATTTGAAAGGAACGACCGAGGGAACGACATGTCCAAAAATTATCAAAAATCTCTAAAAAAGTATAAAAGTTTTTCTTTTGGTTTGAGGCATAGCTGGTGAAATATTCGAACGTTCTAAACCTGTTACAGACAATATTCAAATATAAAAATTATTTAAAAATATGTGATTGATGACTAATCTTACGTTAAATACTCGTAACATCTTCTCAGTCGTCATTTGGTATGAAGAATCCACTATTTAATAAAATTCAACAAAACGAAGTCCCGGAGGCAGCCAATTGCAGATAGTCCCAAATATGTTCATGTGAAATTTGAATACAATACTTTTCATTAATCCGTCGTTTTGAACAGAAGCGTGTAGGTAAACGATCTTCACTTGGGTGTAAGTGGTGAATAATATAGCTAGTATAAAAGGAATATTACAAAATGGAAGCTTACCTTTATGAACAAATAACGATCCAATTATTCTGTATTCAGTTTCCAAGAAGTAGATGATATATTCATTTTGATATAAACAAAATATGAATTCAGAGCATTTGATAATGCATGAATGAATCGGTTAAAGTCGGAAGCGAATATTTGCGTTTAGGTATTGAGGTACCAAATATATTTGACAACTTTGAATAGTTATTTGTTATTTGCTTCCGATTAATTCCCCATAAAACTTAGTTTTTAAATCACTCAAAAAGTGCAGAATAACTTTTTGGTAAAAAAAATCCTCTCCGGTATTTTTTTATTGTCCATTATATTCACCAAAATATTTTTCGAAATTTTTTTTAACTTTAAGAAATCGGATGACCAATGGACTTTTTCTTTTATCAACCAAACCAATATACTTTATGCTATTTACTAATTTATTGCTGATTACTTATACTTTCAGTGTAAAAGTTACCCCACCAACTAAGCCAAAAATCTACCGATACCAATGGATCTTTAATCAAGAGAAGCAATTTATATGTTGTTATATTCTTGGCTTTTTAATTAACGTTTAATAATTAGCCAGACACAAGGTTTCCCATGAGAATATCCAATCAACTTCAAATAAGGTGATTAGACTCATTCTATAATCTTATGGAATACGTTCAATATTTTGATTGGTCTCTAATTAGGTATCCAAATGTATGTTCTTTTTATAGACAGAAATAATGGTTGCTGTTTTCCAACTAGGAGAAAATTAACTGACATTTATCATATGGACAAGATGCAAGAGAATACACAGCAGAACTCCAAATCGAATATCCATCTATCTTCACACAAATACAAATCCTCCTTGGCAACATCCGAAACCACAAATGGACACTAATCTCACTTAAAAAAAAATACGAGTTCCCCAGCTGAATTGACTGCTCGAAATGTCATACACTGGTCTCTTGACAATAAGCGAAATTGACGAACACCTTTTTCTTGTACATTACGGATAAATTTTATCAACTTCGTCTCTAATTCGACCTTGCAGCTTGATTTTGAATAACCCCATAGAAAAATTTCTAGAGGTGTAAGATCTGGAGATCTTGGCGGTCACTCTATTGGTCCGTGTCTACCAATCCACTTCCCAAAAAACACAATCTTGATCCGCTAGAATTGTGGGCGTATGGAAATATGTTGTTTGCAGATAATTTTCCCTTGTCAGATTTTCATGAACAAAATAAGGACCAATAATTGTGTCATTAATTATTTATTCATTCATTTTCTCAAGGTCTTGAGTATGACCTTCAGCTATTCAGTGAGGATTATCCTTACTCCAATATCTGTAAATTTGAGGATTGACTGAATCATTTGGGAAAAATGTAGCCTCATCAGAAAACATAATTTGTTTAAAAAAACGCTTATACATCAATACAGTAAAATTTCACCAAACTCCATACGGCGATAGAGATCATCATCGTTAAGTTATTGATTTAATTGAATTTTGTACAGAGGGTACTTTTCGTCTTTCAGAAAGCGTAATATCAACCGAGAATTATCTTCAATATTTACTTCAATATCAAGTTTAGCGTTTTCTGATACTGAAACGTGAACTTTGCGTTCAACCTTTCAGCTTATATATTTATCGAAACATTTTTTTGGAATTTTGATTTTTGTTGGAATAGACTACCGATAGTTCCTAAAAATATGGCGTTCGCAAAAATAATCAATTATTTCACACTTGTCATTTGTGGTGGAATGAACTAATTGTCCAAAAATCAATATTCTCAATGTATTTTACCGCGAAATTAAAATTGAAGTGTCTTTAAATAAGAGCGGAGAAGGTACCGGCAGGTCTTCTCTCATCGTCTGTCGACAATTGAACAAGTGTGGAGCTGTGCAGTTATCCTTTAATCATAAATTATTTTACCAGTTTTTATTTATTTTATGCTTAGCGCTGATTTCGCAGCTCGCTTAACTGGAATAAATCCTGAAAGACTCTCCATTTCCAAAAATTACCCAAATGTGTGTCCTAGAATACTCGCATTGGGTTTGTTCGCTCTTAAAATGACTCACAGTTTTATACCAATAAGTAGAGGTACCTACCTACCTACCTACCTTTTTCGTAACAACCTGAAGTAACATTGTGTATTAATTGTTCCCGGAATTCTCGGCATAATTATTTTTACCTGTTATGACAATAATGATTACTAAATTATTCGGATAAGTAAATAGGGTTCAAACCGGCACGTCAGGTAGGTGCGCCTATGGAATCGGCTGCTGAAAATGATTTATTACTATCAACCAATTTCAAATCGAGTTTAGAAACAAACGGTTGTCATTATCTTATAAGAATCTGGATTACTGGTATGTTTTCACATATAATTGTCACCCCTATATTTAAAAATTCCAGAGTGTAAAATTAATGTTCAATAAGTATTTTTTTGAACAAAATGACTACCCATTTTGGAAGCCCCATGGGTATCCCTTTCCTTTCCTATTTAGCCAAATTTAACATTAGATATTTTCAGTAGTAATACTATAAGTATTTCAAAATAATCAGGTTATACATCGATAACTTGTTGCATAATTACAGAGAGTGCTACCTGACAGATTAAATGTTTTGACCGCGAAGCGGGACGATTATTCTGTTAAGCTGACTTAACTGAATTGATCGTTCTGATTGGTTGAAAATGATTCGAAAAAAATGATCAGTTATACAGTGCTATTCGAAAGTCCCCTCCCCCCCTCGTATCTTTAGAACAGCTACACTTACATTAATAAAATTTGGAGGGTGAAAATAAAGTGTTGTGAACGTCTCTACTAATGGTAACAGGTGACGTACTTAATAGTAATAGACGTCACAGTGCCACTCTGGCCAATAATTTTAAATAGGACCTCATGGCAAGTGATATCTCGTTTGAAAGGCATTGACATTGGCTACATAGCCATATTAATTTTGTTCGGATTTAAACTAATTTTGACCGAAAAATTAAATAAATACCAAAATTATTATTTCACATTTAAATATTGAAGATTTTTCAGTCCGCCTCTGGTTAGTTGTCAAAAAAATTGACGTTTTCAATTTAATAGTATTTGTTTGCTAGGCAAAGTTTTTATAAATAGCTTAAATATTTAATTTTATTATTGTTTAACTAGACGTTCAAGAGTTTACATAGGCAAAATGGTAGGTACGTACTCATGCCGACAAAGTAGCAGCTATGCTAATAGTTGGTGAATCTAGAAACAATCTCCATGAAGCGGAACGTTTATTTGATGAGAAATACCCAGATCACCCTAACTCGAGAACTTATTTGAGGGAACTTCTTCACAAGTTTGAAGCTACAGGTAGTGTTCAAAATGCCAAACGATCTGGTCGACCAACATTTAGTGATGATAAAAAAATTGATATAGCTGCTGGAATGGTAGTACACCCTACTTCTTCTTCAACTAAAGTTGCGTCTATCTGTGAAGTGAGTAAAAGCACAGTACAGAGAGTGCTGGCTAAAAATAAATTTCATCCATACAAGTTAAAAATGGTGCACCACCTTTCGGATGACGACCCCGACAGAAGACTCGAATTCTGTGAATCTATGACAAATAAAATTAGTCAAAACCCACATTACTCAAAAACAATTTGTTTTAGTGACGAAAGTACTTTTTGCCTCAATGGAAATGTGAATACATAAAATGTAAGGTATTGGAGTGACACAAATCCTCACACCTTTCGTGAACAACATACCCAATTTCCAGAAAAAGTCAATGTTTGGGCAGGTATTTTGGGAAACCACATAGTTGGTCCTGTTTTCCTAAATTCAAATTTAAGCGGTGAAGTGTATCTGGATATGTTACAAATTGCAATTGAGCCGTTAATTCTTGAAATTCTGGAAGATAATCCAGATGAATTCGGCCATCTGGAAATAACATTTCAACAAGATGGTTTTCCTGCAAATTATTATGGTGCAGTAAGACGTTACCTGGATGAAGAATATCGAGGACGATGGATCGGCCTATAGAATGGCCACCTTGGTCACCAGATCTGACACCATTAGATTTTTATCTATGGGGGTACTTGAAATCCAAGCTTTTTACTACGGCACCAGATAGCATTGGCGTTTTGAAAGAAAGAATTATTTAAGAATGCAATGCAATTTCAGCTGACACATTCGAACGAGTACGACAAAAGTTTACTAATAGGATGTATTACTGTCAGGAAGTAGACGGAGCACATTTCGTACACTTGCTATAAGAATCCATTGTTTATATTTGATTAATTAACATTAAAAAAATAATTTCAATAATTTTGGTATTAATTTAATTTATCCGTCAAAATTAGTTCAAACCCAAGCAAAATTAATATGAGATATCACTTGCCATAAGGTCCTATTTGAAATTATTGGCCAGAGTGGCACTGTGACGTCATCTATTACCATACGTCACCTGTTACCATTCGTAGAGAAGTTCACAACACTTTATTTTCACCCACCAAATTTTATTGATGTGAGAGTAGCCATTCAAAAGATACGAGATGGGGGGGGGGGCTTTTGAATAGCACTGTACTTTATGATTGTTTCATATATAATATCGAGTGATAATTTAATTCACATTTACTCACTGGGTATATTATTTATATAAATCGGTATTCAAAATTCGACCTATTTCAGATTTTTTGTAGAAAGTGAATTGTTTGCAAAAAATGAATTTATTCCATAATATAGCCACACTCTTTATAAAGTATTATTCTCGGTTTCAATAATTTCGATTTGTTGTTTTTTACATTTCATTACAATAATCTAAGTTTTCATTGTGTAGTATGTATTACTACTTGCCAATGTCTCTAAAATAATAGCTATTCAAGCTATAAGGGATGTAAGTAACATTTACTAGTCGAGA
This sequence comes from Galerucella calmariensis, assembly GCA_910591675.1. Lineage (NCBI taxonomy): Eukaryota > Metazoa > Arthropoda > Insecta > Coleoptera > Chrysomelidae > Galerucella > Galerucella calmariensis. The sequence continues at coordinate 88,226 of CAJUYG010000383.1, read as the reverse complement.
ACGATTTTGCGCCCGAGCGATAGCAAAGGCCAGCATGGAATTATGGACAGCTTTGACCGGTTCCTATAGCGTCATAGGCATTTTTATTTCATCAACAAAATCGAGCTGGCAGTTTATTATCAGAAAATGGGAGATATTGGAGTTATTGATTTGTGTAACAGCCAAATGGATATAGATCAGTTCTTCAAGAAATTGTGCCAAACAAATACGGCTACTGCAGTTTCAGACGTATTTTCATGAAAAATGTAACCATCAAGCTCATGGTGTGAATATTCCATGCTGAAGTCCACACTTTCCATAGTAAAAACAGATATTTCCAAGTATTGTAATTTGTAATTTTAATATTAATGTTAAGGTTATTCATTCACAACTATCACATAATATATTACTCCCCATGGAGTTTGACATTTTAGATAGTGATATATGAGATAAAATTGAATTAATTATTCACAAAAAGTACAAGTACGAAAACGTGAATTGAAATCACTATTGTATTATAAACCAGTAACAAAAAACCCACAAATCAAATTTACAGAGCATATATCTTTTTACAGATTTGTCAATGTTTCAAATACAATTTTTTAGAATAGAGAAGTTCAATTATTACAAAAAGGTCTTAAATATAGTATTCAACCCACATGTTTATTTGATAACTTCAATAAACTAGGTATGGAATCAGAAATTAACTAATATAATTTTTCAAATAACTCTAATCTAAAACATAAGGCTTCCGAAATTATTAAAACAGAATTTGTCAAGTATAACGAACCCAATTTTGAGCTATCAGTCGTCAAGTCAATTCAATAAAAATCAAAGTTAAAAACTCAACAGAACTAATTAATTATATTCAAAATATAAAACTAACTTATATGTCTAAATTCATATCGTTCGATATAACTAATCTATTCCCTAGTATACCTCCTAACGAAACTATAACTCTTGTCGATAACTTGCTCACTTACAATAATGTTAATCCTATAATTCATTCTGATATTATAAATTTATTAAGAGTTTGTTTAAATCAGAATTATTTCTTTTTTCTTATTCTTTTGGGAATCAAACCACAATAATGTTTTTTATTTTTTATTTCGACGTTTCGGTAGCGTTCCAGCTACCGTTGTCAAGATTAACTAGTAATAAAATTGATAAAAAAATTTTTGGTCCCTATCTGACACAACGAAAAAATATGACAACTAGACAATCAATAATATTTTGAAGTTTAAGACTACAAAACTTTGTTGTCAAATTTTATAGCGGGATAGCGCTTTTTTTAGCTTATTTTTGGAAATGTTGTTAATAAAACGCGTTTGTTGTTATTTTTTTGTGTATGATCATTTTTGTTTTCAAAACATGTATAACTTTGGTGATTTTGTGTATTGAAGTGTGTATCGATTAACAACTATTCCAATGATAAATCATAAGAAAACCTGGATAAAAACTTATGATGCTATCCTGATAACGCAGGTAATTGCTACACATTTATCTGCATTTAGTTGTATCAAAGAACTTTCTTTGATTTTTCGTCTTTTATTATTGGGCTCTTTCAATATTAATTTTGTCGAATCCCATTGAATTTCATGCCCCTCTTCCCAAGCATGTTTACAAATACCTGACTTAAAGAACTCCCTATCTTTGATGTATTTTTCATGTTCACTTATTCGGACTTTCAATGGTCTAGATGTTTCACCTAAATAGAATTTGTCGCATTCACAAGATATCTGATATATGCATTTTTTTGAAGATTGTTCTTCATTTTTTGGTTTCGTTTTTGTTAAGATAGATCTTAAAGTATTGTTAGATTTAAAGCTGGTTCGAATGTTAAATTGATTACCAATTTTCCAAATTATTTCTGACAAACCCCTAACATACGGTATTGTCAAGTTTTTAAAAATTATGTTAGCTGAATTATTAATATTATTGTTATTCTTATGGGGTATTTATGAGCCTTTCTATATATTCTTGATTTCTTTATTTACAAATTCTGCCGGGTAATTATTGGCACTTAAAACATTTTTCAGTAGAGTTTTCTCCCTTGTTAAATGATTATCATTAGAACAAATGATTCTTGCCCTATCGTATAAAGATTTTACTACCCCTTTTTTAACGCTTATAGCATGATTTGATTCAAAATTCAAATACCTATTAGTGTGTGTTGGCTTCCGATAAACACTTGTTTTATACCCTGTAGGTGTTTTATTGATGAGAATATCCAAAATGGTAAAAAATTGTTATTTTCAATTTCAAATTTTATAGATTTTTCTCCTTCATTTATATTTATTAAAAAATCATTTAGAGATACTAAGTCATAAGGCCATATTGCAAAAATGTCGTCTACATATCTCCACCAGACAATTGGTTTTAATTTTTGATTATTCACTATTTTGGCTTCAAAATGTTCCATGAAAATATTTGATAGAATTGGTGAGAGGCAAGAGCCCATGGCAAGACCAAAATTCTGTTCATAAAAATCATTATTGAACTGAAAATATGTTTTTGTTAATAATTCTATTATTGCTGCTACGCTCAATTTGGTCCTTTCTGTAAGGGTCTGGTCTATTTCTAATTTTGATTTGACAAGTTCTATTGTTTTCTGTACCGGTACATTTGTGAAGAGACATCAAAACTGACCAAATAATGGCTTTTGTTGAACTTTAAATCTGATAGTTTTTCTAAAAAATGATTGCCATTTTTGATGTATGAATCTGTCTGTCCTGCGAGGGGTTCAATGATTTTTAATATATAATTTGATAGTTTGCTACATGGGGAATTAATATTATTATCATTGGAATAGTTGTTAATCGATACACACTTCAATACACAAAATCACCAAGCTGAGTTATACATGTTTTGAAAACAAAAATGATCATACACAAAAAAGTAACAACAAATTGTTTTATTAACAAAATTTCCAAAAATAAGCTAAAAAAAAAGCGCTATCCCAATAAAAACATTTCTTGGAACGTGCACTTCACTGGATTCCATTTCTAGTAGACTATCATATCGTTAGAATATCATAAAATAAAATATTTTATTTCACATTTTACCAGAGGTGTGATCTACTATGAATGGACCTTAATAAAATTTGACAACAAAGTTTTGTAGTCTTAAACTTCAAAATATTATTGATTGTCAAGTTGTCATTTTTTTTCGTTGTGTCAGATAGGGACCAAAAATTTTTTTATCAATTTTATTACTAGTTAATCTTGACAACGGTAGCTGGAACGCTACCGAAACGTCGAAGAAAAAAATAAAAAAACATTATTGTGGTTTGATTCCCAAAAGAATAAGAAAAAAGAATAAGTAATGCCACAAGGAACTTACAGAAGATATTCAGAATTATTTCATTTCAACGGAGAGGTTTATAGCAGTGAAGAGGGTTTGATTATGGACAACCCTCTCAGTCCCCTATCATCAGAAATTTTCATGGATAATATAGAAAAAATAATTCACAAACACCCACTTAGTGTAAAATGTGTGTACTGGCACCGATATGTAGACGACATTTTAGCTTGCTTCACCGGTACAACTAGACAATTAGATAACTTCATTAACTCAATTCACAAAAATATCATATTTACAGTAGAAATTAAACAAAAAGAGTCTATGAACTTCCAAGACCTAACAATTTTTAATATGGATAATAAACATGACTTCTATATTTCACAAACCATCTCATACAGACATTACAATTCATAATAGTTCGGTCCACCCATTCAGTATAGATAGACTTTTAACAGTTCCATTGAATACTGACAATTACAACAAAGAACTAAATATCATAAAACAAATCGCACTTAATAATAATTACGTTCCAAATTTAATATACAATATCATGAAAAAAATATACTAAAACATACTGTAGAACAAGTATTTCCTTCAAACAAAAATAACCAAATTAGAACCCTAGGTAACATACTTTCGGGTGTGTTTCTAAACTTACTCCGAGTTACATCTAGAGTTACGCGAGAGTTAAGTCACGTGGTTTATTGGATGGCTGATCCCAAGGCTAATCAATCATCTAGAGTAAGTAAATAAACGATACTGAGTTAATTTTTAACTCTGGGAGTGAGTATGTAAACGCACCCTTGGAATACCATCCTTAAAAGATCAAATAATTTTTAGAAAATTTACACTTGAACATTTACCTCAAAACCGATTACAATTCATCCAAATTCATGAAAAACAGCAAATCTAAATCTTCAGAATTAAATAAATCAGGAGTTTATAAACTGAAATGTGGTAATGACAACTATGCTAAAATTTATATAGGTAGAACTTTTAGGAATTTCAAAACTAGAGTTTCAGAACACAAACGTAGCTATGACAACCAAAAATTAGATTCCAACTACTCAAATCATTTATTAGCAAACCAACACACTTTCGATTTAAATAATGGAGTTTCGCATAAAGAACCTAAATTACTGAAATTAAATCCTTCAGAAGCTCTTGAGATAAATAATAACAAATTTTCAGATAATCTTCTTAATGACCAAATAGGTACCAACAATCGTCCCCTATTAAACCTTTTTACCTAGAAAGATTCTGGTGAGATTGTTGTGAATGAATTTCCAGGTAAACTTGTTCAATACTTTATCTAATCCCTTATTTAAAAACTTCCCGCTTTTCATTTCCATGTTAATAGATTATAATATTATTGTCAATATCCGTAAGATTCAGTATTAAGGCACTGTTTAAATTAAAAAAATTTCATTGTGCTTACCTGCATTCCTTTGAGAAAGCTATTGTGTTGGCGAAACGCGTCACAACTTCAAGTTCAATATAATGTAGATTTTCACAATTTAAATTGTTTTATCATTTAGTATGAATCTACATCAAGTAAAAGCCTCATGTATTCAAAATGGACAATGTTAAATTAAGGCATAGAGTCATAATTGTTACTATTCCTGAGTCCAAAAATGGAATGACACGTATACATTCACATTGACTAAAAGTGATGATAAGAATTAAGGTTTGCAATTTCATAATATCCCGAAATTACATTGTTATGAGATCTCATATTATGACGAATTTTAATCCTCGCTGCTACATGCCATATTAAAATGGAAAGTGTTCAAATCAGCAGCCTGTTGGGAAGAACTCTTTTTCTTTAATTCCAAGTAGAATTGTTTATTCATGAAATTCAAGGAGTATATTGGACACTTCTCCAGAAAACGTCGTCTACTTTATATTCCAGTAAATAAAGGAAAAAAGTTAACATTAATTATGCCCTATTTTCATCTTCCGGTTGGAGGTTGCATTTGGTACCTCATTAAACATGATACAAAGTTCTGCATGAAAAAGCGTGCTAGGGCGGAGAAAATGGCCCCAAAAGACCAGAAAAATGCCATATTTTAGGAGATATTGGCTGAAAACCTATTTTCCTGGTCTTTTGGGGCCATTTTCTCCGCCCTCGCACGCGTTTTCATGCAGAACTTTGTCTCATGTTTAATGATGTACCAAATGCAACTTCCAGCCGGAAGATGAAAACAGGGCGTCATTAATGTTAACTTTTCCTTTTTTTCCTCCTTCATTTACTGGACTATTATTAGCGAATAATGTAGTTGATGTCTTAGCTCCAAGCTACATGGTGGATAGAAATCTGCAACCATTGCGGTAAGTTATGTAGCGAAGAGCGTCAACAATAAAAAGGAAGCTGCAAAATAATATTGTATACTATATAAGGGAGCCAGAAGTCTCCAGCAGTACTTCAAGAATAACAGACAACTTTAGTTAGAGATGGAGAAATTATGGAGTCAGAACATTTCATACAAATTGAGAAAAAACGAGAAAGCGTTTATCCAAATTTTGTAAATAAACGAATACGATACACGTTTCATATGGCATGAATTATTACCACCCAAGGGTAAGTTGACTTACAGCTCGTCGTCAAGGGCAATCGATACCTTTTTGGTAATTATTAGTTACGTCCTTCAAGACAGTGTCGAAATACTTTGTTTAAAATATAGGTAGAAAAAAATGTTTTACAATATAAAATTTTTGATACATTTATCATGCCAAACTCTACTAACAGACTGTTAATACTTTTCACTTTAAGACGTTTTTAACAAACTGGCAACAGCGCCATCAAACTGATTTGATAAGCAGCGGAGTTCTCAAAAAATACAAAAGATAAGAGATACTTCCTTTGATTTTCTGCCACTCAATATTTCTTATATATTTTGTCTTCAATATTTATTGTTAATTGGAGCTTTTCATTTCAATAACTGCTCAATATATTCATTATCCAACACAAAGCTTCTGAAATGTTAATCCCAACAATGTAACTAATATGCTGAAGCAAAATTATTCCAATAACATTCACGAAGAATGGTCTTCCTAATCCTGATGATAAAGAGAATAATAGTGAAACTTTAATTGAGGATCTGGTCGTCTAGCTAATCCTCGTCGTGTAGATGAAACCCACACCCGATTATCGCTTTTACTATTATTAAACCATACAACTCTAACTTCTCTCATAAAAAGTTATAAGCAACGTCCATATTATCTCGTACACAAAATGGAACGAACTTCTGGAAATACTTCTGCTTTCAAATATGATTCTGTGAATGAATCCATTTTTTGAAAATTATTATTTGATATAAATAAGCATGGCATGGCAATATTGTTATATAAGAATAATTTTTATTTTGAAGAACATATTTCAATGTCATCATTTCAACACAAGGTATATTCGTTAGTTTCAGAGATAATCACACTTTAGTGATTAGCTGCATGATCCTAATTGATCAATTTCAAATGGTATATTAAGTATTAAGAACGGTAAGGGTTGTTTACCGGTCGACAGCAATTTTGCTGGAGAATATTGGAATATTGCCATTTCCTTCGATATAAAGATAAGCTAAGTTATATGAAATCATGAGAATTCTGAAGATTTTCACACCAGCACCCTGTAAATAGATTTCTTCCCAGAGGACGCTGTGATCCAAGAACTCAAAGGCTTTCCCAAAATCAACAAATAGAACAAAAGTTTTCTTGAGGGTAAGCGTAGATAATAATTATTATATAATATTATTAGTCGACTTGCTCTTCACCTCACCACTCTATCAACAAACCTGGAAATGTTGGAAGGGAACGTTGTAAAATTTACAAGTTGTATGATGACTTGAAAAAAATATCACAGTGAATCAATGAATATTTAAAAATGAGGGATCAATAATATGTTGTTGAAGCAATGCTGGTTTCTTCTGGACAGGTCCTAGGTACTTGAAGCTGAAGATCCATGGAAAAGTTAATTTATGGGGAGTTACCTCATGGACCAGTTACTTCATAGAAACAATTACTCCGTGGAACAGTTTCTTCATGGAACAATTAATTCCTGGGTAATGCCCAAAAGTTACTCCATGGAAAAATTCCGGGGGAGAATGTCCGGAGAAAAATGCATTTAAATTCAATGCACTTCATATAGGTATAAGTGTGTGAGGTGAATCTCACCACGAATTAAAATTTTCAACCTTATTCGTTCATGGTCACAGGAAAAAGGAAGCTCATTTCTTACTACTCGATATTAAATTGAGACATGCGATGAGCAATGGATGTACGTTGCGTATCCCTTTCCTGTTCACATGCTCCGCTTCGAGAAAGAATTCACATATTGGTAGTGTGTTCTTAATTTCTCTCTCTATAGGAGAGAAGAATTGAAATATTTGACCAATATCTGTGTATACTGATCCTTCCCAACGGAGGTTATCCGTCGCACATTAAGGCTCTATTTTCAGCACCACCTTATTCATGATCTAGGAGGACAACTCCTCGGGAGGATGTACAATGGGTCACATGTGGCCTAAGTACTGTGAGCCTACACTTACCCTCCCTACTCCCGCGCAAAAATATAATTTGAATTTTGGTTAAATTGTTTTTATGCTATTTATAACTTTTTATATTGTTTTATTCAGTTCTGTTCATTGAATGGAAAAAATAAAAACCTTCTTATTTTTTTGTTCCTTTTGTGTAATGAATGAAGTAATATATTGTTTAGGACCACTTGAATGTATGTAGGGCTAAGAAGTCGGTAAGTAATTTATTTACCGACGTCTGAACGGTAAGTAAATCACTAACCGACGTGAAAGACTTAGAAACCAGTAAACGCAACCTACCGTCCTGGAGCGCTATTCTGTACGCGGCATGGACAGTCGTCGGTATCGGTATGTTAACAACAGCCATCGGTTGCGCTGCCGACGGGGCTAATATAACGCTATTATGTATGCCACTGTTTTCGACGCTCGGAATTGCAACCAAAAATTATCGGCATAAAAGTGACGTCACTCGATTCGGTACATGTGGCCAATGAGCGATGAGGGAAACTGTCAAATTTGTAAACAAACAAAAGTTCACGTTGAAGATTAGAGGTTAACTGGGTAAATTGTTCCTCAGGACGTAGCTAGCCCAAAAAAAGAAGAAGAAGATTAAAGGTTATATTTTGGTTTCGTTGGAAAGTAGGGTTATATAATTAGATAATAGATAGTGATAGTGACATATTTTTTATCTGTTAGCATAAACGATACAATTCATGTTTATATTAACATTAACAACTTCAAAAACTCGAAATTAAGAGTCAACTAGCATTGAAGAATTGATCTGGCGTTAACATATATCTCTTTTTTTAAGTTTCAAAGATAGGATAAGAACAGATATTAATTATTTTAAAGGAGTTTCTTGTTCTATCAAAACTCAGCGTTATAATACCGCTCAGAGGGATCATTTGATTCAGTACATTCAAATTTTACTGAAGGGAAATTTTGTGAACAAGATGGGAAGGACTTATAAAACACTAGATTAGACACTATACACAATATAGTTACTCTTCAAATATTAAAAAGTCACTTAAATAATCCGCGATTCCAGCCAAACATCAACAAATAATGAAAATTTCCTTTCCTTACCGTGGGGCTCATTAGATCACGGTAGACATACCGATTCTCATCGACTCGAGTTCGCGATATCGGTCGGTGAAAAGGTATACAGAATGCCGCACATGCGACTTACCGACGGCTGTCGATAACTATGTCTTACCGATACCGATTTCTCTCCGAAACGAGTTACAGAATAGCGCTCCTGACAACCGATGCTGTAAATAAACAAAAAAGATCGATCGCGCAAAAATGATATAATATTTATATGTCAATGGCACAATCTCTTTATCGCACTTTCTTATGAAGTTTTCGCTTGAAAGATACTTGGAGTGTTTGTTTCCTGGCCCAAACTCTCATATCACAGTTCCTTCTATTGCTTTTGAGCACCACTTAAAATCTTGACATACTTTATGTAAAATAATAAAGAAATATATCTATCACGGAATTATGGAAACAAACAATTTTTGAAAAGGAAGACAAAGGAAAAGGAGAATTTATCATTTGAAAACACAAGGGTCATACATAAATGAGGATTTTATATCTATTACTTGGACTCAATTTGAAGATGGAGTAGAATTTCCATGTAACCACAAAGATAAAATCCAATGGAAGATATTACGTCGTGGAGTTGCGTCGTCTCACAAAAGACTTATTCAATGCGCTCACATTCACCTGTGAAGGATATTGTAAGCTTGGAAATTTGGACGAGGATGAAATGCGAAATGATTTATTTCGTTGCGCGATGATAAAAAAATTGAAAAATGAATAGGGCAGGTTCTTGCCAAACTTACTTTAAATTTGGAGATCACAAAGCCATTTCTCAGGGCTTTGTTATCTGATGGAAATTATATAAAGATTTTACCTTGAAAAAAATTTTGAAAATTAGGGGCGTCACTGAATTTATTACCTGAAACAAAACTAACTTTCAACTGCTCCTCTAATAATACCTAATAATAATACGCTAATTTTGGCTGGTGGGTGATAAATAATAAACTTTCTACAAAAAAAACACTGTGCTATTTATAAGATGCGATTTTTGTACAAAACTGTCAAACGCGAGCTAACAGATAATTACAGATATGGAAAGGTCGTTGAAAAATAAGCTCAAATTCACTTTTAATTTTCTTAAATACGCTCTGGTTTAACGAAAAAATGGATAGTTACGTTCAAAATAGTCGAACTCCATTTTGTTACCACTTTCGAATACTCTCAACCGCGTAGGAGATAGCCAGATGGCTAGAAATGCGGGAAATTTAAATGTTAAACGTGAAGTATCACGGTTCGATTCCCCGCTGTGGTATTTTCAGTATTCGGAAGTGCTATGAAAATGGTGTACTACTTTTTTGAATATAATCATACATTTTTCATCAAATTAGAGCAAATTGGTTGGTAAAACTATATTATACTTTATATTAAAATCTACAACCTTGCGTCCTTTGAATTGAGAATTTTTAATCCTAGTTCATTTGGAAGCCACATACTTTCAAAAAAATGTATTAAACGATAATATATGAGGAAGTGGAAATTTTGACCACAAAGTTAACGTTTCAAGGATAGACACAAATTAGAATCCAAGCGTTAAAGAAGGTACCTACCGAAATCGAAAAAAAAACTTCAAAAAAGCTCTTCTGTGGAGTACAAACTTCAGCAATTTGTGAATGTTTGTATCGATTTAATCGATGGTTCCACTATTTCATGTATTCCTTGGACAGTTGAAAATATATATTTATAGTTAACGATGCTTTATTCCAATGTCAAAGTAGGTCATCAACGATCAGTACAGCTACGAAAGAAGGTGGAAAATATAAAAAATAAAGTGTAAAAAGTTTAAGGATTCTTTAATTGATACAAGCTATATTCAAATTAAACTATGTATACACTGGAATTCGTACGGAAATGTTCTTCCTCTTCCAACGAAACATAAACTCTTCGATAAATAAAAGTATATAAAAATACCATACACCACATTTACAATTAAACAAACAACAAATCATCAGAATCCAGGACTACTAAAATTTAATTTCATTCCATGCCAAATTATTTTTTTATCAATAAAATGTATCAATGTTTGATTACAAATGCTTCAGACTGTATGTACAAAATTACCACTTCAACAAAGGTAATTTAAACGGGGCAACGTACCTTGGGATTTTAAGGGGGTATCTCGTACCTACTTTACGTAATTTGCTTCCCAGCAGACGTAATCCTGGAGGTTTTGATGGAAGTTTATGGTTTCAACAGGATGGTGCACATTATGCTGTAGATGTTAGAAGGTACCTAGATGAAATTTTTCCGAACAGGTGGATTGGTAGACGTGTACCTATTAAATGGCCAGCGAGGTTACCAGATTTCAATCCTTTGAAGAATGTTGAATGTTGAAGAATGTTGTGTATTAAACGAAACCAGCAAATATTCAAGAATTAAAAGAGAGAAATCGGATAGCAATAAACGATATTTCTCAAGACACAATAAACAAGGTTCAATAAGAATTTGTATACCGTTTGGGTTACTGTCAAATACAGCAAGTGCTGCAGTTCGAACATTCACAAAGTCATGTATTTCATCATATTCTGTCCGCTAGACAAAAAGTATTTTTGATAATATTGTTAATTTAACTAATAAAGAATGTTACGCGTTACTTTATGAGTACACACAAAACTATTGTATTTTTATCCACCCTGTACCAAGTGGAATCAACATGTGATACATCTTTAGAATTAGCTTAGCTAGATTAATTCGGAAATTGAGATATAATGGGGGTATATCATTTAAAAAAAATGACGGTGACGTCATTACAGGAAAGTAATTCACCCTGTATATTAGATCATTGTTTTAAGAAACGGTGAATTGAAATCACAAATCGACATGTCTCAGAATTATTTTTCAAAATGGCCTGTTTAGCTGAAACTGAATTTGTTCCATACTTTACGGACACATTGTAGAATGTTACAAACAGTTAAGTAGCGTTTTTAACTTCCATATCATAGTCAACACTACAATGATAGTAAAAAGTATGTCATAACACCAAATATTCACTATTCATGATATGAAAACTATGGAATTACTAATAAGTCAATGTGAGAGATCATACTCGTTTTTCACATTTTTATAATAACTCTGGGCTCCATATTTTCATGCAATATGTTTCTCATGATTACAGAAATATTGCTGTCTGATGATTTGTGTTAGTTGTTACAATGTTATTCTTACTCTTCAAGATATATTTATCTTCAGCAACAAAAAAAGCTTATTTTCCAATCACTTGTATACGTCAAGTTAAATCACAAAAAATATTTTTATGGTAACGTTATGAATAAATAAATATGTATCCGAGCTAATCATATTAATATTTTGAAGTATTGGAGCAGTACAACACCAAAACGTTGAGTTTATTTTCACAAGCCCTTTTAAAAAGAAAAATTATAGTGATAGATATTTTATCGTTTCCCAATGTTTGTAATTCGAATCTTTTGAATGAAGTCGATACTGAATTTGAATATTTATAACAATTTTTTTTAACTTCAACCCACTTCAGATAAAGTTGATTTGATGAATTTCGTGTATTTTATTGAATAAAATACACAAATTTTGGATTTACAAAAATGTTCATTGTTTATAAAAACGTTCAGTCTTAAGGTTTTGTGAAAAAGTTCCGTAATGTGCGTTTGGTATATTAGAGCTATTTATACGGGTGAAGTGGTTGACAAAAAAAAATAAAGATCATGGGAAAAAAATTCAAAAAATCATACTAGCCCAAATACAGGAACAAATCCCAACTGACCTTCGAGAGAAATCACTACACATGGTATATAAATTCCTACCAGAGGGAGATGGACTTTTCCAAACTCATTGCAATAGGACGAGATTATTGTGGAGTCTGACAGTAAGCAAATTCTTGTCTGGTTTGATTGACCTCGTAATATCTTGCCAAGGATTAGCCGAGGACATACTTATAACAGGCAGGAAAATATAAGGAATACAAAGATTCATCAACTATACAAATAACTGATGTAGGGAGGTGAGACCCAACCAAAACCATTCCAATAGCCTCTATCAGGAAATGAAACTTAATGAGATTAAATGGTAATGAGAAATCAAGAATCTACGCCTGAATCTGGATAGTAGCTCCAGTAGAATGAACATTTGTGACTCAATGTTTCATATCAGATAAATTCACTAGCATAATATACAATTTTTCATAGATTGAGTGTATGGAGTAATTAACGTGTTCGGCCATATCTTAGGCTTCCCATACAGTTTTTATTTAAAAAAAGTCATTTAGCTCATATTTAGCTCTTATTCGATAAACAAAGATGGTAACATGTATTTAGCAGAAATTGAAACTTGAATTAACTTAAAACTAAGAGCATGAAACCATGTAATGTAATGTAGCTGTTTAAACAGGAAACTAATTCAAACCAAAACTAAAAAATAATAATATTCCGACTCAACGGATGCGTCAAATCCTGGTCACAGATCATCACTGCTTCTGAAATTGCCGAACAATGAGGTTGCTTTACATGTTTGGATATTTTTATGATTCACCAAATTATAAGAGCATGTTTAATAATGTTCAGATCGGAAGAGTAATTTCAATAAATTTTTCGGGTGTCATTATTGACCGTAAATAGAGAAGTTCAGTCTATGTCAGTGTGGCCAACAAAAAGTGGTTTTTATGACGAGAATGACAGTTGATGTCTAACACTTCAATCGTAAGATTTTCACAAGTTTTTTCATCATTGCGACCATCTACATTGCTTTATTAAAACAAAGTATACATCCTCGGAGCGTAAATTTTAAAATTCAAAATAACGTTCTAGCTGGATTCTCAAAGCATCGGAGGCCATTAATCCCAGGAACTTTTGAAGTCACCATTTCATTTCTGTTATCTGGCGGGTTTATCAATGCTCGGTTAAATATTGTAGCCCTTGGCTAAATCTTAGCTGTTGGTCAAAGTGTTTATCAACTGCCAGTTTGCATTAGCTGGCAGTCAAACTTTCGGCTAACCTAGCTGCCACTATCAAGTTGATGTTAACCATGGAACATACAGTTAAATACGAGAAAGTGGTGTTCCGTTATTCTAACCAAAGATTCTAACTGACAACTGTGTCATGATTTTTTCATGTTTGCTCATATTTTGCAACAAAGATTATTTCAACTTTAAATTTGATTGTGTTATTATCGTTTAGGGTGAAATCGAGAAGCTTATTTGATTCTTAAATAGTAGTTTAGTAGCATATAGGTTTTGTTTGTATTTTATTTCATTGTTATTGTCAATGTATCTTGAGGAACTTGACGACCATTTCGATGAAGAGCTTGGAGAGTGGCGAGATATTGGAATTTGTGGAGTACGAAAGACGACCATATACTGTTGAAGAACGTATAAATACCTTTGAAGAGCTCGATGATGTCGAGTTTATTACTCGTTTCGATTATCTAAACCCAGTGTTCTCATGATACTCCAACAATTTCCAGCTATTCTCGCCAAGTCACAGCATCCGTCTTTTTGTATTCTATTATACTTTTATGGTGAACGGCTACTTTTATAAGTACCTAATTGTCGCTCTGACACCGTGAAATTGGGATATCTTTTTTTTTTGTGGACATGTTCAAATGCAAACAACTCAACAAAGCACAACATAGACAAAATAAAAATAACAGTACCACAATTTTGACACTGACAAGTGAAATTTTCCACGATGTTGTCAGAGTAAGCTTACGGTAAAATAGAAAAATAATAGCTTTCACCTCTATATTCTTGATTCAGTGTGTTATATATGTTATATGCGAATAAAATTGATAATATGTATATTTCATGTAACGGGTGATCCTCCTAGCACCAAATTAAAATGAGAAATTTACGCTCTGACAACATTACACTCACCGTTCATAACCCGAACAAGGTTGTCAAATGCTCAATTACACTTAGCCTCCAGTTAGCTAGCTGTCGGTTATGTGGTGCATTGATAAACGCTTTCTATTGTAACCGAGACTTTGACTGGCGGCTAGAGATAGCTGAGGGCTACGTAGCTGACAGATTTAACCGAGCATTGATAAACCCGCCCTTCTTCTACAAAAATCTAATGAATGGAAAATGGACATACACGATTAAACGAATATCAAAAAGAATAAATATAACTGACATTTGACATAACTAGTGACAAAATAACAGGAATGAAATGGTGACTTGCCAAAAGTTCCTGAAATTATTGGCCTCCGATGCGTTAAGAATTCAGCTGGAACATTATTTTGAATTTCAAGATTCACGCTCCGGGGGTGTATACATTGTTTCAAAAAAGCAATGTAGATGTTCGAAGTGATAAAAAATCTGTAAAAATATTATGATTTGAATGGTAGCTATTAACTGTCATTTTTGTTATAAAAAACAGAAGATTATTATACAATTCCTTAACTCATCCCCATTTCAATTACCGCAAATCATTGTTACTTTTATGTTCGAAAGAACAACTGACTCGTCTAAAGATACCGCAAAACAAATTTATGCTTAGATGTGGTAGGCGCGTTCCTATTGAAAATATATGTAAAATATGTTTAGACAATTGCTTTGTTTGTCAGTCCAACAAAATGTTAGATAAGCTAACGCTTGATAAAATAATGTAAATTCAAGAATTGATACCTACTAGGAAAAACATTATTTTTCTCTATTTTTTTTTTGGAATCAAACCACAATAGTGTTTTTTATTTTTTTTACTTCTTATTTCAACGTTTCGGTAGCGTTCGAGATACCGTTGTCAAGATTAACTAGCTACCGAAACGTCGAAATAAAAAAAAGTAAAAACATTATTGTAATTTGATTCCCAAAAAAAAGAGAGAAAAGATGCCACAAGGAACTTACAGAAGATATGAAAAACATATTAGAAATTTAATTTTCAATATGGATTGAGGTCCACTGGTCTTAGAGTTCTCAGTGGCATTGTATTGATCGAGTAGGTTATTTGTTGTAGGTACTGGCTTCCAGTTCTTTTACTACAGCAGTAAAGGACACTTTTTAAAAAGAAGTGAAGAGTTGAACATATAACCACAAAAATTAACAAATGACGAGAGGCTCACTTTTATTCAAATCATAGAAAGGGGGTTGGTACAACAAATATTCCTATCTACTATAATTATGAAATATAACAGTTCTCTACATTTTGATGGTGTACTCTCAGATATGCCCTATTTTTCTTTAATTTTCCAAATTGCTTAACCCCACCTCAGCGGCTGTCCTTGCATTCTCCTGTTGTTTATGTTAAAAGTATCATCGGACTCGTAGGTGTTGCTTCTGATGGGTGGTCTATTCTTACCAATGCTGTTAATCGAACCCCAGCGAGCGAACATCGCTAAAGCCCGTTTTCCGACGGAAGGTCGTGAATATATTGGAAAGTTCGATTCTGAAAAATTGAAAAAAAAAACTTAATCTACAACGTGTCTCGAGTATGACTGCAATTTTTAACTCATTCGTTATTTTTATAACTACCAAAAAATATACGATTTCATAATTTTTTTTGTTACATGTTTCGGTGTGCAAAAAATGGGGATTCTCAACTAATATGGAAACAAATGTAGAGTAGTTGCAACTACCATACTGCAGCAGCAAAACGACAGAGTGATAATTACTGCAAAGAATCACAATTCAGTACATTGCGGACTAGGGGCAGCATACTTTTGCCTCGATGTCATTGAAGAATAGCATATTATGTTATAAAGATGGAAAAAGTTATTTATGTATTCAGAGCGAAAAGTGAGGTATTATTGTTCGAAAGCAAGGGTTGACGCGCGACGCGAAGCAGATCGCGTTAATTGCTTGAAAACAATAATTTCACTTCCAGCTCGCAATACATATAACAGCTCTTCTACAATCACTTAAATATATATTATCAATAATTAATGATACATTTATGCCTCTCATTTCAAGTATTTGTCAAATAGACACTCCCTAGCCTGGTTGCTCTATGATTCCCACTGTCACTGTCAATACAATTGTGTTTGTAGTATCGCTTGTTATGTGTTACGAGCTTTTTGCAATTTTTTACGCTCGACGTAAAGTCCCCATCAAGGGACTTCAAATTTCCGTTGCCAATGGCAAGTGAAAAAGCTTACTTTTCAATTTGATTGTAGAAAACAGTTATTCATGTATTAAGAGCGAAAAGTGGGGAATTATTGTTCGAAAGCAAGGGTTAAAGCGCGTCGCGAAGTGGAGCGAGTTAATTGCTCGAGAACAATAGTTTCACTTTTTTCTCGTAATATATTTGACATTTTTTCTACAATGACTTGAATATATATTATAAATAATTATTGATAATTTTATACCTCTTATTTCAAGTACCAGTCAAATACTTTATACTGGCTGCTCTACGATCCCCAATGTTACTGTCAATACAATTGTGTTTGTAGTGGTTTGTAGTATCTGTTGTTAAGGGCAACGAGCTTTTTGCAATTTTTTTGCAGTCTTGAACAAAATATGATGAAATGTCTAGTTCTCAAGTTTTTTCTTTGTGTCACATAGGGACCAGAATTTATGAAAAACTTAGATGCAACATCTCCTCCTTGGCGTCTGCTAGAAGGTTTTCCCAAAAATATGGGAGCTAAGCCAGATGAAAACATGGGTGTAAATACCTTAAAGTATGTAGATTAATTAAAAAAAAAGTTTACCAGTCTATCGATTTCCCAAATTGAACAAAAAAATAAAAAAATCCCTTTTTTTTCGAAATTCCTCAATATTTCGCGCTGGGAAGAAGGTTGAAAAAAATAAAAAATACCACCAAGTAGGGGAAGTGTTTTGCAATAAAAAAGGTGTCCTTCGCTTTTTTAGTCCGAGCAAAGGTTTGTCCGGAAAGAATTAGGTGAACTAAGTATGTGTTCCGCATCCGCACGACTCTGCTGCACGGCGGAAGACCTACTTTCTGAATCGGGAAAAAAATATAAATGTTTGATCAGAATTTTTTTACAATTTTTGGTAAGAGTCAAGGTTGTGAATAATAAATAAGAGATGATAAATTAATTTTTACATATTTTTATTGGAAAAAGTTATGCAAAAAATTATACCTCAAAATTATATATCAATCCTCTTTCATACCTTTCCACTATATACATTTTATTCGTTGGATATTCATCTTTATATTACAGGAGTATCAAATTTCATTTTGAAAAAATAAAGGAGATTCCTACCCGAATCTATAAAAATTGCTATTTTCGCTTATAGTACAAAAATCATTGAATCCAAAAATGTATGTAAATTAAATAATTTTGTAATTATATATCCTTGATCTTAGAAGTTTCCCCAACACTTCTACGCAAACTCCATTAAAATTACTCCAGTTTTATCAAAGTTACAGTATTTAATACATAAATTTTCTGGTAAATTCAAGATTCCTAAAATTCACAAAATAATGAAAACTGTCGTAATTCGAATTAGGAAACATTAATCATCCGTAAATTTTATTCATGGAACAGACCTCCTAAATAACAGTTTTCCTTTTTCGAAGAATTGTTTCAATGCCTCCTTATTATATAATAGATATATTTTTTATTGAGATACTTGGTTTTTGATTAGAATATAATATTTATATTATGAGTCATTTGCTAAAAATGATTATGTGCTATGACAATATAAATGCCATCTTGAAGCTGACACACCCGAAATACAGAGGTATGTTTTCCCAGTGAGAAAAAATATCTTGCATTCCTCATTGCACTATACACCTTTGCTCCTGTCCCTTCAGTCTGCTCAGGTCTTGCCAGTCCTTTTTGTTAGATATCTCTACCTCATATGTAGGACTGGAAAGAAGTTTAGTGGCCATATAGTCTGTTTTCATATCTAAAGAACACCCTGTATCAATAGATAACCGTAGAAATGATCTTTTATTTCAATAGCTCTGGAAAATCTCGATTCAAATTAAGTTATCCTATCATTTCACCCTATATATCTGAAATTGAGTATTGATGAACCTATTCAGAATATTCGATCATTATCAAACGAAGAGTTACTAGTCATTATCGATAGTATTGATATTTTTAGGTGCGGACATATATATAACTAAATCCGCATTGAATGCAGGAGAATCATGTTTAAAGACCACAAAAGCTTAATGCTTGACCAAATATAGTGAATATTCTACAAATCAAACGGCAATATGTATATCTACACCAAGAAACGTATTATGAATTTATAAAATTATCAAATTAAATGAATTCATGACAAATAACCCTATAGAAATATGACAGATGAAAAAATAAATTTGCATTGCTGGGAGTAATTTATAGAAGTAATTATAGAAGGTAATGAGTGTTATATTTCTGATGTTGAATTTGCTACGAGGGTATAACCTGTTACATTTGTAAACAAATGTTGCATCGCACTGTACAGCACAACCTTGTCATAAACACCCACAGAACGAACGTTATCAGACTCCTTATACTCACCACAAACTATTGATAATTTGCTCAAAGAACCATCCACACAACCCTCTTCACAAGCAGAATTTTCAGCACAACAATTTGTTGCACAACTCTCATTAGGGAAAGATAATATCCATACCGTTGGCGGCACCATCACCTCAAGCAGTAAAAACGTAAAAAAACCATGGAACAGATTCCCATTCCAGAAAGCTCAGGTGAATCTGTTAGTGAAAATAAAAGGCACCACCCTTCGACAAAAAGTCAGTTCGAAGGAATAGCTTTTCCTCCTCCAGATCTCAATGCGGAGCCGAGTAATTTATTTACGAAACCATTATTCAAATCATCTGCAAAGACTAAAAAATCGAAGGTAAATGACAAATCTTCTTGCGCTAATTCCAACAAAATTTTGTTGTCAATCATTATCCCCCCTTTGTTTTAAACTACGACCTATTGATGCTTCTATTGGTCGATGTTCAAGGAGTTCAAGGTTCAATAAGTGTGAGCCGGAGGCGCAAAGCAAAAGGAACGCCTTGGGGAGGTATGGGCGCACTGCCTACCTGGACGAGTCATTTCGACCCTACGCGTGGAAATGATATGGCAACAAAAATCAATTAATGGGAAATGGAAAGAGAAGCTTATGAAAATAGCAATAAGGGAAAGGGGAAAAATGGAGTTGATAAGGAACTACTTACAGATTATGGATGTTATCAACCGTACTGAGGACGAGTTAACTCCATCAAGAGAACCCCTCCTGAGATCAGAATTGGACCTCAAAACAGAGACCGAGGGAGAAACGGACTCCATAGGGAGGCAGGATGATGGAGAAAAATCCAACATAGCGAAAAGGGACGGAAAAGTAAATACAAGGAAAGGGCCGAGGAAAGATGGGTCTTATGGGGAAGAAGTATTCGAAGCAGTAGGGGTTGGGGTTAGGGACAGAACATACTCCCTGCCGTCAATAGGCCTGGACCCGACTAAACTAGGGGGGAGAGAAATAAGAAAGGACGACAAGGGATTCATAACAGACCTACAAAAAATAGTTCGGAAGGTGAAGAGAAGTGCGAAGCAAATGACCGAGATTTGAATAAAAAGTCACAATACAAAGGTGGAACTCAAGAAGGGATTGTTAGAATTGGATCATCTAACTAAACTATTGAAGACAAAAGCAGAAAAGGCAATAAACATATTTAGAAATCAGGAATCTCAGGTAGTTGAAGTAGTCAGTACCTGCGAAATTGGAACACAAACAGATTATGCAGAGCTAGAAAGCGAAGCTACTAGAAATGATGAAACTCGCAAATCGCTGCAAGAGGGGAAATATTTCCGGTACATTGCTTCAAGACATTTTTTGGAGAATAAGGGTGGGATAACCAAACTCAGTCAGTGGGGACCAGATGGATGTCGCTATCCTAGCGTACCCCAGAAAGGAAGCATCAGGTCAGGCAAAAATGACTTTGAACGAAAACCCGGGAAATCTTAAACTCGATGTAGATGGAGGAGACGGAATGTCCCTACCAAAACCACCAGAATTGTGACGGGCAAGGGCAGGATTATTGAGAAGGATAAACTTATCTATTTGCTGCCTACTCAGACGGATAAAAACGGGATAAATGACCAAGAAAAGGACTATAACGCGCTATCGAGGTTACGGAAAATGGTTATGGAACGGGAGAGGAAATCCGTAATGGCTTTCACAAACGAGATGGACGGTGAGTCACATATGAGAAATTAAACTAAAGCAATAGAGGCGGAAGAAAGGAGTTATGCAGACCTTCTTAGAAAGGTCGAGGGGGAATTGACATAAGCAAGATTGGGTGTCAAAATTATGGACATAAAAAAATCCAGAACTGGGGATCTTCTCCTAACAGTGGTAGGAGATAGCAACATGGCGAAAACCCTACAGAACGAGATTAAAATCAAGCAAGCTCTCGGAAATTAACGTGACGAGACTAATGTACAGGGTGGTGGAGGCATCAGAGACTGTCATAAATTGTATTGAGAGCCAGGGTTTGGAGTTAGCTCCTGATAAGACAGAAGCCATCATCATGAGGAGTATTCAATTCGATACTACAGTGTAATATTGATGAATTCCTACATCGCATACTTCACCTAAAATCATTTGTATACAGTTATAGAACCTTAGGGCAGGAAAAACATACAGCCCTGAATATTTTAATTGTTTTGGAAAAGATATAACTAATGCTGCTCGTGAAAGTGGTGGCGTAGTAACAGTAATTTATAAATCCAGTGAATTGGGAATGTATGATGTAAACACAAACCAGGCTCTTGTTGTGAAAGGCATTTTCAATACTTCGTTAAATATTTGTAATATATACCTCTCAACGCCCCTGTCGACTATTCAAGTTTTACAATTATAATTAAGCAAGTTCCAATTTCACGGATAATCTTATGTAACTTTAATGGACATAATATTATATGGGATCTCTAAGTACGAACGAAAGAGGTAGTCTATTAGAAGACGCTATAGACGATTTGCATCTAAATTATTTAAACCATGGTAGATCTACAAGATTCAATATTAATACAGCTGAAGTTTCGTGCATTGACCTAACTCTATGTGACCCAAACTTAACACCTTCCCAATCATGGGATACATTAGACTTCACATATTGAAGTGATCATCATCCAATAATAGTTATTAATAGTAGTTGCACTCCACCGGATAGCTCCAATAACTTAAGTTAATGGAAACTTCACAAAGGAAATTGGAACGCCTCCACCAATACTATAAGAAAAGTATGAAACATTCAGTACTTAATTTCTCCTGATATTAACAATACACTTTATCACTTCAATCACTTCAAATACAGAAAACAATGTCCGAAAGTTAGGAAAAAAGCTTTACCAAACACAATCTCTTAGTCGAAGAAGTTGTATGATGTGAAGGAATCGACTACAACGATTCCAAGAACGATCCAATAACACCCGATTAATTGAGCAACTGTCTTGATGAACTGAAAGAGAGTAGAGGAAAGTCGCTTATGATGGCACGGTGCACATGATGGCATACCGACTGTAAATATGAATGTATGTGCTCTAACGCTTTAGACTGTGGTGCTGCAAATGCATATTTAAATTACACTTCACATTCCTGTTTTGAATGAAAAAAAGGAAATTGGTAGGTAGTGTAGTAATATTATATAGGTACTGATAATAGTATATTATTAAACGAGCAATTTATGATAGCCATAATTCACGATGGGTAACGTTTGCGTCACGAGCCGCAGGCGAGGGGCGCAAGTCACCCAAGTGAATTATGGCCATAAATTGCGAGTAGAATACTATACTTTGTCCACGACACTTAATTTATTTATTAATAAATAAAAGTCAGTAGCGATTTGGCATATTACTAACCTCAAAATGTTGTGGCAGCTACTTCAAATAATTTGACATATATAGAGATAGGCGATACTGTAGAAAGTATCAATAAAACGTACAGTTATAAATATATTGTTTTACAATACTTAATATTAGGAAATATCGTTAGGAAAAGTATCAATACTAAAAATTACAATATTTTATAGATACGATATATGTCAGAAACAAATTTCCTTAACAAAATGCACAGATTTAATAGTTTATTCCATATTGTACCCCCATCTCTAGTCGTGAATTATGAACCATAATACACTACAGTGTGTTATAAACCATAATTCACGACAGTTGATATATGGGTACCATATACCTTTAGTTAGGAGGTAAAATATTGACTTATTATTAGGTGGTCGTGGACAAATATTATATTGTACTTGTCACATGTTATGGTTGGAATAATACCCTTCTTGGTGTGCGTCATCGATTGTTAATGTCCTTCTAACACATTACATAGGAAGAAATGGAAAAAAGGCAGGTCTGTGATTAATCCTAATCAAAATATCACAATAATGAACCGTTTAAATGTATTACAATCGTTAAACCTAATCTCCGACTTACAAAAATCAAAAATTTGATTGGTTGATGTTTAGATTACGCGAAAGTGCAACCTATCAATCGAGAGCTCAAAATACTATGAAGGCGTTACTTTCGTAGTGGCAATGTGTCTTACGTCTTTTTCCACTGTCACACTGACAGTTCTCGACAGGTCTATACTTTGTTGTTTACGATCAATTATGATTAATGAAAAATGAATATTAATATTATTGTTATATTTATTTAAATAATACAAAAACATGCATAGATACATGGAAAAACGTCAGTATTTTTAAAGTTCTCAAGTATTTTCAGTTAGAAAAAGAAGCTGGTAATTATCAATTTCATGGCCGCTTCGAATTTGGCTGAATACGATTCTAATGATTTCATTTATCAAATTTAAGTTAGCTATATGTCAAAATAGCAAATACAATAAACGACATGCCGAAAGCCCGTATATACGTCACAATTGATGACGCACACCAAGAAGGGTATTATTTCAACCATATCTACACGAATGAATCCTGCAGTGGGATGTTTGGGTGTTTTATGAGCTTGTACGTATGTGGTTGTTTTGAGGTTATGTTATTGTGGGAAAAGTATTTTGTGTTATTATTCACAACCCGACTTTTGCCTATGATAGCATATTGCGCGGTCACCTATGATGGCATACCATGCCATCATAGGAATCTGTTACGTAAAGTTTCGAGAATATTTATTTTGTTACTTTGTTTCCTCAACGCTTATGAGAATGTTACTTATTTTGCTGTTTTTAGAAGAATTTCTCTTATTTTGTTACTTTTTGATTAAATAAAATTACTTTTAAATCGAGTATATTCAATTTCTGAGTAGTATGCCATCATAGGTTCTGACATGCTCCTATGATGGCAATAATTGATTATTTTCCATATCGTTGCTGTGTGAAGAAAAATAACTTAATCAGAATTTGAATGACAATCGTCAATAGCTCTTATATACAGAATGTACACAGTCAAAACAGAAAGTATTTCAATAGCATATAAGCAAATTAGAGAGCATTAAAGTTAAGTTTGCCAACATAAGTGACCTTTCTCTAGATTGCATACTACCTACATACTACCTACATTTTTTTTAAAAACTGTTGAACCATGCAATACTCAAGTTACTTTCAGCCTCCAGCTTGACATGGCTCAAACATAAATTTCCGTCTCATTGGTCCAAAGCTACAATTATTCCATTGCTAAAAAGTGGCAAATCTCGATTAATGCCAGAGTCATATAGATGAGACATGGCCCCGTACAACATTGTTGAAAAGATTGTTAACAACCGCTTATTTGGAAAAGAATAACTCAATATCACCAGAACAGAATGTTTTTGGGAAAAATAATTCGGCAGAGGTCGATTTAGATTTAGTAATCAACATACAGGAAGCGTTACCAAAAAAATGTATTGCAATATTTTTCGGTCTAAGACACGCATTTGACACCGTATGAAGATATAAGGTGGTGTTTTATCAAATGTATTACATAGGTAGTTTTCCATCAGTAACTATAACCGAACCTACAAGCATGACATATGACGACTAATTTGAAAGATGGCTTCCGCAGACTCGTTTTTTCCGAAGTTTCGCTTCTTGTCAGTTGGTGTTTTCTTTGAACATAATAACTTGGTTTCCCTTCTTAAACGCAGAATATATTCATTGTATGTGTCCCATACGACAACGTATATTAGTTCGTCTATGAGAGCACATGGTTTTTTTTTTTCGTTTATATAGCTGAATAGAATGAGTATGATGACTCGAATGAAAAATATTATGATTATATTATCTGATTATATACCAACCGTAAATACAATTTATACTTACTGGAAAGGGCAGTTTACAGTATACAGGTAGTCAAAACTTTTAGACGTTGTCGGATCATTTGGTAAAATCAACTTTATTTTGACATTTCTTGACATTCGATCTTCGTCTTAGTTTTTTGGGTTTCCAAATTAATTGTTCATGAGGAATTTGAAGAAAAAACAGTAATTTACAAACCCTATTAATCTGATAAATCTGCAGTGTATAATAATATAATTGTTATATATTTGATTGTAAAAGATATGACTTTCCATATATAGGTGGTAATGGACATGCCGGAGTGTTCCATTGCCATTGGCATAAACTTTCTAGGTAAACCATCGTGTAAAAGCGAGCCAATTTCAAAGTCTGCCTGTCGAAGTATCTGACTTATTTTTCCAATCTGGCTGACATGGGATACCATCAAATCACTATTTTCTGAACGCATAGAAATCAAACTGTGGAGTAAACTTATTCGTCTGGTAAATTCAGAGTTATCGAAGATGGAAATCAACTTATACCATGTTTTTGCTGTAGCAGTTTCCTCAAGATAAACAGAAAGTGATGGGTATATAATCGATATGGGCTTTTCTTCAAATCTCTGACACTTACTCGTGGCTGCAGCAGCAGCTTCACTCTTGATGCTTCCAATGTCCAATCGTCGTAGTAGGTAGTTTCAATGTCGGCACATTAATTAAACTTGATGCCATACTTATACTAATAAAACACAACTTGTACAAAACAAAACGCAGTTTAACTTAATTTCTCTTTCAACCCGATTAACATAGTCTAGTACCATAACCTATTATTGTTTACGTGGGATCGACGGGAGAGACAGCATCGTGCTTTGTTCAAGAATGCAAAGCTACTATTGCTTTGATTGACAGTTATCCAAGTACGAGTATATCGATTTGCACACCAGATGGCGGAATGTAAAATATAAGTGAATAAAATATAAATAACTGAAAGCCGGTACTTTCAACTTTTTCTTATTTTATCTCGATATTTAATGGTTTATAAAAGGGATTGAAGAAAATAGCTTGTTGTAATAAGTTTACAGAATTTTCATCAGATTTTGCCTTTTAGTAGCTCCTTACCTGCATCTTCGTATGTATTTCGATTACGATATAACTCTGTATTTTCACTAGAAACGTCATCCTGAGAGGTGAAAGCATCTGATATTCTATTCCTCCAAAGTGGTCCTTCAAAGGGTTCAAGTGGCTTGACTCCAGCACTCAATATGCAAAGAAATACTGCTAGAAGAACGATATGATGCCACATCTGTAACAAAATTAGCTTGTTTGGTATCTTTGGGAGAATTCATATTTTTTTTATTGGTGAACCATTTCATCTATTCAATGCACGCCTCAGCGTGTTTAATCGAACTTTATAAAACGCGCGTGTTTTAAAGTTATGTAAATTAATACTATTAATACTATTGACATTCACAGAACTCAATAAGGTTGAACTTCCATCAAAATACAAATTAGTTTATGCTTTTCTCATTTCCATGACAACGCAAGGTATACATCATATACATCACGAATTCAACCATTTGACATTTAGTTCTTATTTACATCTATGATTTCCATTTCTTGTTGTCTTAGTAGTTATAGACCAGTATTCATAATTTCAAAGTGCACCATTACAAAAAATTAGCGTAAAGTATTCGTGGATAACTGGTCTTTGAAACACTTGCTCTATTTCGAGCACTCCGGCTTCGCCGTCGTGCTCGAAAAATCGATCGTGTTTTAAAGACCTAATATCAACTTATACTTTAATATACTATTTTATTTATAGAATAAACCGAAATTCCACATATTTTGGCAATTTTTTAATAACATAGTTACAAAAGAATATATGTCATATGATAATTTTTTTTTGTACAATTGTTGATAGAATTGAATAGTTAAGGATATTATTTCATAAAGATCCATACTAAGCGATAAAATAGAACGATTTAGTTTGTTTAAATATACAACATATTTGAACCTATGTTCAACTTAAAGCTGTGACGCGTTTCGCTAACACAGTAGCTTTCTCAAACGAGTGGAGGTATAATGAAAAGTTTATGAGAAATTCATACAGTGCTTTATACTGAATTTCGCGGATATTAACGAAAGTATTATATTCTATTTACACGGGAATAAAAAGCTAAAAGTGTCTTAATAAGGGATTGACTACAGTATTATCAAGTCTACCTGGAAATTCATCCACAATAATCTCACATGTACCTTTCTAGGTAAAAGGTTAATGAGGAAGAATTGTTGACATCTATTTGGTCGTTAAGAAGATTATCTGAATATTTGTTTTCATTTATCTCAAGAGCTTCTATAAGATTTAATTCGAGGAATTTGGGTTCTATATGGAAAATTTCGAAATTTGAATCGAAAGTGTGTTGGTTTGCTGAGTAGTTAGAATCTGATTTTGTGTTCTGAAATTCCAGTTTTAAAATCCCTAAAAGTTCTACCCATATAAATTTTATCACAGTTGTTGTTACGTATCCTGACGATATAGCGGAGAAAAAATGAATAGTCAACAACTGTCATTAATAATAATTTTGATAGATATAATATGTCTCTGTATTGAATTTAAAATAAATAAATATTTAAACCAAAAATAGTATACAGTCCACACAACTATCAACATTGGTCCATCGAGAGACGGATTTCCAGTCCAGAAGTAATACATAATATACCAATCAACAATTAAATTGAATTTAGTGCTGATCATAAATAAAGTGATTCAGTACCAACAAAGAAAGATCAGCTTCCTGTAAGTTATCCCAATTATTTCCATTATTACTTTCCAACAAATCATTATCCTTGTTAAACTAATTATCGAGCTTCAATTTGTGTTAAATGACCAATCTAATGATTGCACGTGGCCAAATTAAATCAAAATTGACTCGTTTTAAAACTTATTTTGATGAAATAGATAAAGATAATTTAACAGAAAAAGTAATCTCACGATTATCAACTAGATTACGAACATTTGAATTATTATTAGAAGAATTTAATGAAATTCAGAACCAAATAGAAATTTCTGACAGTTTAGACGAACGACAAGTAGCTACTAATGCTAACGAAAGAAAACAATTTGAAGATTATTATTATGATTATTTGGCAGATGCGCAAGTTTTAATTCAAAAATTCAATAATAATACCGTTCATTTCAATTTAAACACAGAATTAAACCCTGCAGAAGGTAGCATTAGCAGATCAAGATCAAGGTTAGACAATCACACACATAGTCGAATAGCTTTACCAAAAATAACGTTACCAAATTTTGAAGGAAAACCAGGTACTTGGCTAGAGTTTCGAGATGCATTTGTGGCCTTAATTGATTCAGATGATTCACTTTCTAATTATGAAAAATTTTATTATTTAAAAATGGCATGCAAAGATGAAGCGGCAGATATTTTACAAGCCATACAAGTAACGGAAGATAATTATAAATTAGGTTGGCAAGCATAAATTGACAATTATGAAAATAAAGCTCAATTAATTCATGACCATATTCAAGCTATACTAGATATTTCTAATATTAGTAAAGAATCATATATAGAAATCAAAGGTCTATATGTGGAATTCAATAAACATTTGCGTTCACTCAATAATTTAGGCGAAAAAACTGAATATTGGGATAGAATTATAATTCAAATCATTTCTAATTAATTTGTCAGTACAACTGATAGGGAATGGCAATCATGTAAATATAAAGATGAGTTACCTACCTGAATTAAACGATTTAAATAATTTTTTAAAGGAACGAATTAAAATACTGAGTAAAGTTGACTCAAAAAAACAGCTGCAACATATTAATTCTCAACAAAATAATCAATTTAAAAGGAAAAATTTTAATAGTTATACATCAATATCAAATAAGTATAAATGTTTCTACTGCAGCAGTAAAGATCACGCCATTTATACTTGTCAACAATTTTTGAAACTATCAATAAATCAAAGAATTGCGGAAATCAAAAAATTTAAATTATGCCTAAATTGTTTGAAGGATAACCACCCTTCATGGAACTGCAATATTCACAAATGTAAAAAATGCAATAAGCCTCATAATACTTTATTGCATTTAGATTTTTCAAATTCGGACCGCAGACCGATTCAATCAGACAAAATAGCAGGTGAAATCTTGGCAGTTGAGACTGATACAAATGAATCAAGTTTTGACGGCACTGCATCCAGCAGTGCTGCAGATTCAATAGTTACAAATCATGCTTCTACACAAAACAAGGTAGCAGTACCATCTCAAGTACTTTTATCGACTGCCTTAATTCACATAATGGATAACAAAAATAACGTTCATTATTGTAGAGCTTTATTAGATAATGGATCTCAAAGTCACTTTATCACCGAAAAGCTATGTAAAAAATTAAATTTGTCTCCAAAAGAAGTCAGCTTTTCAATTACAGGGGTCGGTCAAAATTTAAAAACTATTAATAAGCAAGTTAACATTAATATAAAATCATGTTACCAATAGTTTTAAAGTGAATATAAATTGTCTAGTACTACCGGTGATTACAGAAAAACTGCCATTAGAATCATTTAATATTGATAATTTTAATATTCCTCAACATTTAAAATTAGCAGATCCTAATTTCAATGAAAGTAGAGAAATAGATTTACTTCTTGGCACTTCTGTGTTTTGGTCCCTTTTGTGTATTGGACAAATTAAATTAGGTCCAGAATTACCCATTCTACAAAAAACCCATTTTGGATGGATTATAGCTGGCAATATTTGTTCTCAAAATAAAAACAAAACTATTTCATGTTTAAATGTCACCCAAAATGATTTAATAAATGACCAAATTACCAAATTTTGGAACTTAGAAGAGGTACAATTAAAATCATTTCCATTAACTGCCTCTGAAAAATATTGCGAAGACTATTTTGAAAAAACTACGATTAGAAACGATAAAGGCCGATTCATCACTAGAATTCCATTCAATAATTTAAAGGAACAGTTGGGAGAATCATATTACATGGCAAGAAATAGGTTTTTGACTCTGGAAAAAAAATTAAACGCAGATCCCAATTTAAAAGCGGAATATTCAAAATTTATGAAGGAATATCTCCAGTTAGGGCACATGAATGAAATAAACAATGATTATAATCTCATAGAAGGTAATAATTTTTATCTTCCACATCATGCAATAATAAAAATGTCAAGCTTAACCACTAAACTACGTGTAGTTTTTGATGGTTCTGCAAAAAGTCTTACCGGTATATCTTTAAATGAGGTACAATTTAGTGGACCAAAGCTTCAAAATGAATTGTCAGACATTCTTCTACGTTTTCGTATTCATGATTTTGTTATCACTGGAGATATATCAAAAATGTATCGCCAAGTTTTAATACATGAAAATGACCGACGTTACCAAATAATCCTATAGAGGGAATCAAGTAACAGTGAAATTGACTGTTACGAATTAAATACAGTAACTTATGGAACCACTTCGGCTCCATATTTAAGCGTAAAATGTTCACAAACATTAGCTAGTGAGAATAAAATGAAACATCCAATAATCAGTAAAACAATAAATGATGATTTCCATGTAGACGATTTGATAACGGGGGCAAATATAAGACACGAACTAATAAATATTCAAAAGCAAATATCACCAATTTTACATTCTGCAGGATTTGACCTTAGAAAATGGTTAAGTAATGATAAGACAATACTAAATGAAATTAACGTTATCGAAAAACTAGATAATAATATTTTACAAATAGGTGAACATGAAAATAATAAAAAACTTGGTGTTCAATGGAATCCCCAATCTGATTCCATAATATATACAATGACTGATATGTCTTCAAATGAAAATCAAATAACTTAAAGATCAATTCTCTCAGCAATATGTCAGGTTTTCGACCCTTTGGGTCTTCTAGGACCTTT
>CAJUYG010000383.1:28988-47290 GCA_910591675.1 Galerucella calmariensis | reverse complement strand
ACCTTTTATAAAATAAAACTGGAGAATTTTTCAAATTAACTAGAATTGTTAATAATTGCCTTCCAATAATATTATTGTGAAATTGGTATCTTGGAAATCTGAAATAACTGCCATTTAAGTTTTTGGAATGTAAAATTCATTTTTATTGATATTCATCCTGCATAGGAAAAAAATTTCAAACTGTGTCTTAAAAAATCTTCAATCCTTTGTCTTTGTACATCGGTAATTTTACAGCTTCAGCTTCCAATCTTATAAATTTGCGATTTCTTCAA
The DNA here is from genome assembly GCA_910591675.1 of Galerucella calmariensis. Taxonomy (NCBI): domain Eukaryota; kingdom Metazoa; phylum Arthropoda; class Insecta; order Coleoptera; family Chrysomelidae; genus Galerucella; species Galerucella calmariensis. The sequence continues at coordinate 47,018 of CAJUYG010000383.1, read as the reverse complement.
AAGGGATGTGCGAATTCAAATTTTTTGGGAAAAAGGTGGTTTTCTCCGAGATGGCTGGGAGTGTACAGTACTAATTATTTCGGCTCCTAAAATGTGAAAAAAAGTATGGCGTTACATTTGAAAGAAATTTTGTCATATGTCCTGTTCACTAATGGACCACCCTGTATACATAAACATAATTTTAAAATGTTTGATTTCAAATACCTTTACCATATACCTTTTAAGTAAATATGTGAGTTATATACAATAGGATGTGGGATCGCAATATTTTATTAATATTATTTGTAAGTCTGGCCCTGGATTCTTCCCACATCAAATATATTGATTGATTTGACACCTTAAAGTGAGACGTGTACCAGATATCAAGGAAATATATAATGTGGTAAGAAAGTCATTAACCAATGAAGAATTTGGCAAAATAGATAAAACATTCTTTATCTTGCTCAATGAAATAGTAATACCCATTAAGTGTGTGGTTTTTGAGATCTCCTAGGTGTACCTAGTGATCTCCTGTATCTGCTGTTATCGTATGTAACTTTCCGAATCTGTACCTTGCTTCGCGTGTGCTGGTGTGCAGAATTAGTGCACTACTATTTTTACAATTTTCAAGCTGACAATTGAAACAAATTCTCTCAATTTTCAGGATTCTTGGGAGAAGTTATGCATTCCAAAAACCGAAAACTTGATGTACCTATTGAGTGCATAAGTGTATATATTATTCTAGCACACTTACTGGAGTAGAAGCCCATTCGACTGGCAAATCAATCGCTAATTTTATCTCTATAGACAGATTGCCGCATCAATGAAGTTTGAAAAAACTAAATGACTCAGACAACCACAAATTTGTCACTATACTTTCTATAAATAAATATCGATCAACTGCCTGATTGGGTATTATTTCCAATATTAATTATTTTCTTGTAATCAAATTTCCTTATTTCGCACTACTTGGGGATTGAGTTTTATTACAAGATTGATGTATCGACAAGGATAGCGTTCCCATTAATTTTTATCTATCGACATAATTTGGTATTGAGGTACGAAGAAATAGGGAAAAAGGTAGCTGCCGGGATAATCTGATATATTGAAAATAAAATATGTTTGACCTCTCGTTACATTCACAAATGTCTGAACTTTCGTAAAATAGTTCGCAAACATATACAGTGCGAAACAAAAAATTTCCAGTCAGTTTTAAAGTTTGGTAAAGTTTGGATGTGTCCGCCATTTTGTTTTTTAAACAAAACGCGAAATATTAGATTAGTAGTGTGTCTTGATCAATTATCTTTTAAACAAAACCGACATCAATAAAATCGACCTATAAATAAAAAAAAAATCAATAAAAAAGGAAATTCCGGTTTTTTTTGGACAACCCTATATATTAAAATATGTATACAATGAATACAGAGAATGGGCTTGTTCAAGAAAAATTTTTTTAGTTAATAATAGAAACTAAAACTCATTTTAAACAGATTCCCAAAATTTTAGATTTTTCCGCGAACGTTTAAACCCTCAAATTAATTAAAGAAATTGGATTGAACGAAAACGGGGCGTGGTTACCTGTGACGTCACATTGCATATGCTATACCTAACGTTTGAAACACCGCGAGTCGAGAGCTGTGTATTGTGTATTGTATATTGTATCGTTTTGTGTAAAAAAAAACAAACGCTGGACTGTTGACTGTACCTACTGTTTCGTTATTTTATTGTGAAAGGAGTGAGAAAAAGGTGGTAAATGAATACTATTTGATTCCCGACTGTCCTAACACATCCAAGAATGCACCAGAAAAATATATAAACATTAAAACAGTGAGCAGTGGAACAGTTAAATTAAATCCTTGAGTAGTACCGAGATTGTTTGACTGTCTAAAAAATAGAGTAACAATGCATAGTTCAAAGCCACGGTCACGGTTTTTACAAGTTAAGCTCATGAAATAGAGCCTCTGATGATGATAAAGTAGAGGAAGAAAATCAAATGGATATCACACGAATGGAACCTATATCTCGGGAAATAGGAGTTCAGGCTTGCATTGAGGCTTATGTACGTTCCAAAGCGATTCAATGCGGGGGCGAAGGTTTTTATATATGGAAAATGGCTAAAAAGAGAAAATGCACTAGCAATGAGATCGTTCCAAAGAAATCGTGAATGGAAAAAGAAGGAAAACCTATGAACGAAGAGTTTTCAATGTCCACTAGCGGTCCTTCTTCTACATTTAGCTCGTCAGAATTAAGTATGTCAGATCCGAATAGCTCATTTTATCTAGACACTAATAGGTCAGACGGTATAGAATATTTTATTTGAAAAAAAAAATCCAAAGCTTTATTTGGGAGTGCCGAGTCATTCATTATTTGTTGTGAGCTTGTTAACTAAAAAAATGTGAGCTGGACAAGCTTGATATCTTTTCAACATTAAAAAAGATCAAATTGAATTCACCTTATAGGATATTAGGAGACGATTTTGGTGTGACACTTTCCAGAGTATGTGGCATTATACAAAAAACTATACCGTTATTAGCCAGTTACCTTTACCCATTTGTGCAAGTTAAGAAAAGTCTTCCTACTCCCTCCAGACGCAGTTATGAAAATGTACAATGTATTATGGATTGTTTTGAAATTTCGATTCAGAAACCAAGTGTGAATTCTTTGTTTCTATTAATGTAGTCCCTCACCATAAAAATATCGACTTCAGGTGAATTTGCAAAATCTGCTTCAATAAATCCAGTATCTACTGAGTACATCTTTAATAGCAAAAATCACTAACACTTTTAAAATTTAAAGATATTGCAGCTGTAACCAACTTTCTTATGTGAAACGCAGCGGTGTACAGAGCACAATATGCAATGTGACGTCACAGTCGGTTCTGTCGCTTTTTAAGGGAGCTCCATTTTCAACCTCTAATATCTAAGTAGTGGGGAAAGTTCAAGAGCTGAAAATTTTACTAGTTATTTTGATGATTCAGTTTTACAAAATAACGTAAGAAAATCCCAGAAAATATTTATTTGATAACAAGCGCATTGTGAGAGTGTGAGACGTTCCAATTCATAACTGGAATTCATCCAGAGTTAATTTTTTATGCTTAACTTTTACGTCCCAATTGTAGCTGCATAATTTTTATAGCTTTTGTTACCGTAACTATGAGTGCATTTCAAGCGCTCCTTTGACAGTGATTGGCTTCTTCAAATATTTTTGAGTCATTTTGTATAAGTTCAAAAGGCAAGACTTAGGCGTCTATTCAGTAATATTTTGTTCAGCAAAGGTTCCGTTTACAAACGATTGGAAGTGTGAACAAAAATTTTTAAACGTTATTCTGTATCTTCTTTGTTGACCACTTTCTGATGTTAACGAGAGTTGGACGTTGTCAGATTTTTGAATTACATTATAATTAAGTGATGAAGATCGTAGCTAATATCCATTCTATATAAATACATATCCGTTAATGTTTTCAAAATCTACCCTACTATGTTATTTAATATACAGCACAAACCTATAAATGTAAATAATAAAGGACTGTGATAGTTTTTTTTTTTAAGTTTTTCATGCCAATATTTCTACCAATTTTGAAATAGTTTGCAATGTGACAACGTTGTTCAACTTTCAACTGCAATTTGAGGTTATGGCTCTTTGTTATGGTTAGATAAAGGAAAAGCTCAGCTAAGGCATTGACGTTTATATGTCAATAAACTAAGGTTACGAATTTCTTACTTGAAAATATTCCATCAATATGTAAGAAAAAATATTTCTTTTTGAATATTAAATAACTACACCTTCCCATCGATCAATTCTTCAACGATTTCCATAATTTTCACCGAAATAATTAATCTTATCACAATAATAGACAAATTTTCATACCTAAAGTGACGTTTCTGGCTGTCGTTCATGAACAGCGATTTCTAACGAGGAATTCGTTGGCATTTTGGATACAGAACATTTATCGTTCGTAAACGATATTCGCTCATTAACAGCATCGTACATACTTACAAAATGGACCCCTTAATCTGTATCCATATCGTAGCATAGGTACCATCTTAAAAGAGGATGGCACAACAACTTCTTACCTCACAACTTACTTCCCCGGCTCCACTACTACAACCGTGGCCATGTGGTCGAGGAAGATGAACATAAACCATCAGACAAGTAGGTAATCGCCATGAAGATCGCTGATGAAAACATCATTAAGTGGCAATTCTCTCCTTTCAAATCACCAGGATCTGACGAAATCTGTCCCGCCCTATTACAGTAGGGCCAGGATAACCTGATATTCCAAATATTTAGAAATAACTCACAGTTATCTTCATTCCCAAAAGCGTCTAGCGTACAGCCGCCATCTTGTATTTTTTGAAGTGGAACCTAGCTTGAGTGACGATTCACAAAGGCAATTATTTTTGTGTTCTTTCGAAAATAATAGCAATGTATCAGTTCAATTTTTTTACGTCAGGTTATGTTTGAGCGACCGGGGGTCGCGACGCAAAAGATCTGACCGTTACGTTACGTTATGTTACGTGGCGTTACGTTACTTCGTTATGTGCCTTGCTTGCGTGCGTGTGCTCTCTCCTGAGTCTCACTCTCGTTTACGAAGCAGCAATTCATATGCTTCGGCCGGGAATCGAACCCGGGCCGCCCGCGTGGAAGGCAAGCATTCTACCACTGAATCACCGACGCTATATTAAAATTCTATGCAAAGCTGGTATTCGCAGTGCTGGTGAATTTGTTCGGATAAACTTTTAATATTATTTCCATAATTTTTTTGCGCGATTGATCTTTTTTGTTTATTCACAGCATCGGTTGTCAAAGTGACATGAGGATTAAGGGGTCTAGCACATTTACTTTCCGAAATACAGGGTGTTGACATTTTGAAAACTTGAATGTTTCAATTCGATAAATTTAAAATGGATGGATAAATTTGGCAGGTTGTTTTTAAATGTAAAAGGGCATATTTTGATAGAAATAGTAGTTTGTGCAACTAGTGTGGATATGATGACCATATAGCACGAGGACAAAGTTTGAGCACGACGCCGTAGGCGGAGTGCTAAATCGTTCAAGTGCGATATGGACAATCCACACGAGTCGAACAGCATATTTTTTCTACGACTCACTTTAGAAAAAATCTAGATAATAAAAATTTCTATAAAGTGTAATATAACTTCAAATTGAAAATTTAACAATTCAATTTTATGTTTCCAGTAATTATTTTGTGGTGAACGTACAGTTCTTGAATGTCCAATTTGTATAATGCTACGGTTTCCCTTTTTAAATATACGATGCTGTTATAAGTCGGCAAAATTCAGTCGGACTCCCTCATGAAGGGTACCATTATCTATAATAATGAATATTCTGCTAAATATTTCAAACGTCTACCTGTTGTCGTTATTAATATCAAGCAGAATAATTATTTAAAAATAAAATTAACAATAAAAAAACTTCCTCACGGGGAATCGAACCCGGGTCTACCGCGTGAGAGCCTGGTATGCTTACTTCTCGACCACCAAAGAATATGCAAATCGTTTATCTATAACGTCAGATGTATTACATAATTTTTGCTTGAAAGGAACTAAAGTTCCTACTGTGTGTCCCGCGACACGTTCTACCTTTTTTAAATTAAATTGTACTGTACTAATGATACGACCTTGTAGGTATTTAAAATTGAACAAAAAACATTAGGAGGGATTCAAAACGTCAACCACGTCATTTTTCATGTTAAAACTGGTACTTCTTATTCCAAATTAGTATGCAGTTTAAAAGTAAATTAAAAAAATTGGCACATTTATCGGAAAAACAACGAATCGAAAGCTGAATGTCAGTTGGGTGAAGTGATCGCAACCGTTGCCATGACGAGTTGAGATAAATGAAGAAATTTAATGAAACATGTGGTTTTGTGAATACTCCAAAGTTTGGTAAAGCGAAAAAGTGCAGCTGATAAAGATGAAACTTCTGGAGTACTATTAGATGTTCAAGAAAACCATGAAACATCTACAAGTGTATTTACAAGAAATCATGGCATTTGTAGAGAGACTATACAAACTATTCAACGTCAAAATGACTCATCCGTATGAAGTTAGAAATATCCGAAAATTGGCTGGGGATGATTTAATAGACGATTAAATTTTGTGGAACAAATACAAAGAAAATAAGTATGCAAAGCAGGGTCTTGTATTTTTTGGTATGCAGTGATGGTGAACCATTTAACAGCTCTGGTAACAGATATAATTGCTGGTAATGGACAAACTGTAGTCCCCACATAACTTATATCTAGTGAATATTTTGAATGTTGATTGAAAAAAAAAACTGATGTTTTTTTGATTGTGTGGGGATGAAATCTATGGCAGGAAGAGGAATGGAGCGCTGGAAATCATGATACCTGATGAGCACCAACCTATTAATTCATCAATACAATGAGTTTCTCTAACCTAACGAACATATATTTATTGTTTGATCTCTCAAAAGTTGAGCATGAAGTAAAAAAGGTAATACATATATTTTTGCACGATCGGCTCTTATTTTATTTACCAACATTGTTATCATGGGTTGTAATTACGGCCCTCGCTCTTTTCATGAAAAAACATTCAGAATTGAAGAATAATGTAAAACCATTTAGCAATAGGACAGTTGGAAGCATAATTATTGAGAATGAAAGGCATTTTACTTTGTTGGTGATGTAATCTTGATGTATTTGTTATAGGAAATCAACGGAACTCCACTTGGTATGGAACTACTTGGAGCGGAAGTAGCAGCTGACGTTGGCATGTTTTCGATATTCATATGGACATCGGAATTATGTAGAATTTGATTAGCAAATTGCATTTAATTTCGTATTTACAACTCACTTATATCATAACAATGTTGGTAGATTAAAAAAAACGATCGTGCAAAAAATAGCGTAGGATATTTGGGTCAATGTTTCCTCACAGCTTTCGGGTTTGGTTGCTATTGTACAAGTTGTATTTATTATATGAAAATAACCTAGTAGATATGGTTGTTCTGTAAGTGAGTGGATATATTAAACCTTTCGATCTGACATTAATATAATGAACAACTGTCTTGAACTTAATTTTGGCGAACATTTTATTATTGATATACGATGAAAGAGACAAAGAGTTTTCGTCGGTTCGTCTTATCAGGCCTATTGGCATTCTCAACTTTACAAGAAGCACTTTTATACCTCCTAGTACCATAAATAAGTCTCTTCTGCACCTTTTGTATCCTATTAATATCATTATAATCAAAACAGGGACCATACACTAGATCTCCTTGATTGAAATGTACTAGGACGCCCTTCCGTTAGTGATCTTTTTTACCTAGAGCTCAAAATATGTCGATATGTCGATGTTGAAATGAAATTTGAAATGAGCTGCATCTACCTTTTGAATACAAATAGACACATGTTTCCAAAATTTAAATCATAGTCTAAAATAACCCCAAGCTTCGGGACATGTCAATACAACTGAATTTCTTATTTTTCAACGATATTTGAATATCCCTCCTATATTTGTTACCGAAAATTATAGCAGTTGATTTGGATGAGTTTAATCTAAATGTTCATCAGATGCCACTAGAAGTTTAGCTTTTCTGAAGGACTTGCTAAATCAGTAGGTGAGAATGTATTATATACATAAGTATCACCAGCATAACAATGGACAATTACATTGTCTAAGTTGGATGTTAAATTAGAAATATAAATACTGAATAGAAATGGTCCAATGATAGATCCTTGTGGAGCACCACTAGATATATTTGAAAAAGGTAGAACGTGTCGCGGGACACACAGTAGGAACTTTAGTTCCTTTTAAGCAAAAATTATGTAATACATCTGACGTTATAGATAAACGATTTGCATATTCTTTGGTGGTTGAGTAGTAAGCACACCAGACTCTCACGCGGTAGACCCGGGTTCGATTCCCCGTGAGGAAGTTTTTTTATTGTTAATTTTATTTTTAAATAATTATTCTGCTTGATATTAATAACGACAACAGGTAGACGTTTGAAATATTTAGCAGAATATTCATTATTATAGATAATGGTACGGTACCCTTCATGAGGGAGTCCGACTGGCAACATCTACTTATAACAGCATCGTATATTTAAAAAAGGAAACCGTAGCATTATAAAAATTGGACATTCAAGAACTGTACGTTCACCACAAAATTAGTGGAAACATAAAATTGAATTGTAAAATTTTTAATTTGAAGTTATATTACAGTTTATAGAAATTTTCATTTTTTAGATTTTTTCCTAAGTGGGTCGTAGAAAAAATATGCTGCTCGACTCGTGTGGATTGTCCATATCGCACTTGAACGATTGAGCACTCCGCCTACGGCGTCGTGCTCCATCTTCGTCCTCGTGCGATATGACCATCATATCCACACTAGTTGCACAAACTACAATTTCTTTCAAAATATGCCCTTTTACATTTAAAAACTACCTGCCAAATGTCAAATCAATTTATCTATCCATTTTAAACTTATCGAATTAAAACATTCAAGTTTTCAAAGTTTCAACACCCTGTATTTCGAAAAGTAAATGTGCTAGACCCCTTAATCGCGCAAAAAAATTATGGAAATAATAGTAAAAATGTATCCGAACAAATTCAAGTAGATAACTAGCACTGCGAATACCAGTTTTGCATAGAATTTAAATATAGCATCGGTGGTTCAGTGGTTAGAATGCTCGCATTGCACGCGGGCGGCCCGGGTTCGAATCCCGGCAGGAGCATATTTATTATTATGAATCGCTGCTTCGTAAACGAGAGAGACTAAGGAGGCACAAGCACGAAAGCAAGGCACATAACGAAGCAACGTAACATAACGTAGCGTAACGTAACGCGTAACGGTCAGATCTTTTGCCGATTACAAAAATAAATTTTTAAAAATTTAAACGCTTGTATCGAAAATGCGATATAATGTGAAATACCAAATAATAGATCATGAGGAATAGTATCAAATGCCTCAGAAAAATTAGAAAGAGTTGAAACAATTCCTTTATTCATATTCGTTGCATTTAGAATATCATCCACATTATTTAGTAATGCAGTACTACAGCTATAGTCACTGCGAAAGCCAGATTAAAAAAAATAAGTGTTTTATATACATTTGAGTGATTTTTAGTTTGGAAATACATAATGTTCTCTAAAACCTCAGATAATAGGTCTGTTCCAACCGCAATCGAAAACCGTCAGAACCTATCAGAGAATAACTGGTTATAGCAAACAACGAGTTTATTTTCGATTAATTCCTATCACTAATTGCGATGGTCGAGTATTCTTTGATCGTTTCTGACATTTTCTGATTGCTTTATCCTTGAAAGAAATAATTAACTGAATGTTAACTGTAAGCCAAGGAGAACGATTCTTTTGTATTTCAATTAACTTGGAAGGAGCTACAAAAGCAAAGAGACCAGTTATAGTTGTGTTAAAGAACAGCACCTTGTCAGTTACACTGTGTTATTTATGAGATGCGACATAGGGATTCCTGTACAAAACTGTCAAACGCGCGCTAACTTTTTTACCAAATAGGATTCGTGATAAATAATAACAGGTATGGAAAGGTCGTTGAAAAATAAGCTCAAATGCACTTTTAATGTTCTTAAATTTGTTCTGGTTGAATAAAAAAAAGGATAGTTATGTTCAAAAAAGTCGACGCAAGACACATCAGAAGAAGGCGCACTACGCATCTTCACGAATGGCTCTAAAACCAATATGGGCTCAGGATGTGGAATTTATTACAGATCTCTGAATCTAAACATCAAATGGGCGATGGGCTGTAATGTCAGCGTTGCTCAAACATTCCTCACTGCTATCTACATCGCCGCAAAAGAGATTACCAAAAGAAACACCACAGGTAATAAAATTCACATCCTTACGGATAGCACTACTAGCCCTGAACAGACCACGTATCACATCAGGCCTAGTACTGGAGTGTCATCTGTCCCTGATCGAAGCCTGTAGCAAGAACGAAGTCACTCTAGGCTGGTTCAAGGGGCACAGTAAATCGAAAGGTAACCACATTGCCTACTCATTAGCCAGCAAAGCAGCCTCCCAAAAACTCTTGGGACCTGGCACTTTCATTGGTCTGTCGGCGTCGGCTATGATTGACCTAATAAAGGAACACTCCCTTAATAAGTTTAAAGGTAGACGGGATGATGCAGAAGGTTGCAGGCTTGCCAAGGAACTGCTGCAGTATCCGGACAACAAAGTAGCCAAAAAAATACGTGACAATGAACAGACAGAACCTTCGGACAGTCACGAGTATTCTGACCGGTCACTGCCACCTACGAAAACACCTCTACAGACTGGGTCTGTCTGACACTTCACTCTGTAGAGGATGTGAACAGGAAGATGAGACTGTCGAACACATTCTTTGTGAACGTCCGACACTCTCTCAATTTAATTTAAGGATTTCTGTATTCGGCGAGTACAGGCTAACACAAGCCAGCATGAGGGAGCTTACTTCCGGCGACGTTATCGCCTACTTCAAACAAGTAGGCTGGATGACGAGCCAGAAGGAAGTCTGAACCTCGGAAGGATGCACAATGGGCCAATTGTGGCCTAGTGCTGTGGGAGTCACTCACCCTTCAAATTCTTACAGATACAGATACAGAAAAAGTCGAACTCCACTTTTATACCACTTTCGGATGATCTTAATCGATTAGGTGATGGCTAACACGGTATATCACGGTATTATTTAAAACCTGAAGTATGGCGATTCGCTTCGCCGCTGAGATGAAATTTTTTTCTTTTTGTTTTTAGTTCTTTTTTCACAATTTTTTAAACAAATAACTTTGCTTCATTTCAAATTTAATGTTTTTTAGACAAATATCGTGAAAAAAGAACTAAAAAGAAAAAAAAGAAAATTTCATCTCAGCGGCGAAGCGAACCGCCATACTTCAGGTTTAACTTTCAAATAATACTGATCATCCGAAATGGTATGAAAATGGAGTTCGACTTTTTTAAACATAACTATCCATTTTTTTAATTAAGCCAGAGCGAATTAAAGAAAATTAAAAGTGTATTTGAATTTATTTTTCAACGACCTTTCCGAATCTGCTATTATTTTTTATGAACGCTATTTGGTAAAAAAGTTAGCTCGCGTCTGACAGTTTTGTACAGGAATCCCTATGTCGCATCTTATAAATGACACAGTGTATATCCGAAATATTGATAATATGGAAGAACGGTGAGCGCAGTAACAAATTTTAGGAAAATTCACGGTCGACATTTTTTATATTATTTCTGTTTATCATCTGAATTTCAAACTTATTTACAAATTGTTCAGGAGAGCATTAAAAAAGAAAATGATCAGATTTCTGGAAAAACTATAGTATCAGCTTCTACTATTTCAGTATTTTGAGTATACAAAACTAACTCCAGTTACGTAGATGCTGTTCTGTAGGTATAGTTATTAATTGTTTTAGATTGAATGAATCAATAGACCTACTAAAGAGAGCCGTTTTTCTTTCGCTGACATCACTTATGTCGATGTTGAAATATCCACCCATTAACGTTTATTTATATTCGGGAATGTAGTTATTTTCAACGTGTTAAGAAATTCAATGAAATCTTGCTTTGGAGGTGTATAAAAGTTGCCAATAGAAAATACGAGTTTTCTGGAGACCCACAATATCAGAATGCCTATTCAATAAAATACCTATATTTAAATTGAACAGATTGCAAAGTTAGTGATCTTACATTCAAAAAAGCAATTGATGACTTTTTCATACACCACATATTTATTTCGCGAATATGAAAATATTTGGAATAGAATTTAACAAATAAACTGTAATATCCACTGTCACCTACGGTGTTGCGATTACATCTTTCTTCACTCCAATTAAAAACGAACTATATCATTCGGACCATTAATTAAAAGTTTTTTCCCAGAAAAGAAAGTATAAATCTTCCCCTCTCGGGAACATCCTTTTTTTACCCACTTTATCTTTGACTTCCCGTAGAAGTTCATAACGTTGTTTCGTTAACTCTTCAACAATTGAGATAGCTGTTCCATTTGAGTTTGTTTTATTGGCATTAATATGATTTCTGAAAGCCAGTGACGGAAATTTTAAAATTACAGGTCCTGTCTTTTTTTGGACACGGGTATGGTTTGCTGCTTCAATTGGGCAATTGAAAACATTTAGTTTTTCGTAGGAAATATTGCTTAAGTTATCTTTTAAATTTTCATTCTCACTTTCCGATAAACCAAATATTCTTGATGAACAATTTTCATGGGACTGTTCCAAAAAGTCAATGGAGCTTTTCAAGTGATTATTCTCCAATTGTATATCAGACATTTGGTCCTCAATTGCAGTAATTTTCGTATCGATTTCATCAAAACGAGTTTCAAATTTCTCTTGTATCATATCAGTGAGTTTTTCAATTATATTATCCAAAAATCTCCTATTTGAGAAAAAGTCATTAGCAATATTTGTAGATAGTTTTTTCACTACTGATTTTTGTCCTCCTGTGAAAACCATTTTTATAGAGGTAATAAACTGTAATTATTGGATATAAAATCAGATTATTTAAATCACTAAACTATAACAATATACACTTTTACTGGAGCGTGAACACGTCTAGCTGCTACTAGCAAGTACCGACTAGAAGGGTGAACCACCCTTATCGCTTGAAGGTATGAAAAATTGTTCACAACAGATTCTCGGGCCCACCAAATATTCACAAATAGTTTAATAAATCGGTCAAGCTGTTTCAAAGAAGTGTGTTACACTAGAATTTCATATAATAAAAGACTCACCACTCGAAAATGGAATTATACCTTCAATAAAACGATTATTTTTAATATGTACGTAAACTTTTATCTACCGCACCTCCACATTATCAGAGAGACGTTAGGCAATATCTAAATACCTCCTATGTCTATGCGACACCCAAGGCGAAATGTCCATTGCTTCTTCGATGCGGCCGGATACCAAGTGAAAGGACGTAACAGTGGGTCTTTCTGAAGTGTGTGCGTGTTAATTGAAGTGTAATGGTTGTCTACTGATCACTCTCGCAGTCACTCCAACATTTTCATAAAAAACGACAACAGGCTAAGAGAGGTATGATTTTGGATTAAATAGTCTATTATACCTGGTTTGGGAATGAAGATAGCTGTTACTTCTCTCGAAATCTTGTGAATGTCAGAGATAATCTTAACTTTGCCGCCAGAGGTGCGGTATTAGGATGTTCTGGCCCTTATGTAGTAGTTCGAGACATATTTCGATCCTGGTGATTTAAAAGGAGAGAATTGTCACCTAATGTTTTCATCAACGATCTTTCTGGCGATTTTCTACCTGTCATCTGATGGTTTATGTTCATCATCCTCGAACCACATGGCCACGTTTGTAGTAGTGGAGCCGGGAAAGTGAGTTGTCATTGGATACTCTCTGTGAGGTGAACAGTTTTTCTGCCTTCCTCATCTAAGCTCTCTTCAAGCATTTCTGCATTCGAATTGTTTTCTATTCCTTCATAAATAAGCTCCTCTAAAAATTGGTCCACCTTCTGTGAATCTGTGGATACGTCTGAGCTGTTAATTATATATTGAGCCGTCTTCTAGTGTATTAATATCTGAAAGCGATGAGGTTGAAATGCTCAATTCATTACAAACTAGAAACTTGTTTTGAAGGCAAACTGCATTTATCAATATAAAATTCACTCACATTAAGGCCTCTAAAGATGGGCTCGTGGAAAAAATAAATGTCAAGAATATCATCACTAATATGGTTTTTGTTAATCTGATTGATGCTACCACATTGATTATATTGATTTTCAATTCAAATATAAATTACAAATTTTACATTGAAAACCCTCTTTAAAATGGTGTCACATTTTTGTGCGATTAAGGACGTAGATGAACACTTTGGAAAGCGCATCACAATAAAAATCTGAAGTACCTTTGCAGGCCCGCAATTCTGTCAATTCTTTCCTAATTGAGCTATATATTTGTTCCAAAATATCAGTTTTAGAATCATATGTAATTGGCCTGTCGAAACCAATTAATCCTTGTGACAAAATAGCACCCTCAGCTACGTTTGGAGCGCACGTTGTTGAAACATAAAAATCGAATACTGATCAACCAGACGTTACCAGACTACACTATCAATAATTGATAGTGTAGTGAACAATTTTTGAAAGTATGCTCAAAATTGTTAGTAGTAAGGTGGAAAATAATCTAGGTACAGAATTTGAAACTGAGCTCGACTATTTCACTATCCGACTAGGTATTGTTTTGGAGTTGAAAACGGCCTGCCAGAAAATTTTATAAGAATCAATGAGGAAGTTACTGATGAGCCAATATATTAAGCTGTTTGAAATATTCTTAAAACAGAAAACGTTTTCAATAAAACCTACATAAATTACTAAAATATTGTTTTTTGCGTAATTAATCTAAAATTTTGGCAATGTTAGGTACGGGTATTTCCTTTCAATTTAATTTGTGGTAGTCTGCAACTAAGTGAACAAATCTTTTAACTTGCCTTATCCGTTTTCTTGGGTACCCATAATCCAAAATGTAGATAGTAAGTGAGTAAGTAAGTAAGTAAGTGAACTTTATTCATCCTTATAAATGTGTAGGACAAGTCAATAAGTGTTATCACAAACAAACAAACATATAGAATTAGATAGTACTCTCACAGAAAAATTCAGTAACACTATAATAAGCTCTCTCTACAAACAAATCTTTCACTTTTTTTTAAAAAACCGATAGTTACCAGATTTATAATCTGCGGGTAAACGATTATATAATTTCATGCCCTGAAATAAGGGCGACAGTTATTTGTTCTGTGATTTGGAATAGCTAACAAATTTGAATATCTTGTGTCATATCTATGGTGGTCCGACTGTCGTTCTAGCTTATCACAATGGTCTCTAATGTACAAAATAGTTTTATACTTCAATCCCTATAAGATAGCTAAGGGCCTACTATGGTTGATACTTCCCCTTCTGAGTAAAAGCAAATCCTTTTGAACATGCATAGAAAAAGTCAAAATATAGAGATTGAAGAACAGACCCACCTCGAAATCTTGTGCAGGCACCCCCACCACCTTCTCGAAGGGGTGACACGCGCGGCCTCATATTTTATTTTTTTCTCGAAAACGGTAAGACATAAAAACTTCTAGTTTTCGCCATTCGAAAGGTGATTAAATTCTACATTTTTTGGTTATTTTTCTATTGTTCAATAATGCTTCATTTTTTCGTTATTCAGAAAAATGTGATAGCAGACTGTTTTGCTAAGTAAGTTTTTCGGGTATTACTCGGAAATGGTTCATAATACGAAAATTTTATATAAATACAAAATTGAAGATCACACAATTTCCTATCGATCGGTATATAATAAGTTAGGATTGTTTTTTATTTATCGCATCCAGTAGCGTCCGAACGTTAGGGTTTCGGACAAATTGTAGTGCAGCGCCTTACACGTTAATTTTGTTTTTTTCAAAAACGGTAAAACATAGAAACATCTGGTTTGCGCCATCAGAAAAGTAAATAAATTTTACATTTCCCGTTTATTCCAATATTTTTTGATAATGCTTCATTTTTTCGTTATTCAGAAAAATATAGCAGCAGCATGTTTTGCTAAGTAAGTTTTTTGCTTATTACTCAAAAATGATTCATAATATGAAAATTTTATAAAAATACAAAATTAAAGATTACACAATTTCCTATCGATTGGTATATAATAAGTTATTAGGATTGTTTTTTATTTAACGCATCCGGTAGCGTTCGAACGTTAGGGTTTCGGGCCAAAATGCGGAGCAGAAAGTATCTTATTTATTTATAAAAAGAAAATATTCGACAAAAAAACCGAACTTGTCTTATAAAATATAAAATAGAACACTTTTAATATACTTTGTTGAGTTTGAAAAAAAAACTAATAATGTGTCTACAACGTAAATAATAAAATAAAACAGTACCTAGAACTAATCAATCCAGTATTTGATATAAAAACAACAGTTTTTTTCAAAAACAAATGAGTATAATATAGAAGAATATTAACTAAAAAACATAAACATTTTTCTCATAAACAAATAAATAAATAATATGAAGTATGAACTAATTACAGCATTCCTTTCAGGTACATAGTTGTGGGCACTTTAATTTTTCAACAAAACATTTACATCCATGATTACAAATTTTGCAATTACATTTAATCAAAGTTTCTGTAAGTAATTTAATATTTTCTATGGTGGTCCAAATTGGCACCCATTTATTATTTTCAAGCGACCATCCCCAATCAGATGGACATGGTAATTTTTGGAAAGTCTTTGTCAACTGACCCCAAATAAAACCACCTTGATAAATGCACCTTCTAATGTGCAATGAAATGGCATTTAATGTTGGAGGTAGACTTTCAATAGATCTGTTTTTTTTTTTTTAAATAACTCCATCCGACACAAATCAAGGCTTTCAGACTCTGAATGCTTGTCATAAAGAAATATGACAAACTTAGCCAACATATTTAGTTGTTGTTCGCTGGGTTCCTTTGGATGCATTGTTTACTCCTTGAAGATGTTTGTTATGCCAGGAAAAGCTTCCCATGTCTCCCAACACTTCTTCTTTCCTCTGCCGAAGAAGGATGATGTATTATCAGAACATGATCAGAACCAGTAAAGGCATGAAACATAGGAAGACCCAGGCATTTATCTTCCAGCTGATTGTATATTTCCTTACAATTGATATATTTTAAATTTTTTCCTACCCCAAATTCCAACCAAACATCTTGTTCCTGATGTAAGTATTGGTAGCACGACGACATCGGTATCCACAGTTTTTATTAGTATTTTGTTTAATTTGTTATGTAAGCAATTCAAGGAATGAACAAATATTCTTGAATCTGCTTCTTCATGGTTACAGATAGATGTAATTTTGATTATGTCTTCGCAGCAGTTTTTATATAGAGTTTCCTCACCGTTGTAACATACTAGTATTTTGTTTGAGGGCAAAGAGATACTACTAAAATACATAGAAATGAGGTTAAACAATTCCCTTTTATTGTCATCATCTCTTAAAAAATCATACCAATTTTTTGGTATGACTGTGTTAAGTCTTACCAATTTTCTACTTCCTTTACCTCTCTTCTCCCTAGTATTTCCTTTTAAGCTCTTTTCAATATAGTTATCCCAAACTAAATCAACCCTTAACGTCATTTCTAAAATTTTCCATATATAAGGCTTAAGAATGCCTGAAATATATTCTTCAAAATTTGAGCATGCCTTGGGTTGCAGAATATGAATCAGAGCAGCTCCATCCACTAACTTAGCATCAAAGTTCATGGGCTTGTCATTATATGTAGTGTACCTCTCAAGGCACCGTAAAAAATCGGATTTTGTGCCATGGTACATTTGCCCCAATTGCGCTAATGAAGGGGGATATGGATGATTTTCATATTTGAAAAAGTTTTCCAGATCCCCGTCTCTATTCTGGGAAGCTATGTAAAATCTACTTAATAAATCTACATCAGATTTTAACTCGATTTCTTTGGAAGATTTTTTCTGTGTATTTTTTTTATTTTTGAAGGGAATGTTATTGTTTTTTGTTATAGGTTCGGATATCGATTTTTTTGAATGGATTAACCTTTCTTGGAAAAATTCGTTGCACTGATCCAGTCCTTTTTTTAACAATATTGATAGAGAGTTCGCATCAGCGACAATTTTATTGTCTAGTGAGAATAATTCAGCAACGTTTTCTTGAAAAGGATTTCCATAAGATTTAAACGTATCAATAATGTTAGTTACTGCAGTAATGAACTTCTCCTGCAATGCTGGGGACTCTTCGTGATGATTATGATTAAGTTCTCCAGAAACTGTACGATCTTCATATTCCCCAATCAATCTTGCAATATCAGGCCCAGATATAAGCCACCTTCTCAGCGCTTTAGGATTTTCTGTCAATCCAACAGGTCCAGCAACTCCCTTAATTATTGCATTTTCTTGCTCATGAGCTTGATCCATTGGGATGGACGAAAACCTATTATTTGATTTTTGCACCACGATACCCCCTTTACTAAACTCGTTATAAATTTGAGGATGCTTTTCTTTGAGAATAAACATATC
>CAJUYG010000383.1:0-23988 GCA_910591675.1 Galerucella calmariensis | reverse complement strand
GTGCTTCCTCATACAGCAGTGCCCTGTTAGGAGTCCTGCTATCTTCCTCAACCTACTCCTTGGTAGTTCAATAGCTGCCCCAGCGTGTCCATCAGTCCATCCCTTCAGTAGGAGTTTGGATTGTCTAGGACCCTGCAGAGCATTCCAATGAGCGAGGTGCTGGTTCCTCAGCCACTTCCTCGTCTCCTTGCGTATTGTTTGTATTTGTTAGGCCCAGGGTCGGGCCCGGGCCGCAGAACGGAGCTGCCACCCCTTCCGCAGCCAGTGCATCCGCCATCTCGTTGCCTTCAAAACCAGAGTGGGCTGGAATCCATTCTAGCCGCACCACGTTCCGCCTTGCAAGATTAGCAAGTAGTTCTCGACATTCGTTAGCAAGTCCTGAGTTGCTGGTATACCCACTCAGAGCTTTAATTGCTGCCTGACTGTCGGAGTATATGGTTATGCGTCGATCCACATAACCACTGTCTAGGTTTATCTGCGCACATTCCAAGATAGCATATATCTCGGCCTGATATGCAGATACACCCTCACCCAATGGTACACAAACCTGTGTTCTTGGGTTCCTGGAGTAAATTCCAGCCCCTGCTCTATCACCGGAGCATGAGCCATCTGTTTACCAGACGGTCCCATTAAGCTGTGTATTCCTCTCTTTTTCTCAGGACTCTCTATCCCGTATCATGGCCCTGTATGGGGTAGATTAGATTAGATTAAAATTGGAGTGGCTCTTTGTCCTATCCCACTGCGACCTTTGCAGATCTATTGTGGTCCTCCCTATATTAGAGCTCGATATCCAGCTTTATTCTTTTTATTAGACTTAATAGCCTGGTTACCGCCTCCTTTGCGTAGCTCTCTGCCTTCGGTTTTTCTTCCCCGAATAAGTGAAACCGCAACCTTGCTAGGCCTTCACACTCACAAAGTACGTGCTCCGCGGTTTCTTCTGCTAGTCCAATTGTGTGCATATGTTTCCTTAGCCTACAGTGCCCTGTGAGCATTCCCACTATTATCCTCGTCGTTTCTCGACTTTGGCGTAGTAGGTCGTGTGACAGTTTGGCCGAAGGGCTTTTAAGGAATAGTTTAGCGTGTCTTTGTCCTGGGGTTCCATACCACCAGTTCAACGCCTGGTTGTTTATCCATTTGTGGATGCTTCCTTTACTTAGGCATTTGGCAATTCCACAGGAAGGTTCTGGCCCTATCATGACCTCCGCTGCTCCCTGCTTGGCTAATTCATCGGCCTTTTCATTGCCTTTTATTCCTTGGTGGCCTGGTACCCAGGCTAGGGTTACTTTATTATGACTACCTAGTCTGTTGGGGGCCTTGCGACATTCCCACACCAGATTCGATGTTATCTTATATGAGCGTATCGCCTTTAGTGCTGCTTGGCTGTCAGAGTAGATGACGATTCTTTGGTTATTCACCTCCCGTCTTATCAACTCTTCTGCACAGCATTGCACCGCTATTACCTGTATGGGGTAACGAAGTAGTACTTACGCAGGCATTCATCAGCCGCTCGAGCCAGAACTGGAATATCTTCCAGGAGCCGGAGCTTCTTGACGTGCCTGCACTCTTCCCCTCTTCGCACGTATCCCAGCCGTTTCAAGCGCAGGAAAGCCCTCCCTGCTTCAGCCTCGATCACATGGTGAAGAGGCCGAAGACCAAGGATCACCTCCATCGCAACAGTTGGTGTAGTTCTCATGCAGCCAGTTGCCCCCAAACTGACCACCCTTTGAAGGCGTGCCAGTTGCGATCTAGCCGTGACCAAGGTTACCCTCGGCCACCAGACCAGAGCCGCATATGTGAGCATAGGCAGCATAATCACTCTATAGAACCATATGATCGTTTTGGGGGTCAGTCCCCACCTCGGACCAATGGCTCTCCTACAGGCCCAATACGTGTTGTCACCTTGCTTAGGCGACTATCAAGATGAGCCTTCCATGTCAGTGATTTATCAAGGATCACTCCTAGATACTTCACCTGTTCAACCACCGGCAGTGGTACTCCATCAAGATTTAGACCCTCAGGTCTTATACCTCTCTTTTTGGTGCAAGCAACTATCTCAGCCTTGGCAGGATTAACTGCAAGTCCGTGTTCGTTACACCACTCATGTACCCTATTCAGAGCCCTTTGCATGAGGTCCCTGAGAACGGTAATGTGCCTTCCAACAACAAGGACAACGATATCATCGGCATACCCAATCGTTAGAAAGCCCTCACCTATACTAAATAAAATGCCCGATAAAATTATCAAAATAGATTCAAAGAATGAAATCCGTGCTCGTACACGACCAAAATGTTCAATAGCTCAATAAAATATTTAAATAAAATGGACTGTAGAAAATGAAAAATGTAAATGATTGGTTTTAAAAACTTACCAATAAAATGTTCCTATAAAATTCCATTGCCGGCTCTTTGGGAAACGGGATAAAGGGGAAAAGGAAAATCGAGCACTTTAAGTTATCTGTCCCGTGAGGGATGCGCTGGGTTTTTCTAGATGTTACGTATTCCAGAAAACTCTCGAAAATAAGGCGGAGGAGCCATAGTCGTATCATATGGGAATTTCACTGGGGGCACTAATTGAGCACATTAATGCAGCAGCTCGCGTAACAATAACATTGACTTTGATTCAATGGAATGATATCAGAGTATGTTGGCATTTATCAGGCAATAGTTTAATAAGTTTAATATTCTTAGAAATTTTTATATATTTCAAAATTCAGTGTACTTACTCCTCTCAGATTGTGGTTCAAGAGATATTTTTTTTCATAATAAAATTGTCCAGAAAGATTTTTTTATATGGACACAATGTCAGAATTGCATTACATAGCCTTTTATTTGTATATCTATGAAATATCTACTCGACAAAATTTATCATGAAGAATGAAATTTGTCCAACTCCAATTATTATTTCCTCTCCGTACTCTAATATTTCATTTTTGATAAAAAATTCTCAAAAATCTCCGAGATTTTATCATCATATAGTATTATCATGAATTATTCCATAATCTGGTAGTACGTTTCTTTTCCTTTCCTTTTTCTACAATTACAACTTTTTATGTCAGGGTTTCTTGTCAATCGGTCTTTTATTGCAGTAAAATATAGTCGACGGTGACCTGACCGCGGTGAGATGAGAAGAGAGGAAATTTTGTCTTCAAAATATTGTGCGTGGTAGCGCTTGAATCTTGGACTACCTACACCATTAACATCTTTGTAAGATCGATATAATTACGATCGAACTTCACAGGTAAAGTCGTTTAATCGGTTGATTATTCATTTTCCCAATAATTCAATAATATTCTATTTAAAGTATTTTTAAATTTATCACTAAACCAAATTAAACTGCAACAGCAATTCATAATCATGATACCTCTATTTTGTTCATATTTTATACTATTTGAACATTTATATTTCCCCTTTTTTTATAATATCTAATACTTCGTAAAAAATTCTAAAAATTATTTATTGTATTTCTCCATATTTGCCATTAATAACCAATCACATAACATTACTTTCCTTATTATCCATTCTTTAATCAACACTTTCCGATATATTTATTACATTATCATAATTTCCATATTCCTTAGTATCCATATTATTATCATATCTCTCCATAGTATCCAATCTATCACTCTAATTCCTTTATTCCATATTATTATCCATCTTAGCTTCTTTATTTTTCCATCTACCAATCATATCTAGCTTATTACTTCTCAATAATTGACTCTTAATAATCAGATTTTGCTGGGTGACTACAACCCTTTGAGATTTGATAAATGTCGCCTTAATGGGCACCTGAAAAAACTTAACGTAGGGTAGGCTGAAGAATGTGGATTCCTTGGCATAGAAGAAGAAACTTCCATTCACATACTTGGACTCTGTCTGTCTCTGAGACAGGAATTAAGTAGAAGTAAGGGGGCACAATAGATCTTTCAGGTCTCAGGAAATGTCACATCACACAATCGATTCAAAGTAGATGCGAAAAGAGTTCTTCATTAACTGACATACATGAATATATATTATCTGTCTGTTCTTTGGTGACATTTGGTAATAATACGTTAACGTTATTATGAATCTGGCTGCGTGGCGTATATTTTACTTTTCAAATATCTTTAGGGGTGATAGATAAGAAGATGGATGCTATTCAATAAATCTTTTTCGTCAAATCCAATGTCTAGGCAATACTGACGAACCGCTACAGCAAAATGTGTATGAACACCTTTCTGTTTAAATATTGGTTGATCTTCAGGCTATCGTTTATCGTTTTCAATTGTGTCTGTTAACATTGGTTCAACTGTATTCGAGTAGTTTCGAATTCCTAGCTTTCCTCGAATCTCCTGGGCCCACAAGACGATCACCATATTATATTCCTAACCAAACATTCAACTTTGTGGATGTTGAGTTAGTGCTTCATGAAAAACTGTTGGATTGTAATCTGACCAGTACCGCTAATTTGGTCGAATGGCAGTCCCATTGTGATAAAAACTTCATTCATACGATGAACGTGTTTGTTTGAGAGTCGCACCTTCTTTATATTTCAATAATATCCAACAATTTCCTCTCTCTACTGAGTAGAATAAATCATTTTTATGTACCACTTGTCGATTTGTTATATTTATAACTGACCAACAGACCTAGTAGTTTTGTAGAGAAAACTTTTATTTCTAATTCACTAAAGCACTAGTGCATCAAGTTAATTTTATTTGTATAAATTGTAAGATAATTAATGCATAAATGGTAGCGAGAAAATCTGGCACCAAGTCGTTTTATTTGAAAAGAATTGACAAATAATTATCAAATTCTGGGGCTATAAACGATATTTTATTCTTCGTTGGTAGTTCCTCTTAAAAATGAAGAATACAATACCGTTCATAACCTTAAAATTTGATAATTATATGTTTATTATTTTCAAAAATAGACTTGGTGACAGACTTTCTCGCTACCTGTACACTTAAACATAGGTTTTTATATCAGACTTATATAATCCTCGCAGGATATCATTGAAATTGAAGGCCAAACCAAAGAATACACAAAACAACAAGAATTGAATCCCAGCGAAAATCCTTTGATGTTGAAGGGACAAAAATAATACCCTTGTAGGCATGAACTGAGAATCATAATAAATGCTCACAGCTTCACTCAATTCACAATAAGAAAAAGTATTGTAGTATGGAGTTGTGTTTTATCAAATGTATTATTATTGTATTTTTCAATCAGTAGCTATTTCACGTAAAAAGATAATTTAAGAAAATAACTCCAACCTTTAAGCAAACTTTAAACTTAAACTTCCGCGGACTCGTTTCGCTTCTTGTCCGTTGGTGTATTTTTTGGCCAAACCACAGTATAAGAACGAACCAGTAGTATAACTCTTATAAATTTCATTCATAAATTGCCAGAGCTTTTGATCACCTTGAACGGATCGCTTTACGATTCATTTTACCATAGGCGTAGGTGGCATAAGTTTCAAAATGACCTGAACGTGTTAAATGTTCTTTCTTAAATATTGTAGAACAGTACACTGATGAGTGATTAAAAAAATAGTCTTATACCAAATATTTATTGGTTTTTCCATATTACAATTCTCATTTTGTTATGATTTTTAAGATTTTTATTGACAAATTTTAATGTGTTTTATAGTCGTACCCTGAAGAAAAGTTTAATTAAATATTTTATTAGAAAATCAACACAAGGATGTACAAACTCTGTTGTTTGACTAATATTTATGAGTGATTCAACAATATTATCTTCCGTAGCAACTTTCTCAAAAGTCATTTGGAATAATGTTTCTAATAATGAGATGTATTGTACAAAATTTCCATGCGGCATATTCAAGTTTCCAAAAGTATCCTTATTCGTATTTTCATAAGCTCTAAGGTAACAGTATAAAGACGATTCGTCTAAATTCTAATACGCTTGTGAATACGTCTCACATACGCTGCATGTATGAATTTCCGAACATGTTTCAATTAAATAACCACAAAAGTAGCGAACAAAATTCTTTTCCAATAAATCATTTGTCTGAAAGTCTTCAGGGATTGCATTATTTGATAAAAGAAATATTGTTGGAATATCCTTTTTTAAAAGAAGTTTTCTTTTATGAGGTTGCATAATCATGTCTGGTTAAAAATGAGCACCACATGAAGGATGACTACTATTGTATAGAGTTTATAGTTTTGGCATCAATTCATGCCTGTCGCATGCTTCAAGCCAAACTTTAGCTTTGAAACGAAAACAACAAATTAAATCAATGCATGAAACTAAGGCTCATAAATGTATTATGAAGATCAAATAATAAAGTATTATACTAACAGTTTCTCACCTTTCTGAATCCTTTGGGAAAAGGTATAATTTTCCATTACAATTATAATATTTATTGTTACATGTTACATCCACGAACTACACACACAATACCCGTTTTCTTCTTTTTAATGGTATCCATTGCAAAAAAAATGCCTATAAACTATAAAAATAATGCCGAAAACCCGTAAAAATAATATATACGCTGTAATAAATGATTCGATTCGCAAATTCACCACTGGCACTTTAGATGGATCGTAGCACAGAGCACTGGCCGCCGGATGAGGTACTCATCCGAACGACGTTGTAGGTCACAGAGAGCTCGGCTTCGGTTCGTTCCTATACTGTGGCCAAACTATCAATTTTTATATATCACGATAGGTTGTGAAGGTCAGTTGTTGGTTGAATATAGCGCGGTAAAGGTTAGGTGATTTAAAACCAATATTACCCGATTACCAGTATTAAATTGTTGAGTATGCCGTATATTTTCAGTTAGAATTTCTGCTAATGACAGCGACGTCATTAGTTGTCACCCTTAATTTTTCACTTGTCTTGTCGGTGGACATGACCACATATTAAAAGTTTTGTATACACTATGTGGAATCTAAGTTGAAATCATATGGAAAACTTTTTTATTATTAATTTTAGGCAGAAAAGTGATTCCTTATGAAAAGTTCTGCATTATCTAAAACCTAGAATACAGTCATCAAATACCAAATTTTTTCACTCGTATACGAGGTTTGTCAAAAAAAATATTAGTTTCACTCCAAGAGTAAAGTACCTTTAAATTTGACAATATCGAAAAATGTAACTGAAAAAAGTTGATCAGAATTGAAAACTACGATTAAAAATTATTTTATTTTTTAACAATGTTTCTATTTTGAATGAACATTTATCTCTTGTGATTACGAAACACATGATAATCTTTTAGGTTTTCCATGTTTTTCAATAATTTTGCATCTAAAGATTTATTTTGCAAATAATAAATAAATACATTCAAACACTAAGTTTAAAATTAACATCATATTAATGTTGGAAACAAACAAATTCAATTTTCACTCATTCTAATGCTTCGACATATCCAACTTTTTTTAGTAACATTTTTCGATATTGTCAAATTTAAAGTGAAATGTCAAATATTAGTGAAACTAATATTTTTTTTGACAAACCTCGTATACGACTGAAAAATTTGATATTTGATGACTGTTTTTTATGATTCAGATGATGCAGAACTTCTTATGGAAAATAACTTTTTTTCCTAAAATTAATAATAAAAAAGTCTCCCATATGATTCCAACTTAAGGGAAGATATTGTATATAGTAAATAATTACAGAGAAGTTGAAGTTGTATTTTCTTTAGAATACACAACAGAGTATTGTCAATTATTATTAGTTGAATATTTAAAGAATAAATTAGCGAAACAGTTTTTTTTGGAAATATAGTTGATTATTGCAAATAAATACGAGACATCTATTAGCCAAATATGAAATTCCCTGGAACACGAACGACTTTGTAGAGAAAAATTTTTGTGTGTAGAAGCCGAGTTCAGTCGAGGTATAAGACAGAAATTGATTCTGGCTGAAGAATAAAGCTGATAAGTAGAAATAAAATCAACTCAATTATAGTACCAACTGAGTTCAGTCAAGGTTTTACACAGAAATTGATTCTGGTTGAAGAATAGAGCTGATAGATAGAAATAAAATTAGCTCGATTATAGTCTATTTTTATGTACGAGAAAGTGATAAAACCTAATTTCTGATGCAAAATATAGTACGGACTCTTTAAATAGAGAACAGAAATAGAAAAAGGTTTGAACAAGCCAAAAGCACTGTGTATTGAAGATTACATAGCCGTATCATAAAATTATTTTCAATAGATAATAATTTGCCTGATTCAGATTTTGATTTGGATTTGTAAGAAGTTGCTCTACTTATACTGGCGAGTTTTTATAATAAAAGTATTATTTATGAGCGTAGAGTTGCTTAAAAGTCAAAATTTGAACCCTTATACCTATATAAACAGTGTGACGCAATGTTCCTAACATACCTTGTGGAAAAATGAAACATTCTAGAAAAATTGCACTTTCTCATTTTCAGCTGACTAGAAGCTATAAGCAGGTTAATTAGATGGAAGTATAGGTGTACACCCGATATATTTACCACATTTATAAAAAGGTTATTTCATATCAAAATACTGGAGGTATAACAACAAATATTTTAACTGTTTATTAAAAGAAGTGATACTCTTATGAATTACAAAGACTCAAAAAATAGACTATAACTAGAAACAATAAAATATAATAACTGGAAGAAATTTTTGTAATTGAATAATAATATAACACTCATCATATTATTACAATTGACGTCCCAACTTGGTACACTCAAATATTTCATACTAGTATTATATTGACTTTCACAAATGCTCTTTTTGTTTGTATGTTGAATATTTCAAATTGTTCTATTAATTTCCTGTAGTTATATATGTAATTTTTCATTCAATTTAAATTTTCAATTAATTTCAAAAAATTCTCATCCTAGGATTGGGTTCAATATAAAATTAATTTCAAATTAAAATCTGTTTCAAATATTCCTATTCATAGGACAATTTAATTGAGAAAAAACAAACTCCAAATTTATAAATTAATTATTATTGATGCTTTGAAGAATTGACTTCACGTTTGATATTTAAATATCTTTCTTATTATTTTAGACTATGAGCTCATGGGGAAAAAGTGTCGCGATTTGATACAGCAGCAAACCCATTCAGAGCGATAGTTTATCATGCCAGTTCCAGCACTATGGCGTAAATTTTATCTTGTGCAGAAAAGCGCAGTGGAAAACTGAACATTTTATTTTCCACCCCCTGAAAATGTTTTGATGAAATTATACGCCGTTTGTTACATTTGATAGTAGAACCATAGAATATCGGTCGAGACTCTATGCCGTTCAAAAATAATCGTGAGAAAAATCTAGGAAAATTTTTGAAAACTCTCAATTTCACCCCCTGAAACCGAGATATGAAACTGTACGTCGTTTATTACATTTGATAGTAGAGTCATAGGAGATCGGTCCAGACTCTGACGTTCAAAAATAATCGTTCGGAAAATCTTGGAAAATTTTTGCAAACTCTTATTTTCTACCCTCTAAAAAGGTGATTTAAAACTGTACGGCCTTTGTTTCTGTAGATTATAAAACACATAAATGAATATTTGACAGTAGTGCTGTACAAAAAAAGTTATGTGAAAAGCCGTGGGAAATTTTTCATTTTCCGAGATTATCCTACTCTAAATCCAGTAGAACAAATGCTGTAAATTTTCAGATGATAATTTTTGAGTAGTAAAATCTTGAAAAATGAAAAATTTCCCACGGCTTCTCACAAAACTTTGTTTGTACGGCACTACTGTCAAATATTTATTCATGTGTTGTATAATCTACAGAAACAAATGCCGTACAGTTTCAAATCACCTTTTTAGAGGGTAGAAAATAAGAGTTTCCAAAAATTTTCCAGATATTTCGAACGATTATTTTTGAACATCATAGAATCTGGACCGATCTCCTATGATTCTACTATCAAATGTAACAAACGGCGTATAGTTCCATATCTTGGTTTCAGGGGGGTGAAAATTGAAGTTTTCAATAATTTTTCTAGATTTTCCTCACGATTATTTTTGAACGGCATAGAGTCTCGACCGATCTCCTGTAACAAACGGCGTATAGTTCCATCACATTTTTAGAGGGTGGAAAATAAAATGTTCAGTTTCCCACTGTGCTTTTCTGCACGAGAGAAAATGTACGTCATAGTGCTGGAACTAATGGTGGCATGTTAAACTATCGTTCTGAATGGGTTTGCTGCTGTTTCGAATCGCGACACTTTTTTCTTCATGGGCTCTTAGTCTTCTATCAAATATCTAAATTTCTAATGGTCTAAAATGAAGTTCTTATCCTTATTATTTCCAAATTCCAACTAGATTATTTATTCAAATTTACTTATTATTCATTATTGAAATGGTTGGCATCACTTCCCTGATCTCAATACTGTCTAAATACTTTAATTTCTTCAATTTATTAGCACCGCCAAATACGCCGTTTTTGGTTTTATTTATATTCTTAACTTTTATGTGATAACAGACCTACTGAGCTTTATCTCACTGATTAACCACCCTGTATATATTGGTATGATGTGAAATTTTATGGTTAAAAGTATGGGTAATTAATTAAAAGTTTGTTTAGTTACCGTTTATAAGACGATGCTTTATGTAAAGTATTAGTACATCATAAACTTTGAGGTCATGACATTTTTCTCCCGTATATCAAATGGCTTTTGAAACTTGCTTTTCGGAGAATTCATGCAAACTTTTCGATATCACAAATTTCATCAAATCAGCTCCAACAATTTAAGCGATGACGAGGAAACACTCACATTATATTGACAAACTTAATTAAATTTTGTATACTCAGTTGGTATAAAAGTGTGATCAATATATTTTTTGTAATTATAAGCATAACCTGAAACGTTAACTCTCAATATGTTTCATAAAACGATACAAACTCCCTCCCTTGGTTAGTAAGAGATACTCCATATTTATTTTAGTTTTAAATTTATATACACATTTTCACACCTCAAAACATTATTATTATGATCATTTTAAATGTACACTGGCTTGCTGATAAACGAGCACCGACCAACCTCATTCTAGTCACTAAAATCAGTCTTTATATTCTAGAGGGTGCTAAACACAAATATGACATTTATTTTTTTTCAAATTGAGCGAACATAGTCAAAATTGATATTTTAACAGAAAATGGTAAAAAACGATCTTACGATCAACTCGCGGTTCCTCGGCAAATAATTAATATTTTTTCACGAAAATTTAATGACCTCATCTCCAACCAATTCTACAGACAATAAAACTAGTCCGAAATCCTCGAAGCATTTTACATTCGCGGAATGAATTGAAATTTCCTTTTCGAATATCTGACTTTTATACCAGGAAAAAATTTCAAGATGTTCATTTCTAAATACGTAGTATTGGAATTTAGAAATCGAAGAAATGAAAAAAAGATAGAGCGATTTTAAGATAAGAGATAAACTAAGTACGTAAGCCGTTAACTGCAGCATTCACGCGTTGACTGGCTGCGATACTACGTAAGCGTTATATTTTATTGGAAAAAAAACTGTCTACCCTTCATTAAAAAAATGTCAGATGAAGAATTATATTCTTCAGCTAATTTGACGAAGCTTGATCTTAAGTCCGCCTTAGTTGTAAGTAACTTTACAGCTATGTTGTACGATCCGTCAAAAAAATTAGATGCCACGAGGAATTCAATTAGTTTTTTGAGATACCATGCTGCAATAGCAAAAACCGTAATGTAATTTGGTAGTGTCCCAAAACAAGTATGTAAATTTCCTAAATAAAATTAGATAATTAAATTTGATATTAAGGTCTAATGAGAACCCATCTTTCAAAATTCTCAAGAGCAGAAAGAAATCAAGGGTCTATTGATAACCCATTACTGAATCTCATTCAAAACAAAAAATTCACACATGTGTCCAAAGAGATTTCAAAAGCAAATAAATTATATTAAAAAATTTCAAGTCTGTAAATCAATGTAATTATCGAAGAACCATTCCAAATAATGAATCGTGTGTTCTGATAATTTCTCAAAACACAAAACAAATCATCTTAACTGAAAAACAAGATTTGATTTAAAGTCTAATAAAAACCCATTACTCAAATCTTATTTCAAAACCGAAAAAGATTATGGGTCTAATGATAACCCGTTACCAAATCTAATTTAAAACAGATAACTAAATTAACAGTCAAAAGAAACTCCAAATCACAATAACTATTCATAGAACGAAGTCTGTAAAACCAAATTTTAGCAAACATTTTAACAATTAGAATCTAAAGTAGTGAAGTAAAGTAAAAGTATCTCCTATTTTGAGCTAAGTCCTTCGCTTCTATCCAGCTTCTTCCTCTTTTATCCAGTAATCCAGCTATTACCTTATCCCAAGTTTTTCTTGGTCTGCCCCTTTTTTTATTTTTTTCAATTTTTGCTTTCCATATTCTCCTTACTGGTCTTCGTTCATCCATACATTGTAAATTTCCCCACCATTGTAGTTGTCTTTCTTCTACAAATTCTAAGGTTGATTGTATACCCAGGTCTTTTCTTATATCTATGTTTTTTATTCTATCCTCTTTTGTTACACCTCTTACTCTTCTCAAATATTTCATCTCTGTCGCCTGTATTTTACTTTTTTTTGTTGTCCTGTTAACACCCATGTTTCACATCCATATGTAAGTATTGGTCGATATATTGTTTTGAATATTTTTAATTTCGTTTCTTTATAGATATTTCTTTTTTGTTGATAAATTTTGTATTCATGGCATAGTATAGTTTGTTAGTTTTAACTATTCTATTATTAATATCTGCTTCCTGTGTTCCGTTTCGATTACACAAAACATCTACTTGACACCAAACATTCATAAGCACCCAATACAGAATAAGAAGTATTACCTACATATTTGTCATAAGAAACAAGCACTAGATTTCCTTGAGGAATGAGACCTACAGTCGTCAATAAACAGATAAATCTAGGTATTTCCCCAATATTGATCTGTAATTTTAAGTAACAATTGTAAAAATCAGCACATATAGTTTTCCTTGGTGTCCTATATCATTGCATATACTCATCTTTATAATTGGGAAGCATATATCTAGGATATCCTTAATAGGCTAATAATTCCTGAGTTTTGATATTTGTAATACCATATTTTCTTATTTTTTCTAATAATATATAGTTAATTTTCCATTTCCATTAAATAGTGGAACTAAGTAGAAACAGTTAGTATTCCTCATAACATTAATATGTGCGAGTCCCACAAGGTTCTTTTCAATATTTTCCATTATGAAAATATTTTATCTGTGTTCGAATATTGTCACTAATCAATGGCTTGAGTCTATTCTCGACAACGGTTCTGAAGAAAGTATTATGTATTGAATATGCCTTTTCTTGCTACGCTGTAATTTGATTCCGTGATAGGTAATTTGGATTGAGGCGCCCAGGACTACGTGATCAGATTCACTTTTTGGTGGCAGATAATCGATATCTCTTAACAACTCTGGACCGTCCCTGAGCAGCAGATCTAAAGCTAACAGGGTTTGATTATTTCTATATATTGTGAGAGCTTTTATAAACTTTATATTGAC
Source organism: Galerucella calmariensis (assembly GCA_910591675.1). Taxonomy (NCBI): domain Eukaryota; kingdom Metazoa; phylum Arthropoda; class Insecta; order Coleoptera; family Chrysomelidae; genus Galerucella; species Galerucella calmariensis. The sequence goes on along the minus strand of CAJUYG010000383.1, from coordinate 10,489 downwards.
AAAAAACCTCGGTTTTGCAGTTATTTGCTAAATTACAGTTCCTTGTTCATATTTAAGCAGAGCGTGTTATCAAAAGATATCTGATTTATTCCGAATACGTGTTACAATTTGGAAATTGTTATTCGATTTAGTTTGACCCAATCTATTGAATTCTTTACTATCACTGTGGATGAGACTTAAGATACAACGCTGCACACCTTGTATTATAGTATTTTGAACATTTCAGAGCCTACGATATTGGACGCATTGTAATCCATTTGATTCGAGATTATGCAAAGTCCTTTTCAGCATAAAATACAAGCACTTCGTTTGCTTTGACAGCTCTATTGCAATTATCATGGAAATCTTAATCTAATTGAATCCCTTTTGCAGGACTAATGTATTCAAAATGTATGTATAAGATGTAGGATGCAGGGGCCTTGAAATTCGTTGACTCCATTATGGAAATTGAATATTAATTGTTATGTAGTCTCACGGTACAAATAATGAAACAAATGGGCTTCAGAGGCGTGGATAGTATTTATTTTACCACCGACCTAACAAAAATCCTGATATATCTAAGAATGATCCTGTATAAATATTATTGAAACTTTTCATTCAAACTAGTTATTACAATAATAATTATTATCCTCAACTCTTGAAAATATTATAGTAACCATATTTTTCAGTATTCCGTCAAGTGGACTAATCCGATCATTGCATTTTTGACACCCTGTATCTGAATATAATTAGATCCCTTCCAGTACATGGAGAATTTTCGTCCGGACATCATAGGGATGACTGGGACCCATTTTGCATAAGACTTAACCGAAGTCCTGTTATAGAAGGTAGCTGAAATAAAGACATTGGAATATGGTGGTTTGATTTTCCAGAAAAATAGTATATTAAAGTTTAAGTGAATATTAAGGTCTTTGAAACACGCGCGATTTTCCGAGCACGACGGCGAAGCCGGAGTGCTCGAAATAGACCAGTTATCCACGAATACTTTACGCTATTTTTTTTTATTGGTGCACTTTGAAATTATAAATACAAATTATAACTACTACAAAAACAAGAAATGGAAATCATAGATGGAAATAAGAACTCTCGAACTTCTCGAGTTGTTGATGTTGCCACGGTAACTTTAAAACACGCTCGTTTTATAAAGTTCGAATAGGTAAAATGGTTCACCAATAAAAAAAAGAATTATTTTTCGTCATTTATAGTAGGGTTTCCTATTTTATTCTATACTTGTGAAAAATTCCAGCTACCTTGCAGAGCTCTGTGAAAGTGTCACCTATAAAAATGGAGCAGATTTTCGACTACATGGCCCAGGAACTCGATGCGTGTTTAAAATAGACTGCACTTTATTCGGTGCAAACAGCGGCACTTGTTGAAAGTAGGTATGAGGCAGAAAACTAGGAACTGTAATTAGTGTACAGCAATCTAAACATCCAGCTTACTTATCAATGTCAATGCTGCCATGCTTCAATTACAAACTAAATATATCATTGGTCCTGTGAAAAACTTGTAGTATTACTATGATGTTTTGTTAAATTGTCTAAATGACGTTTAGTAATTTTGATATTTTATGAATTCTAATTCAACACTAGTTTTGTGAATAATGAAGCCTTAGCTATTAAAAGGTTTTCATTACAAGAAGACACATTGTAACGAGTAATTTTTTTTAGAACGAAATAGAGGTCTTTTTTTATTTTATATTTGGTTTCATATAACTCGTTACATACTCTACAGCCTTTTCTGTTACCTACCGTATTCATTTATTTCTCTCCATATATACGTACCTATATAATGTATTTTTTTTATTAATCCGGAAGTACGCAAATTCGAATTCTACCATAAAACTTTATACTCGATTTGAAATTGGTTGATAGTAATAAATCATTTAAATCCGTCAAACACGTATACAAAGTGGTCCACCTAAATTGCCAAGTTTTATATAGTATTTACATTGAAAGTATAGACCCTTTTGCATTTATTAAACTTTCCATTCCTATAGATCTGATAAGGGCGTCGAATACAAAGCTTAACCCGAGGCTCGAACAATAAGCGGTAGGATTCTACCTGTGATGTTTTGCACTCATGCACGTGCTTTCGGGTGGGTTTAAGTTTATATTAAACACAATAATTATATAATTTAGTGAACATTCGGATGTGTGGCATAATTTGTTACCCTTGTATTTGAATAAATATAATACTAATAACAATAAAGCAACCAATAAACAAGTAAATTTGGAAAAATGTTTCTATTTGAAATTCTATAAAATTTATAGTAAGTCATTACATTTCTTCGCTTTAAATTAATCATCATCAGAAAATGAAATATCTGAGGGACTGTCTTCTTCCCCTAAATTGATAATAAGTGGTTCGACCGTTTTCTCCAGTAAACTATCCAATTGCCACATTTTTTCCACCTCCTTTATTACATGCTCTATACATCTTTGCCACTTCCCCGCGTTGACTTCTTGAAGCGCTTCTTCAAAGAGTTTTTGAACATCACTCATTTTATAAGTGGTATTTTTTCTAGCCACATAACCTTTCACATGAGCCCATACCAGTTCGATCGGATTTAATTTGCAATGGTAGGGGGGGGAGCCGAAGCACTATTATATTTTGTTTTTTGGCCATTTCGTCAACAACATATTTTTGAAACCGATGTTTATGGGTGTTTACAATTGATAGCAACTCCTTTTCAACCATATTGTCCTCAAATTGTATTTGTTTCTCCACAAGCCACTCGATAATTTTTGCTTTTCGCCAAGCAGTTGTAGGCATCTTCTCCAATCTTCTGGAGTGATACGGAGCGTTATCTAACACAATGACGGAGCCAGGTGGAATCAGCTCTATCATTTGTTCGAAATACTCCTCAAAAACATCAGCATTCATATCCTCGTGGTAATCGCCTGTACGAACTGATTGGAATGATAATAGTCCACCTTCTAAAAAGCCATTGGAGCTACCGATGTGAGTTATAATTAATCGTTTTCCTTTTCCAGAGGGCGGATTTATTCCTGTTGATAGACCGTCTAAAAATGCTTGCCGGTGAGAAGTCACATTTTTGTCTGTCCATATTTTTTCAACTGTGTAGCCTTCGTTCAGCCATGTTTCGTCCAAATAGAAAATTGTTTTGTTTTCATTGCGAAATTGTCTTATTTTTCTCAAATAATTACGTCTCCAACACACTATTTCATCTTTTTCAAGCAAATGAGACTTCCGACTATGTTTTTCCCATCTAAAATTCATTTCTCTTAGAACTTTCCATAGTTTATCTCTCTTGATTGCAGGAAAGTCTTCTTTTACTGCCCCTAAAACTCTATCCAAAGTAGGGATCTCCTTATTGAAATAGAATGAATGCACCTTTCGTCTTATGATGGCCTTTTCGTCCTCATCGATCGGTATTGTTCGCCTTCCTGGAGATGGTTTTGGTGGCGTCACGGTTCCTGTCTTTTCTTCCCGCATCAGCCTGTAGATGGTTGCTTTTCCAATACCTGTCATCTTTGAACAAAGTTCCACTGTAGAATCGATACTTATTGCACTTTTTTGATATCTAAGTGCATTAAATACATTGAGCACAATAATCTTTTCACTAATGCTTAGCGCTGGTTTCGCAGCTCGCTTAACTGGAATAAATCCTGAAAGACTCTCCATTTTCAAAAATTACCCAAATGTGTGTCCTAGAATACTCGCATTAGGTTTGTTCGCTCTTGAAATGACTCACAGTTTTATACCAATAAGTAGAGGTACCTACCTACCTACCTACCTTTTTCGTAACAACCTGAAGTAACATTGTGTATTAATTGTTCCCGGAATTCTCGGCATAATTATTTTTACCTGTTATGACAATAATGATTACTATAAATAGGGTTCAAACCGGCACGTCAGGTAGGTGCGCCTATGGAATCGGCTGCTAAAAATGATTTATTACTATCAACCAATTTCAAATCGAGTATAGTCATTTCCGATGTTCGAATTTTTGTTTAAGTCGAATAGACACTCGGTATATATGAACTTCAATTAATTCAGAAAGACAATTAGTATATATAGAACTTTTTGCTGAAAAATAAATTTAACGACTGCTAGTACCGTAATGGGAGTGGGAGTTAAAATACAAATTTGAAAAACATCAGTAAAAGGCTTCTTTGATCTGTGCTTCTGAAAGTAAAATTAAGTAAGTGCCCGTATTTGTGCGACTCCGGAATCCGGAAAATAGTTTGGAAGGTAAAATATTTCCGATAGTAATATATACAAATACTTTCCGTACCGCCGATTGAGATTAATATTCCGTAAATATATATAGAATTATTCCGTAATTATTTCTGGTAACAGAAATCTAGATTAATAGTTGAAATAAATATACAGTTCTCGATACGAATATATTCGAAAGCTTACCGTACCGCCGGCTTAATATTAAAATTTTGTAGATGTTTCCGTTGAAAATTTAAATTACCAGTTCTTAGGTCTCCGTTGAGTGACAAGTTTTTTTTATTGTTTCTTCGCTTTTGTTTCAAATAAAGATTGATAGTGGAAGTATAGTTGGCTTTAATTTATTTTTTTTTGTATATCAGCGTTCAACCTATTAATTGGTAATTGATTGAATTATTATAATCCGGTTCTCTGGTGGTTTTATGATTTTTGTCCATGACCACCTAATAATAAGTCAATATTTTACCTCCTAACTAAAGGTATATGGTACCCATATATCAACTGTCGTGAATTATGGTTCATAATACACTGTGGTGTATTATGGTTCATAATTCACGACTAGAGATGGGGGAACAATATGGAATAAACTATTAAATCTGTGTATTTTGTTCAAGAAATCTGTTTCTGACATATATCGTATCTATAAAATACTGTAATTTTCAGTATTGATACTTTTCATAACGATATTTTCTAATATTAAGTATTTTAAAACAATATATTTATAACGGTACGTTGTTTTGATACTTTCTACAGTATCGCCCATCTCTATATATGTCAAATTATTTGAAGTAGCTGCCAAAACATTTTGAGGTTACAAATCGCTACTGACTTTTATTTATTAATGAATAAATTAATTGTCGTGGACAAAGTATAGTATTCTACTCGCAATTTATGGCCATAATTCACTTGGGTGACTTGCGCCCCTCGCCTGCGGCTCGTGACGCAAACGTCACCCATCGTGAATTATGGCTATCATAAATTGCTCGTTTAATAATATACTATAGTTGCTGCAGTATTTATACATAGGTAATAAAAACTGGTGTGGTTGGTGATATATTTTAACATTATTCCGGTTTCGATATTTTTACTCTGTGTGTCGATAACTAGGTAGTGAAAGTCATTCCAAAAATATTAATTCATAATATTTTTTTTCTCGTGGGCTAAGTTATTTCTTTCATTGTCTAAATAATAGTTTTCTTAATATTTTCTTCGAATCCAAAGGGTACCTCTAACTTGCAAGAGGCTTAGCCACAACTTGTTCGATTAACCGGCAGATTTGAACCGTTCTTTTAGCACTCTACTTTATTACCGTCACATTAGTAGCTTTCCGTGTCTCTATTGAATCCGAAGGGTTTCTTGAACTTGCAAGAGGCTTAGCCACAACTCGTTCAATTACCCGGCAGATTCAAACGTTCGTTCCGTGGTTCAATACATTTTATTAGTAACTTCCCGTGTCTCCGTTGAATCCTAAGGGTTTCTCGAACTCACAAGAGGCTTAGCCACAGCTCGTTCAATTACCCGGCAGATTTAGACGTTCGTTGTGTGGATCTATATATTTTATTGGTAACTTTCCGTGTCTCCTTTGAATCCAAATGGTTTCCCGAACTTGCAAGAGGCTTAGCCACAACTTGTTCGGTTACCCGGCCGATTTAAGTTGTATTTGATAAATTGACCGGCCTCGACCGTTTCGTCCGTTACTATATTTTCCCCTTTATTTGGCTCATCCTTGTAAATCCAGAAATAAAAGGACCACAGAGTATTAATACACTAGAGGATTCAAATCCTGTTTCATTTGTTATCAACCGTAAACTATTAACTAAAGGACCGATATTTGAAACATCCGTGTTGTGAATTTGATAGACAGATAGGTAAATTGTAAAGGTAAATTCAACAAGACCCCAGGAATTTTCCGAAACCTCCATCTGAGGCTATCTGGAACTCTTGACGCTAAGGGTCAAGGGGCCGTGGAGCAAACCACAAGGGTGGCCATAGTGACGTGTTCGTGTGGCAGGAGCCACGTGAAGAAAGAAAAAAGCGTTACAACATGCATTAAATATGTTTCTGATAATAATGAGAATAAAATTTATTCATGTGCTTCAATCTTTGCTATATTCGAATAAAATTGTGTATTTAGTTTGTTTTACCGTGTATGTTTTAAAATTATAAATAATAGGACTAAGATATTCATAAGGGAATCAAGGCACGTACTATTTTCGTCCGATCTCTCCTTGAGTTGATTGTAATGGACATGGCATATCCACTTCCTGCCATAAACGCAAATTCAGTTTACCAAGCCAAACTTAAGCTATTGATCTACTTTTCGGAATAACGTGAAAATACAGCATCTTCGAATTATTATGACAATCATCAACGCAGCATGCTGCTAGATCGCACGAAAATTGACCCACCCCTGTATGTAGGTGTGTAAAACCATCTATAGTCGAATTTTTGTATGTGGAAATATTGGTTAATTTCCATTGAAATCAATCGTGAATAAGCACGAATTGATGAACCCTCAATAAATACTGACACTGGTTCAGCTTATAATTACCAAGGCAATTGTCTCTAACAATGAACGCCAATAACAAAATATTGACTGTGATAAAATACAATGCAGAAAACCAAATTGGATGAACTTTCTATATTCAATATTGTACATATTTATGTACATTCACGTCCATTTTAGAATATGAATTGACATGATGCAACAATAAATTTCAATCCACTACGAGTGACAGCTACAGCCCCCAATTTTTCAAGTGGAAAATAAGAAACTTAGAAAGATGTTTCCATACTCCATTCGAGAACATTCTTTTGAATTTATTGCGAAATTTTATGGACAAAGAATGTATTTTCTCGCTTAGATCTTCACAATGGAGAAGTAAGCGAAAATCATATGAGTGTTCCATTCGGATGGTATCAATGAGGAGGACCATAAAAGTTACTAGCGATTAAATCGGTCAGTATGTTTAATAAAAAATGTTACCAAGACGTTCACGGCGACCATTTCGATTATCTAATTCCTTTACATTTAGTTTTTTGCCATTATCAACAATAGAGCAGTATTACGTTCAAGTTTTTGAAGTTGTAGCAAATTTCGTCAATCGGATGACTCAACTTTTTATGTTAATTTTTGCAATGAGTACATTCAAAACAAAAACATTTTTGAATAGAGACTAAGAAGATATCTAAGAATTCCTCACTTTGCATTTAAAAAATCAGGAGATGTAATTGCCACTTAAAGGGATTGAGTGTAAATCTGAAACTTTTTCGTGGGAAGTTGTCAAAATTGAGGTATTCCAGGATTTTCCTTAAAAACCTATGAACCGGATCTCTGATTGATAGAGGTGATCCGCTGTATCTCACAAACCATTCATCGTACAGCTAAAAAAAATCTGCTTGACATTATTTTCAAGTTTCCCACTCCACCGCTAGAGGGCGTAGTATTTTATGTTTGCTCCAGTGCTTTTTTCTCTATCTTGTGAAATAACTGGTATGCGTTAGTGAGAATGCAGTCTCAATAAACCCATTATAACTTTTGTTTCGGTTCATGGATTTTGACAAACTTAATCATTGGAAAAGAAATTCGATCGTTTCATTCCAGTGGTTTTAACGGTCGCTAGGTCGCGGTAATTAATAAATTGTTTTGTTTTCAATGTTTTTCTGGAATCTTCAAATGCGACCTTATATTTTCCAATTATTTACTAGAAAGAAGATGTGATTTAACAAAAAGAGGTAAAGCCGCATCTCAATATCTATTTTTCAAGCAAAAATACGATGAAAAATAGGTATACATAGCAATAGATTTTTGAGCAAATCAGTATCATTGTAACAATAACCAACAATCAATCACGTAACAGAGAAAGCAAAAATAAGCTTTAAATTGAACTAGGAAAGTAACCCAAAGAAAGTGCTCGTAATTCTCCCCATCTTTTCGATTCAGATATTCATCCCTGGGAATACTGTCAATTGCGTTTTTTATTTGTTGGATAAGATCTGCTCTACATGCTCGATTGAAAGATAATGGCACCGTTATATTTTAACGGAAGCGTTATTTTGGACAGTCCTTTCTGATAAATGCTCATAGCGGAACCGTCAATATAACCAGCATTATATGATAAAACTGACCCGTTTTATGCAAAATAATATTCAGAAACCAAATTTTTGTTTAACGGTTCCGTTATATAACATAATACCAAAGTCTATATATTCCAATAAGTCCGACCACTCTCTTGAAGACGCGAAAATCCCTCTCCTGCCGACACCCACCGTCTCACCGGCAAAACCCACATCTGATGTGGGATTTATTTATTTCTCAGTTCTGTTTGACTTACACGGTGGTGTAGCAGAGCGTTATATCGGGTGCGCCAAACCCGATATAACGCTCTGCTACACCACCGTGTAAGTCAAACAGAACTGAAAAATAAATAAATCGGGTGCGCCAAAGAAAGTGATCTTGAATTTTAATTTGTGCGAACGTTATCTGCTGTGTTTTTGATTGAAGGACAAAAGTAATGACTACGTATTGAAGGACGTAACGAAAAGCCTGAGGTTTATTTATGGTTGGAGGCTATCAAATTATGGGAAGTGTTGAAGGAAAGGAAAGGATACAAATTTCTTTTGACTCGCCATCTGAACCAAGACTGCCTAGAGAACTATTTTGGTCAAATAAGGAATGCCTGTGGTAACGCCAAAAATCCCACTTCAATACAATTCAGCAGAGCATTTAAGAAATTATTTGCTCTCAGATATTGTGACAAGAAGGAGAGCTCCAATTGTGCAGAGGACACCAATGAAATTCTACAGACAATAACGCCAGATTTATTGAAAAAGGGAGGATCATTGTTTACGACGGCCAAGGAAAAAAATGGTTAGCCAATATTGGACATAAAGAGGAAAGACTATAAGGATTTGTCCACAGAAGAAGGAAATGCCCTGGTTTATGTGGGTGGATATTTTTTGCAAAAGTATTTTGTTAAATACAAATGCGATATTTGCCTAAACTTTTGCAATAAGGAAGGTTGTGACCAATCCACATCATTCTGCGAATAAAAAGTCCATGAAGGTAGTAAGCAGGGACGGTTTGGGGGATTGACAGTTCCTCCAAAAATTTTCAGTGAATATCTGATTTCTTTAGAAAATATATTCACTAAAAATTTCAATGATTTATGTGTGCAGGATGATGTAGGAATAGGAATGAACTTGAAGACCAAGTTGTCTACTATCGCATTTTCGCATCCTTGCCCAAACTTCCCATAGGAATACCTGCTGTCCTTATATACAAGGGTGCGAATCTATTATACACTGAAATTTGTAAATTCCTCACTAAGGACCTTTAGAAAGAATAAAGAACATCCTAAATTGAAAATCTTGAGAAATTTATAACTATTCAAGTATTTATTAATTTTCAAGAATGTACATAATACTTATTTGTTTGTTAATATTTCATTATTTTTATTTATTTATTCAAAACAACGTACAGAGTACACTCCAAATGGACTTGACCTAAATAATTGTTCATTTGTATTCGTTTTGTCCCAAGTAGATGTTAAACTGTGTTATTTCTTTTATAATGATTATATCAACACAAATGTTCATTCGCTGATCATTCTGTATTAGTTATTAAGTATTATCAGATATACGCTCGGATATACGTTATTGAAGTCTATGTTTATGATTTTTTTCATTTCATTCCTCGGTTAAAACAAAATTTATAAAAAGTTACTTAGCAATAATATAATTTATATAAATTGCCAATATTTCTCAAAACAAGAATAAAGTCAACATATTTTCTAATTGCACCCGGTAAATTCCTTCACAAATGAATTCACCGTCAGTCACCTCGTATACTACCAAATGACTAGCAAAAACAGGTGTCGCACATGATTTACGACTCTCCGAAAAAAATGCCGGCGTTTTCCGACGATCAAAGGAGTGACCGGACTTATTGGAATATATAGACTTTGATAATACCTTGACATAATAGCAGCCCAAGATTATTAGATGCACGAACGAGCGCAGCTAATTGAAGAGTAAAAAGGGGCTTATTGTGTATTTTAATACGATATTTTCGATTTCATTCAAGAAAATATCAAAGAACAGCACTCTGGTGTGTCTGAGAAGATATAGGTAGAGGGAAAAAACGAGCTTATTCCGTACGTTACAGACGAAATGGACTTATAGAACAATTAGATCAAATGTAAATTGCATTTTTATTAGTAACACTGTTCATAATAAAAGATACTGTTCTTTGTTCTGATATAGGTATCTTTGTTCTGCTGATATT
>CAJUYG010000382.1:182831-212669 GCA_910591675.1 Galerucella calmariensis | reverse complement strand
TTTTTTTTTATTGTTAATTTTATTTTTAAATAAAAAAGGAAACCGTAGCATTATACAAATTGGACATTCAAGAGCTGTACGTTTACCACAAAATTAGTGGAAACATAAAATTTAATTGTTAAATTTTTAATTTGAAGTTATATTACAGTTTATACAAATTTTTTTTTTCTAGATTTTTCCTTAAGTGGGTCGTAGAAAAAATATGCTGCTCGACTCGTGTGGATTGTCCATATCCCACTTGAACGATTTAGCACTCCGCCTACGGCGTTGTGCGATATGGCCATCATATCCACACTAGTTGCACAAACTACTATTTCTTTCAAAATATGCCCTTTTACATTTAAAAACAACCTGCCAAATGTCAAATCAATTTGTCCATCCATTTTAAAGTTATCGAATTGGAGCATTCAAGTTTTCAAAATATCAACACCCTGTATTTCGAGAAGTAAATGTGCTAGACCCCTTAATCGCGCAAAAAAATTATGGAAATAAAAGTAAACATTCATCCGAACAAATTCAATTAGATCACCAGCACTGCGAATACCAGCTTTGCATAGAATTCTAATATAGCATCGGTGGTTCAGTGGTAGAATGCTCACATTCCACGCGGGTTCGAATCCCGGCCGGAGCATATGAATCGCTGCTTCGTAAACGAGAGAGAGAGACTAAGGAGAGAGCACAAGCACGCAAGCAAGGCACATAACGAAGCAACGTAACATAACGTAGCGTAACGTAACGCGTAACGGTCAGATCTTTTGCGTCGCCACCCCTGGTCGCTCAAACATAACCTGACGTAAAGAACTAAAGTTCCAAAAAGTTTCCCATATGGTGCGAACTTAAGTGGATACAGTGTATAATGTAATGATCATGATATTTCCCAAAATTAATTGTCAATTTCCTAATTCTTTTTCCATTCTTAAATAAAAAAAAAAGTTTGTTAAGAGTCTGTTCAATCTGGGTGCTTTTACATAAGAATACTTATGAAACTAGCTGAATACTAAATATAAATATTATTATAAAAATAAAAGATATACAAAAACTCTCCAACAAAAAAAATATAAAGCAAAACTTGCAGAGAAACAGATATGCATCTCCCTGAGAAAAAAAAAAAGAATTTAAATTCATCATCTTCGTTATCAATTCAAATTGAATTTCCTGCTCAAATTGGTTGGTAGGCAGAAAGAAGGATAAATAAAATGAAGATAAATACGAAAGATAAAACAATATGGGCGTGAACGGAGCAATTGGTTTTCGTGAACTGTCACTCAAGACCGAAAATAAATTATTCTTGTTGTATCTTTGTTTAATTAATTGTAGTTTACGTGGTGTTTTTAAATATAAAACGTTTTAATTAGAGCTAGATTATTTTGTTAAAATAACTTTCATTTACAAACAAATTATAATATGTGAATCTGTCATTTTTGACCGATGCTGGAAGACACCTTTATTATTTGAAAAAAAACCCATGTGGATTTAAAGTTTACCTATACTTCATTTAAAAACCAGGAGGAGTAATTTGAATTTAAGTTGGCAATTCTGTAGACCTCCGATTGGTCAGATTCCGCCCAACATTTTTTGGCTTTGACATCAGCTGATAATTTCCATTTTTTTTAGTTTTGACAGATAAATATACTCAATTTTGTCATCGCATCCGCTCTTGTTATTTTATTGTACCGAGGTAGAGGAACAAAATACAGTGCAGAAAATATTGGTGGAATACCGGGACTTTTGAAAAATTGTGATAAGTGAATTAAAAATGATTTTCGAAGAACAAAAAGTTATCTATGTTGGATAAAATTTTGCAAGCTTTGAAACAAATTAAATTCAATTGTGTAATCCTTTGAAGAATCAAATGTAATGTATTTTTATACATTTGGAAAGATATCGTCAAAAGTAGAACATGACAATATCTGTCTATGGAGGTTATAAGCTATCGAATATTTGGAACAATATAGAAAAGAATGGTTTTTGTTAGAAAATTGGTTTTTGAAGGCAAAAAGGGGAGAATACCATGAAGAGAGTAGCTCACAAGTATTTGAAAACTGAAAGTGAAAGTATAGTGAAACTTATAGAATATTTCTAAAAATTGACTTATTGACTTTGAAAACAGCCATATTAAAGTAATGTATATGTTCGTATCTTTCAGTTTAGATTAAAAACTTCAAATACTATACAGGAAAAAGTTTTACATGTCACAAAATAACCGTCTGTTTAATGCTTAGGTATAAACATTAAAATCTAAATAATACTTATGACTATGCGTGGCTGATTTCTTCATCAATCAACGCATTTTTAATAGATTTGGAATACGACTGTCGATAAATTTTTCGAAACACACCTTTTAGTAACTAATCTGGTAACTTTTAGTGGCGTGAGTAAGGCTTTTCAAAATACTCCTCCTGGTTATTAAATGAACTATGGTAAACTGAAATTGTATTGTAATGTATGCAGTGCTCGATTTCAGGCGGAACGGCGTTCCGGAACCTCTCTCTGTAAAAAAACTAAATTATTTGAAAACAGTTAAAATTCTTTGTCAGTGAGTTAACTTACGAGCGTGATTAAGAACATCATGTATTTAACTGATTTATTAAACTTATGTTATTATCTATTATCTATTACGGTAAATTAACTCGCAATTTATTAATAAAGCATATAATTGTAGCGTGTGTCCACCCTTAACAGAGTTCCGGTACCTCAATTTTTAGAAATCGAGCACTGAATGTATGTATCCTACTATGGATACTTGGTAAATTATAGGTGTGTAAGGGCCTCTGAATAGGTGGTGTTGCTGGTCACTCGGTGTGTCACCTTACGGGAAGAAAACAACTACTTGTATCACTGGAACATGTTCTGTTTATTACCTTACTTTACTAGTAGGTATACATTAAACTACTTATTACTAACACTAATATTAATAGTAATTGTAATGATTAAAATGATTAGAATGGAATGAATAGAATAATAAAATTAGAATGAATCCTAAAATACTATCGTTAACATATTTATGCGACGAGTCAAGTTCACCTTTGGTAAATATAAATAATACTATTTATGTTTATTTCACGCTCTGAACTTGACTTCGTACGTGCAATCTTTATATTTGTTATTTATAAAACGATTCATGATTTATTGGAATTAGCTTCAAGGGAATTTATGTCTTTTAATATTAAACATTTTATAATAATAATTTGAATAATTAATAACTTAATATTTCGGCTAAAAGGCATCACAGTATATCAAATTTCGTATCCGCTGTTCATTATTTACAGTAATTAATCACATAAATTTGTATAAATAGTCGCGATAATCTCAAAAACCAAACTCAAAACTTTGATCAATGTTTTTTTGTTGCTCAATAACGAAACGGCATGTTTCTCTATTCCACCGTTGACAGATAAAACTTTTGAACCACGACGGTATTCGTATTTCTTGATTATATCATAAGAAACAAACATTTTTCATCTTCTCAGAATGGCGTAAACAACGTCTTTGGTGAGATCTTAAGTTTCGATTACTCTATAATTATTACAAACAGGACCGTACAATAAATATTTTTTATATTTAAATATTTCTGATTTATTTTGTCTTCGGATTTTTGGAACTGTCTAATATACCGTTTTGACTACATTGGTATGCTTTGGCAGTTTTTGTACTCCGTGCTGCATCTTCTCATACCCCAAATATACCACTAAATACCCTTCCAGACCTTTGCTTTGCCTACTATACCCTCGTGTCCACTACTGGGGTTTTTGAAGGCACTCCAGAGCAGTTTGGGAATGATCTTGGGCAAAGAATACTACTCATGCAAACTGGAGTTAGGTACAATGTTTACTACAATTCTGATATTATTGGTTCTAGTCGAGTCTACCTGGATGTCTGACATGATAACCAAATATACTCTAAAAATTCCTGTTGATTTTTCTATTAGAATTAATGATGAGCAATGCAAAATATTTGTCTTGCTTATTCGGTCTTGTTCTTGGTCTTGCTCAAATCGTCCGATCTTGGTCTTGCTTATTTAGTCTTGGTCTTCTGTACAAAATCTTGTTCCTGTTCATTTATTATGAATTATGACCAAGACCAATTTTGCTCAACACAAGAATCATTCACTCAATCGCGTCCTTCTTCAGAAGACAAACAGAAAAGTTTAACGAGCCGAAAAGGCTGTCAGACACTTATATCTAAAGATAATGAAGTATCACATTCTAGAATTCAATTTAGAGTCTTTCTTCGGTTGAAATCAAAAGTTTCAGTCCGATTCTGTGGGCATGGACCTTTTGATATACCATTTGAAAATCTGAAAAGTTTATAACAGATTATCTGTTGGTTTATTTCTAGAAATGTTTTCAAAATTATAGTATGTTCCCCGTCTTGATTAATTGGGGTCATAAATAAACTAAGATTAAATGTAGCCGGCAACCTACAAAACTGTAATTTAGACAAATTGTGTGATTTGTCAGATCACTATAAATACACTCGGAAAACGTACGCGACATTTTTTTTTTCATCTTTATTAAAATTATTAAATGCGATAAGGTTCGTTAATGATTTAGTATAGTTAGTAGCGAATGAGGTACACCAGGTTGATTGTAAATACCTACTAGAATAAGTATTAAAAACAATTTGATTTACTTTAACACCACCCATGTCCTCATTAGCAGTAAGGATCCTTATTAAAATTTAAACCGGGAACTATTTTTAGAATTTCTAGAACCGTATTGCGTCTCTTAAGTGCTTTTTTTCTTTTCCCAGAAACGCACTCTTTATGTCCCAACAGTAGTTATACTCCATTTATTTTGAAAAGTGGTAGGCATTTAAAATGCAAGTTGACATGTTAATTTTATAATTTGAAAGACGTAAAAAGGCGTTGGTGATCATTATCTCGACATAATTTAAATACGCATAAATTTTTGCTTGGTTTCTTTTTTATAGGCCAAAATAAATCGTTAGTGGGAGGCAGGGGGAAGACTGTAAAACCTATATTGGTGAGTGAGCAAAATCTACGTCCTCATGGACAATAAACGCAGCTGTTTATAAGATTATCAGATCACCACTATCTACCGCGACCCTAAATTGTGTACACCCCATTGGACATTGGTCTTTAATTGTCCCATTGGTCCACCAATTTGTCTAATGGTCCTCCATTTGCCATAATTGGTCCTCCATTGGTCATAATTGGTTCTCCATTGGTCATAATTGGTCCTCCATTGGTCATAATTGGTTCTTCATTGGCCATAATTGCATTACTCAGATTATCATCGAGGACACCGTCTGAAGAATCCCCGTTCACCTCTTATTCATCTGAGCTCTCGGTATCGGTGGATTATATATTTCACTGTCTTCCAGCCCCTCGTCATCGATAAAACTAGTTGTTCTTCTTCGCTTTTTTCGAAGCTTTTTTTTTGTTTCTACATTCGTTTTCAAAGTTTTTCCTGGAACTTTCAGATTGTACTTCGGGTTCCAGTTTTTACACTCTTGTTGGAAGCAATCGAGAAATTGATAGATGTGCCAAGCTTATTGGTGGTGACTTTGCCATTTGATTCTTCAAGAAGCCAACAAAATTATGAATTTTTTATTACTACTGTTTTACCTGTGAGATCCGTTTTAATAAGCGAGGGTTTTCAGATAAAGTGCCTTCTTCAATTCGGTCAGAATAATCTCTCATATTATGTTTTTTAGGACACTTAGGTTGAGAAATGCTGAGAGAATTTTCATTGCCATTATTGAGACCTTCGATCGGAGCTTCACTCGGAACTCAATAACCGAATCAAAAACTAAAGCGGAAACATTGTTGACATCATTAGAATTGATCGTATATATCTGATCTAAAGGCTGGTATTCATCCACTTCTTTTTCATCGTCTGTTTCTCCCGAGCTTTTCACATCCAGTACTTAAGGTTCAGGATGTGGAGTTTACTCGAGAGCACTAAGCCTAAAGATTAAGTGGAGAATGGGAAACAATACCAGCGTGGTTCAAACAGAACTGGCTGGTATCTCATTTGCCACAAAAGAACTAACCAGAAAAGGAATTTCTGGAAAAACATAATAATCTGCACTGATAGTAGAAAAGCCCTATTAGCCTTGAACAGACAACGTGTTATATCGAGGCTAGTACTAGAGTGCCACCAAGATTTAGCTGACACCTCGGCAGATAACAATATTATCCTGAGGTGGGTTAAAGGGCACGACAGGAGTGAAGGATATCGCATTGCTGATTCTTTAGCCAGGGAAGCCGCTGGACTAAAAATTCTAGGATCCAGTGACACCTACGGCCTAACGACTTCGACAATTGCGGAACTAGCCAAACGTTACACCCATGCTCAATCCCTTAAGAGATGAGATGGAATCAAAGGATGCAGTCTTGCCAGGATCACCCTGGGCGACCCTGAGAAGCTGGCGCCGAAGAAATATTTGGCGATGACCGGGAAAAACCTACTTTCAACAGTAGGATTTCTGACTGGTCACTGTCAACTAAGGAAACACCTCCATACTATGGGGCTGGTGGACACACCTCTATGCAGGATGTGTGAACAGGAAGATGAAACTGTCAGGCATGTCTTATGCGAGTGTCCGGAGTTATCGTCAATAAGAGAGTGTGTGTTCGGTGAGTCTTGGCCTACACCTGCCGATATGAAGGAGATGTCTCCTAGTGACCTGTCCACCTTCCTGAGAAGGACAGGATGGACAATGACCTAGGAGGACAACTCCTCGGGAGGATGTACAATGGGTCACATGTGGCCTAAGTGCTGTGAGCCTACACACTCACCCTCCCTACTCTACAGATACAGATACAGATCCAGTACTTTATCGGGTATTTCGTCGTCTGTGGCTGTCATATCTTTTGGGTCTTTTTTTGTTTGCCTATATATCTACCTTTAATAAATAACTTCATATGTTGTACCATCGTCAACTAAGAATTAACAAGAGCCCAAATGGCGTTAAATCGTTCGGTCTGGCAACTCTGACACCGCATCGACTAGTCGAGCACTCGATTATGCGCTAGTCTTATATTCCATTGGTTCTTAATTGGTCTTAATTGGCTCTGCATTGGTCCTTCATTGGTCCTTCATTGGTCTTAATTGGTTCCTCATTGGTCTTAATTGGTTTTTCATTGGTCTTGTTCTTCATTGGTTTCAATTGGTCCCTCATTGGTCTTAATTGGTCCGCATTGGTCCAGGTCTGTACACCACATTAGTCTCGCGGCTAACCCCTCGGAAAAACCCACTGCAGTGCTGCAGAGCTAAAAAATTATAAATTAACAGCTCCCTTACAAGGTGACGTTCATTTCAAAAATTACAGAACACCTTAGAATTTTTACCACGAACCGCCACTGGTACGGAGTAGAAAAAGAACTGAACTTAACAGTGGCGGTACAATATTGTCGTGATACTAAGTTATACTTTTTTTTTATTGTGAATTCATTTCTGTTTCGACTACTGTGAGTTTCTTAAGATGCAAAAGAATGGAAATGTCTGCATACGAGATATATTTTATTGCAAATTCGTGAACTTGAGAATGTCACAATTCTGAATAAGTAACAAATAACGTAGTCAATAAGGCTCTTGAGATATGTTATGGAAATAAATATATATTAAAATAGGAGAGAGCAGAGGAAAAAAGAACTTGAAATATTTGAGTAATTTTCGAAATATCCATCGAAACAAAAATGAATTTCGTGAAGGAAAATGTGAATGGGACGAGAAATCGACTGTCACAGTCAGTTTTTTCATCAAATCGTTTTTTCGCCTTCAAATAGAGTCATGAAATTTCCAATAATCCACTTTTCCCATCAAAAGATACTAGGCACGAAAAATAGAAACTATGAAAAAACAAATGAAACTCAGTTATTTAACATTATCTTTTGTCTGAATAATTACAAACTGAAATTGTATAATAACATCATATCATAAAACCATTATATAGAGTTGTTACTTGTCTAGCCCAGTCCTGACATAAATTTGGTTGGTTAATAATTCAGAAAATTATATCCACTTTATTACCAGAGCTTGATTGTTTGTTTGAAATCAAATAAAACTAGAAAATATTCTGTTTGGTATACATAGACTAATAATTTTTATGAAATAAAAGTAGGTATCATTATTTGAACCATACAAACATCATAAAAACTGTACTAGTATCAATTTAAATGCTAAAATGTAAATGATATCACTGATTGTTATAAAAACTTTATGGTAAATTATATACGCAGTTGTTTAAAGTTATCTCACATCATTTTCGGTTTTAGGTTATTTATTTCAGATAAAAATTATAGAGTGTTACTGGACAAAGGATTATTCGGATCTCTTTTTCAAACATCCAAAAATGAGCTCTGTACATACCATCTGTGAGGTTATCAAAAAAACTAATCGGGATTGTTTTAAGCATAACTAGAACAATTAAGGTCTCAGGAATCCTTTTACTCTTTTTACACATCTCCCTGAAGGGTACCTAAAAATAAGAAATCCATCCATTTATATCTATTCTGAATTTGCTGAATAACTTATTCTAATCAAATATGATGATCACCAGATCAGGATATTAATTTGATAAGTTGAAAAGCCTAAAGGCTGTTTTGTTTACATAGTGTACCAAATTGGGCTGATGACAATCTTGTCACATCTGTCAATCCTGGAAATCAATCATCTTAATGTGATTATAAATCATAAGTTAAACCTTCCACTCATAGATCTGTTTTATTAATTAATAGTTTTCTCCGTACAAGTTCTGTCATCAGAGGTTATCCTTGTTTAAGTGCTTTGCTAATAAATAGTTAAATAAAAGAACAAACCTTTTTTTTTGGAAGACTATCATCGATACGTAGACAGGATTTAGTTTTTTTTGGTCCTTGTGAGGTTGTTGAAAGACCACATGGAATAGCAGTTTGGCTGATTTTGAAAATAAAATATTAAGTGAGCGTAAATTTTATTAGAGTGATCCTGCTGGAACTCTACCACTCTGTCTTGATGGATATTAAATTTTCGGCTCTTCTTAAGATCCTGTCTTCATATTTGTAGACAAAACCACTTTGAGGCCACCTGACATCTACGGTCTCTTACTCGTATACTTAGTTTTTATCTTTTCTGTTCTTCATCTGTGTTGTAACCAAACCACCTTTATCGATCTCTACATTGGTGGACTACTGTAAACGATCAACTATACCCTCACCTTTACCTACATATGTATGAGCCCTTAAAATCAAGTTGTAGAATAAGGTTTCCACCCAACTGAGGTAACATCTACATCGGTCCTCTAGTAGGGACACTTACTACTTGATTCACAACAGGTAACCTGCATACTTTACTTTCTTAAGGAATCCGCTAGTTTGAGTAGACAGTGTTGGACGATATAATCAGACTTACTGAGGAAGTTCAATCTTTCCTTTTTTTTGTTCATACCCTCTGTGGAAGATAATTTTTATGGTAGATTAGGTATTAAGAATAGTCTAGTCACTAGAGTTTGTAAACCAACGTATGCATAACAAGGTATTGATTTAGTAATAGTTTGTATCCACCCACCCCTAAGGTTCGAGTGGATAATTTATAATTTCCAACTTTTATGATAGAGTCAGCCATAACCTACTAAAGAAACACGAGGTCAACTTCAGACTTCACTACAGGTACATAGGAACTACCTTCAGGGAGTTTTTAGCGTTGCTACTCTAGACAGGATTTTGTTGTATTCATCCAGCCACACCCAAATAATTTATTATATTAAACCAACCTTTTATCATATTATTGTTTTTTTTTGAACCCAGAGTAGAGTCTACCTCGATCAATCAGGTAACAAGAGCAGAAAACATTTCCTAATATTTATCAAAATATTTTGCTAACCATAATAATATTAAACAATTCATGCATTATTATATCAATGGGCTAGTTTCATGGGTATGAATTAACAAGTGAATTTATATCAGGAGGGTTAAGAATAACATATCTTTTTCCATGATAACGATATTTATCTCAAAAAGTTATGAATATTTATGAAATTTAGGTTTAAGTCTTTAGATTTAAATAAACCGCTTTATTTAAACCAATGGCAGAAGCCCTTGCTGCCAGATTCAAAGTACGTTCTGTTGTTAAATCCTACTTGACTATCCAAGTTGATTAGGATAAAGTAAAAGTATACTAGAAGAATTTGAAAGTTGTCAATTTACATCATCCACGTTAAGTTTTTAGTAGTTGTTTGTGTAATTTTATAGCAGAAAGTGTGCTTCTGTTTATTTACCTTTTAAAAGGCATAAAACTATTAAAAAACACTACCACAAATACTAAAATCCGAAAATCAATAAACACACAAAACAATAAACCACATAAACACAACATTTGTAGGTTATGTTATTTGTTATTGTTTCAGGAGGCACCTAAAATCTCCTGAAAAGAAGAAGAAGAATAAGCGATCCGGAACTAAATTAAGTTTCACATTCTTCGGAATTCTAGGGTAACGCAATTTATGCGTTTGTGTTATATCACATGTTTTTCAAACAACTTAACCTATATAAAGAACATTTAATTTCATTAAATAGGTGATAGGTACTAGAGATTCAATTTTTATTTTATTTTATAAGTATAGGTACTTTTTGTACTGTGGAATGTTTTTTTTTCAACGCTCACTACAGCATTGCATCCTATATCTTAAAAGTGATTTTACATTTTAGTTTTTATTGGAACACACTATTTCTTTATAACTCAACTATATTAGTTTTATAATAGAATTGACAATTGTCTCGATATATCATTGTAAATAATCGTCACATTTAATTTTCTACTTTGAAAGCGTCACGTCGAAAACTACAGCTTAAAATATATATTTCCAAATTTCTTTGAATACGCGAGAGTTATCTTTTTTAATAAGAGGCACCCGATTATGAGAGCATCATTTGAAAGAGTACGTTTTGACAGTACTTTGCGTTTCTGTTTAACAGATGTAAAAGGAAAAAGATAACTAGTCTACTTATAAAGTTTTCCCTCCTGACAACAGTTAAAAATCTCCTTGTTTGTCATTGGCTCTAGCCTACCATAGTCTACCACAGGAATTCAAATTTCAATGTTTTTTTTCCATTTTTATTTGAAATCGTATAGTGGCGTATTAGTTGCAAATACTTAGTTGAGACCCAATATATCTTGTGACATTTTCATTGAAATTCATGAAACGAGCCCATTCAAATCTAATAAAGTGCTTCACAAAAGTTAGGGTAGTTCAGAAATAATTATGTTAAAGTTACCAAAGTTGTAAGAATAATGATAAAAATTAAGAATATGTAAGAATATTTTCGCTGACATCCGATAACCTTATTTAAAAATCCCACAAAACTAAAATTAAAAAAAAAACTAAAAGTCACGGTACGCAACAGAAGTGTCAAAAGTCAAGATTGAATAACTGAATGTTAAAAAGCCAGACCTCCTGGTAATGAATAAATCAGACTCAATTGACAGCTAATAAAGAGGCTGTCAAGACTGTCGATCGACTTCAATGGTAGGCACGATTTTATTTGCTTACCCATTACCCATCAACCGTCGGACACATCCTAGCGGTTCCATGTCTCAAAACAAGTCATTTTTACAGATTGTTTTTAAAAGTTTACTATACAGGGTTATTTTTAAAACTACTTAAATCAAAATAAATATTTTTAGACATCAGAATAGATTCTTATTATAAATTCAAGACTTTTTTAATTATAAAAACTATTTGACATTGAAATCTGTCACTAATCATGTACAAACTGGTTCACTACGTGGTGCTCAGGTTGGGTTAGGTTGGGTTTGTGGTGAGTGAGTTTATAAGGCCCTCCACTGCGACTGGCAAGAGTCTATAGTGGCTCACGCCTACACTCCACATCCTGAGCCTTTTTTCATTTTTGAACCATCTGTATATGTGCGTATTGCATTTGCAGCATCTGGCTCTGTGTTCTGTTTTATTTGAATTTTGTAGGGTTTGTTAAACAAAAACCTGGGTTCAATTGCATCGTTGGCTGCCTGAGCCGAGGTAGCGCAGTGAGCGCTTCCTGCCATAGGCTCAACCTCAATTGGCCCACTCCTACTTCGGGGTTTACACCAGCCGTGCGCAATCTTACCATGGCCATTAACGCAACCTCCTTGACGTGCAGGTCCAGAGGGGTCAGACCAGTAATTAGTTCCATTGCTGCGGTTGGTGTTGTTCTCATGGATCCTGTGATGTTCAAACAAGCCGTTCGCTGTATTTGATATAATTTTTGGATGGCCGTTGCTTGTAGAACCTTCGGTCCCCATGCAATTGCTCCATACGTTAACATGGGTCTTATTATTGCAGTGTAGATCCAGGTGACTACACGGGGTGACAGACCCAATGTGCGTCCCACTGTCCCCCAACACTGCTCACAAGCCACATACCTATGCTCTTTTTGCTCTGCTGTGTAGATAAGAGTTCCATGTTAGTTTCCTGTCGAGGGTAATACCAAGGTATTTCACTTCTTCCGAAAAGTTTAGTTTGCTTTTGAAGATTTCGGGAGGTTTCAAACCCGATAAACTTCTTTTCCTGGTGAAAAGGACCATCTCAGTCTGAACCAATCCTAAAACATTATGCCAGATGTTTAAAGCTCTTCTTGCTGTCCAGGTATTTAGTGTTTGTTTCTCAAAGCTTATTGAGATGCCAAATGTAGGTTTTGTTCGATAGAAACACGTGCAGCTCCCTTCCTTGCAAAAGAGTTTGCCTTCTCGTTTCCTTCCATGCCAGAATGGCCAGGGATCCAGACCAGCAATACTTCATTGAGTTCTCCTATTGAGGAGAATCTTTTTTGGCAGTCTAAAACCAATTTCGACATTACATGGTGAGAGCTAAGTGCTTTCAAAGCCGCTTTGCTGTCCTAGAAAATTTTTATTGTTCCATGTATGAGATTGGCACGTGGTGCTCAGAGCATATGATTGTATTGAAATTCACCAATTTTCTTTATGGAATATAAAAAAAAAAGTCTGTATACTTCTTAGATATAATTTTAAATCTTCCAAACACAAATATATTTCTAAATTATAAAAAGAGAATTATATTAAGCCCTGTATAATACAAATGAAAAAAAAAATCAGATGTTTGTGATAACAAAACCCATAAAAAATTTCGAGTAATCTCAACTTGAGGTATTCGATTTATATAAAACTGGATACAACTTGACCCTTTTAATATTTGTTTGACCCTAAAAGACCGGCTCGGTTAGGATGTTGAAAAAAATTACCGAATTGACTTTTACAACCAGCAATCAATTATTCTCCTTATTCGAAGTGTCAAATAAAAACCTTCACTTATTTTGGCATCCTGTTTAGTTGTTTGTGATGTAAATAACTCGGTGTCGCTCATTCCACCTTCGGGTAAATCGAATATCGTCGATATCTTTATATTCGCCTTCTTCTAACAACTATAATTCATCTACTGGTTAAGCGACATCCTATTTGTCGACTTGAAACAAGCTTTCAGTAGCTTAATTATAGAAGCAAACTTAGTGGAGAAGCTCAAGTGATGAATTTTTTAGCAAAACTAATCGGAGGAAGTGATGACAATCTGAAGGTTGTACAAATACCTTTAACATCAAATCTGGAGTGAGGCAAGGATATGTATTGTCCACAACTCTATTCAATATATGTCTGGAAAAAGTAATCCCAAGTAACAAAAATTGATATATTAAAGTAATAAACACCTTTATAAAATTATGTTTGGAAGGTAAATGGTGCTTTAAAATGTGAAATAAGCATATACACAGAGCTTATTCAGCTGTTATAACTCTAAATAGGCCCACGTTAGGCAACCAATTCATAAGGGTATTACGAGCAACTGCATTATAACTGTTTTATGATATTCTTAAAAAAATTTGAAATACCCTTATACGACGTTTATATATCCTAACCTCCAAACCGCAGTAAAATGGACACTTCCATAAAGTTACTGTTTAAGGACCCCATAAAGGTAATTCAGAAGTTAATATACCATTTATATGACGTTAATACCTACATCATCTGAGACAAGATTTTCAGAAGAAACCATAATACTTATATAACTTTAATATTGCTAAATAATAGAAACATCAATTATGTATTAAAAACTGATGCAACTGTCAATCTGCTTCGCCAATTTAAGTAGGTATGGCGTCTATCGCACACTACTACATTATATTAACTTCGGCGAAATGGTGAAAAGGGACACAGGAGTACCTGAAAACTGGCATGCGAAGCAAATTTTACTGTGAAAATAGATTACGGTACCTCGAAAAAACACAACGCGCCCGTGAATTTATCAAAAATAAAAAAATTTATGAATCATTAATTTATTTGACAATGTTTTTTTAAAAGCGATAATTACAGTCTTCCAGACAAAACTAATTTCTGTGATTAGAGCAACTTATTTTAGTACATAATTGTTATAAAATTGTTCAGAATTATTCATTTTAAACCAAAATTGAATTGTAGCATATCACTCGCAATTAGATTGCAATAGGGCGGTAATGGGTATGAGAAAATGCAAACCGCTAGTTTGGTTTATATTTTATCTCTTCCTCTGGTGACATTTTATTTATTATTTTCAAAGTTATTATATGTATATATCTGGGGAATTAACTTAACGTTTGAGAACACTGTTTTTTCTAACCGGCATCAGCCGCCACTTGGTTTCTTCTCCGTCAAGAGCAGTGGGAACTGGAGTTAGTCCTGACCAACTATACTCTCTTATTTCGCTAAAAGGTGATATAATCGTTCCATTATAGTGGTTAAGACTACAACTTTTGAAATAATAGGTGGTATATCTTTGACATATTCTAAAACAGTTTCTATTGGATAATCAATCCCGTTATGCCAATATGCCCCCGAATAAATTTTTTTTACACTTATGTTAGGTGGTGTTTATGAAAAATTTCTTGGATCCTTCGGTATAACGCTGCACTTGACAATCGGTTATTAACAATATTTAAGAGTTCTTTTAAAGCAGTGTGCTTCTACTTATGCCGTACTTACTGCCCACGATCTTAATTTCGTTCTGAACTGCTAGTTTAATCCAAACTTGGACATCATTTGAATTTTTGCCACCATCTTAGCAATTTTACCTTTTACCTTGCGTTTAAAGTTACCACTTTTCTTAATATTTTCCCATTTTTTTGGAATCTCACTCATGATGGCAATGTACTAATTGAAAGCTTAGGTTAAACTTGTTATATAGCACCGCTATCGAGCTAAAATATTTTATAAAATTATCACATGTCCCTCTCTAAATAACTGTCAGAAAACGACATCTGATCCCGTGGAGTTTATCAACGCTGTTTTTCTTAAATCACCAAACTATTAAGTATATGAATCGATTATATAAACGTTTACAAAGTATGCTATAAAGTATGTACTTAAAAGTGTAGAAAATATGCTTCTATATTGTTTAATGGTCATCATAGAAAGGTGTATAAACCAGTTAAAAAACTGTTATATAGAGGTCTTCTAATTATGATCTAAGATCGCTTTTATCACAATATAATAGAACTAACTAGTAATATAAGCAAATTGGTATTCCAGAGTGGTCTAATAAACCAGAAAAGCTTTCCGCGAAACCGTTATAAACCACTTACATAACATTTTGGTGATTAAGCGGTTACCAACATGTTACTTGGGAATGCAGGAACCGGTATACATAAATCTGAACAAATTATTGCATATAACGATGACATAGCTATAGTTGCAAGAGATACAGAAGAGTATGGCAGAAGCAGTTATTGAAATTGATGAAGAAGCAGTAAAAAGGGGCCTGCAAATAAATGAAAGCAAAACGGGTCAAACAAGCAGCAACTTTAAAAAAACTTCACATTTTATATAAGTTCTTCCCGGCGCAATCTTTCTATCACTCTGTTTCCAACGCTACTCAGGATTTTCAAGCGACCTCTGTATATACAGTGCACGTGTCTTTCAGAAACCGTTTTTTGGTGAACGTCAGGGTAGTGTGGGAGTCGTACCCACTAAAAACCTCCTTGTCCAGTCACCACATCAGGAATCGTCGAAAGGACATAACATCCAATACGGCCGGCGACGTGCTTCGCAATCTGTGCCTCTCAAGACATTTGTTTGATTCTTACCTTCTGTCCCGTCTTTTTTCCTCCCTCTGGGATTCTCTCTCTTTCAGCTCCTTCTACCTCATCACACTTCGTATGTAGCTCCCTGGTTTCCTCCATGCATCCTCAGAGCTAAGCATGGACTTTAGGATCTCTTTTGGGGTTGCTCCAAAACCTATGTCTGCCTCATAATGCGATCTCTCTGTGTCCCATATTTGGCAGTTCGTCAGGGTATGTTTGACGTCATCTATCTGCCGGCAATAGATGCAGAGATTGTCCACGGCTTTACCAATTCTATTAGTATAGATCCGGTCATAAACTGGGTGATATCATAATCCATCTGCCTGTGCCCGCACTCCATCCAGGCTTCTAGGTCAGGGATTAGCTGTCTCGTCCATTGAGCGGTCAGCTTGTTGCTGCTCCATTGGACTTTCCACTCCTCCATTGTTTTCCTCCTCTCCTATTCTCTTTATATCCGTCACTTCCTCCAACTCTTCCAGCCTTCCCCTTTCCTTCGCCAAAAGGTCTATTGATAGCACCCCTGCTACCACGCAAATGGCCGCGGCCGAGACAGTTCGATATGCCGATGTTACCCTGAGAAGCATCTTCCTCTATTTTTTCCCATAACCTCCTTCCAGACTGGGGCCGCATAAAGCAGCACCGACTGGACCATCCCGTTTAACAGGCGCCTTTTCTACGTGCCGGGTCCTCTCATATTCGGGAGAAGTTTGGATAAGGCTGTGGTTTGCCTGTCTGCTTTCTCGAAGGACTAACGAATATGTTCGTTGAATACTACAACCATACTACAAGATAGTTCACATATTTTTTTGGGATTATCCGGGCTCCGCACAGTTCGAAGTGTACGCCTTCCCTTTTCCTCGGACTCCGTTTTGGTAGGCGCTCCCTCCAGTCCGTTTCGACTCATCCATCCTCCTATCTGAGCGAGAGCTTTGTCTGCTTTTCTCATGAGGGTCTCTTTTTTCCTAGCTCGGACAACCAGTGATCCTACTATTCATTGTTTATGTACGGCAATGAGAGAACTGGATACCATAGCTAAACTTGAAAAATATGTGAATGCTACATCCTAAGAACACATCACATCCTTTTTTCACCATAATATCAACTGAATCACACTCAGAAAATTGTTAAATCGTATAAAGTTTGATTAAAAAAATTCGGTTGCTATCCAAACAAAACTGTTGCATACCTTTATATCAACTTTTACAGGAAGTTTGCCGGGTAATCCCAAAAAATTAACTTTTGTTAACAACTGTAGCATAAAATAAAATTTTTAAACACTGCAACATATCACCATTGTATTAAATTAAATGTATTCAGCCATGATAAAATGGTTGGATATTAATTTGACGTGTTGTATATCAGTATATATTCCATATACAACTACAACAAAGACCAGCCAGCATTTACAATAGCGTTAATGTGCAGCACGGTTTAAGCTAAAAAACATGAGCGCGTCCAAATCAATTCTTTTAAGGAGATACATTAAAACGTATTCCAACCACCCTGTATGACGATAGCGAGAAGAACAATCTGTTTATAAAACCCCAACAAGACACAATCACTGTAAGTATTATTCTCCCAAAAATTACACAAGATGTGGTAAAGGAGATAATTAACCAAGTTCCCAGCGTCTGGAGATTCCAAATCCTGGAATTTCACTCGTCCGGAATCCTACTTAATACTCCCCAGGTGAGAGTAAGACGTGACCGGCAATTCCCGAAAGTATACCTAGTATCACTTAGTTTGTTTCTAGGAAAAGGGCATAAATGACTTTCTGTGTCTAATAACGAAATTAAATCTAGACATAAAGGAGGTCGTGAAAGGTAGATATAAGGTCCTAAGAAATTAGTTAGTTATAATGTTCTCTAAACTGAGAAGTTTGTTAATGCTTTTACCTCCAAGTTTTATAACAAAAATTCTTCAAATCTATTCAATTACAGAATAATAATTGGCTTACTTCATACAAACAATCCTCTAAAATCGCATCTCAAAAAGGAGCACCTCTTAGGATATGCGGATGATCTGGTCATCATATCACAAGGCAGATTCAAAATACTACGGTCAGAGAGCGCATGCAACAGTCTCTGAACATAGTAAAAAAGTGGACGGAAGAGGTGGGTTTAAACATAAGTCCCACCAAATCAAACATAGTACCCTATACCAAAAGAAGGGACCGAGTGTGATTGGGACCATTATTCCTTCAAGGTGAGGAGATTCTAATGGTTATGGATGTTAAATATGTCGGGGTAATTATTGACTCGAGATTAGCATGGAACAAACAAATGGAAAAAGTAGCAGCAAGATCGGAAACCACATTAATGATGGCAAGACGAGCTTGTGGGAAAACATGGTGGTCATGGGGGGGGTCTTATGTCATATGCGTCTTTGGTCTGGTGGACAAAGACGACAATGCAATGCAATGCAATTATGAGACTAGGCAAGGAGCAAAGACTTGCTTGTTTCAGTATTGCAAGGTGTATGAGAAGCACGCCAACGGCAGCACTAGAAGCCTTCTTTGGCCTTTCTCCATTACACTTCGTGATAATGGGGGAAGTAAGGATGGGACTTATGTAGGCAGCAAATTAACCTGAGCAACAGAATAGTTAGATCAGGACACATATCCATTGAGGAGCCATTTTAGTTATAAAAACAGACCTCAGCTGCAGACTTTGTGGCATGGAGACCGAGACCGTAACCCATATCTTATCTGACTGTGAGGCACTGGACTCGAGGAGACAAACAATCTTCGGAGAAGCCAAAGTGTCACCTGAAGTATATGGCACACATATATCGTCTACTCGAAGGAACGAGGATAACTGGATGGGTGGACTAAATGTGGGAGTAGAGTACAATAAGCCAATAGGCTGCAGTGCTCACTGCATCAGAACAGCTTCCAAAACACAACACAAAAAAATGTTCCCTAAGCTAAGAAGTTTGTTAATGCTTATACCTTCAAGTTTTATAAGAAAAATTCTTCAAATCTATTAAATTACAGAATAATTATTGGCTTACTCAATACAAACAATCCACTAAAATCGCATCCCATTTTTTTTTCAAATATCTCTAAGCAATTCGTGATTTATATTATCTTTCCACGAATATCGTTACCGAATATCCTTTGTAAGTTCATTCAGTTTCCCAAAGAAGTCGATATAAAACGCTGTCGTAATAACAACAGATCGTCTCCACTTGAAAATTCTCGACTCCCTATAATTTAGCAATTAGAAAAAAGACAAACAATGCTCCATCGGTTGGTGGAGCTGTTTTACTATTATGAGAATATTTGTTTTAAGCACGGTATTTACCGTGGCCCTCGCAGCTAAATTATGTGGTATATAGCGAGCTCATAAAATAGTTATCACGTATATGGATAATAGTATATGGGCTCAGACAACTTGTATTATAAATAACAAACATAAAAACTGACCAGTGTAAATACGAGGATTTTCTTTTTTAAAGCTGAAAAGAAACAGTTACAGTTTGCTGGAACAATTGTCACATTTAAGTAAAGCGTCTTCTGTAAGTTCTTGTGACATTACTTATTATTTTTTCTCTTATTTTTTGGGAATCAAACCACAATAATGTTTTTTATTTTTAAATTTCGACGTTTTGATAGCGTTCCAGCTACCGTTGTCTAGACTAACTAGTAATAAAATAATTTGTCTCTATCTGACACAACGAAAAAAATATGCAACTACACAATCAATAATATTTTGAAGTTTAAGACTACAAAACTTTTATTAAGGTCCACTCATAGTAGATCACATCTCTAGTAAAATGTGAAATAAAATATTTCATTTTATGACATTCTAACGATATAACGATACTAGATATGGAATCCAGTGAAGTGCACGTTTCAGGAACGGTTTTTATTGGGATAGCGCTTTTTTCGCTTATTTTAGAAATGTTGTTAATAAAACGCGTTTGTCGTTACTTTTTTGTGTATTATTATTTTTTTTTTCAAAATATGTATAACTCAGTTTGGTGATTTGGTGTATTGAAGTGTTTATCAATTACCAACTATTCCAATGATAAATCATAAGAAAACCTGGATAAAAACTTATGATGCTATCCTGATAACGCAGGCAATTGACTATTGGAAATATCTCTTTCTAACATTGTTAACCAAATTTGACTACAGTCGGCTGAAATACTAGACATTTATCTGCATTTAGTTGTATTGAAGCACTTTCTTTGATTTTCCTGTCTTTTATATTATTGGGCTCTTTCAATATTATTTTTGTCGAATCCCATTGAATTTTATGCCCCTCTTCCATTTCAGCATGTAGACTATCATATCGTTAGAATGTCATAAAATAAAATATTTTATTTCACATTTTACCAGAGATGTGATCTACTATAAATGGATCTTAATAAAATTTGACAACAAAGTTTTGTAGTCTTAAACTTCAAGATATTAGTTGCTTTTTTCTATCCACCGGCTCAGCTTATCTTACTACAGAATTCTAAGCTGAGTTGAATTGTAGTTCCAACGCACATTTCAAACGCTGTTAAGTCGACGATATCGGCGCAAGCGCATTTGCATACAAACAAAGATGGAAAGGTAAACAAATTAATAAATCAAAAATTTTATTAAATCAGAACTTTCAACTTCTGAGGTTAAATAAAAATTACCAGTAAAATCAGGAAATTAGTAGCTCAGAAAATAGATTTACTGGATCCACATTTGGAGCAACACAACAGGTCTCGAAGAATTAGAAAGAATTAAAATAAAAATTCAAAACAGATTCTATTAAAAGAGCTCCAAATATGTTTTTTAAGGTTAGAATCTTCGTCAGATGTCAAAAATGAGTGACTTTTCTTGCATTCGCGATTAAATTAGCTAAGAAATTTTGCTAGCTTAAAAATCCGGCATACTTGGAGGAGGCAAGGGGGGAGGTCAGTTGATCTTAGTAAATCTAACTTCATTGGCAAAACGAACGCTAGCTTAGCCAATTTCAACTTAGGTTAGCTTAGATTGGTGGTAGAAAAAAAGCAACTATTATTGATCGTCTAGTTGTCATATTTTTTTCGTTGTGTCATATTATGGGGACCAAAAATTATTTTATTACTAGTTAATCTTGACAACGGTAGCTGAACGCTACCGAAAAAATGAAAAATATTATTGTGGTTTGATTCCCAAAAAATAAGAGAAAAAATAAGTAAAGCGTGTAATCAATAGATGTCCCTATTGAGACAAATGTCGCTACCATCTTTTTGGGAACACTTCGATTGATATCATTAACGAAGTCTTGTAAATAATTTTTTCAAATGAAACTCACAGCAATTTCCTCATCTCTTCAATCATCCTCACACAATTAGTTACGAGGACCACTGGTACACAGACGGCTCAACAACACCCTCAGGCTCTGTTGCAGGTGTATACAGGCGCACACCTAGGACAGAAATTTCAATGTTATCGGACAGCCAAGCGGCTTTGAAAGCACTTAGCTCTCACCGTGTAATGACGAAATTGGTTTTAGACTGCCAAAAAAGACTCTCCTCAATAGGACAACTCGATAAAGTATTGCTGGTCTGGATCCCTGGCCATTCTGGCATGGAATGGAACGAGAAGGCAGACTCTCTTGCAAGGGAGGAAGCTGCGCACGTGTTTCTATCGGACCAGAACCTAAAATTCGCATAGCAATAAGTCAAACAAACACTAAATACTTGGACAGCAAGAAGAGCGTTAGACTTCTAGCATAATGTACCCGGATTGGTTCATTCAAAGGCTTTTATATATTCTTCGAAGAATGTCTCCATACAAATGTTAGACTGTAGCAGGCATAACCTACGGCCACTGTCATCTGAATCATCATATGCTAAAACTTGGAAGATCCGACTTGCCAACTTTGTCTGAAAGATGATGAAACGGCAGAGCTAATTTGTGCCTGCCCCGCCGCGGCTTGAATTAGGTATCTGATGTTTGGCAGGGTCTCTCTCTCGCCCTCGGACCTGAAATATCATTAACCAAATAAACTAATCGGTTTTGTTAAGAAGCTGAATGTGTTTGGTGAAATCTGAATAGGCGTTAGCCACTATAGACTCTTGCCAGTCGCAGTGGAGTGCCTTATAGACCCACTCACCACAAACCTAACCTAGTTACGAGGGACGTGATCGATGTCCAAAAGAAGCAGTGTTATCTTGGCAGACGTTAGTTATTTTTGTGTGCCCCAGTCACTGTAACATTCATTTGAAGTTTCATTGTATAGTGACCACATTGATGTTAAAACCACATTTTATATTTTTTGGTGAAGCCCACGGAGTATAAAGAAGTCAGTTCTTATAGAGGGCAGGCAGATAGTAATTATGTGTGTAGTTGAAAGCACTAAGTAGGTACTAGAGTTTCACGACTGCTGATGCCAGCTGAAATGGAATGGATATACTGATTGTACCTGATTACCGCTATTAATAAGCAGGTATTGAAGAAGTACTAAAAGACAGAGCAGACGATATCTACAGCAACTGATGGATCCGATATAAATTTAATTACACTAGTTGTCTTTGTAATGTAAGTAGTTGATTTTTTACTAATCAAATATTTATGTTGTACTTGACAATTTGGTGGTACTCGTAAGGCTGTTTAAATTTGATTAATTGATAGAACCGTTTTTATTCATTTTAGTATAATAGTTCTTCCTTCAGTACCGGATAAAGGATATTAAAAATGAGGAACGTGTTGCGGGACACACACGGTAAGAACTTCATTAAAAACACATATTAATATAGGAATCTATATTACTCTGGATGAAACTTCATTTAACAAAAATATACAGTAGTATTGATTATAAAAATCTTAATCATTAAGTTGATTGGCACAAAGCACATATCAAATATTCTATTAACTGGAGCCATTGCGTGGAGTAGTAGAACTAGCCTATTGACGACGAGTGAAAACCTCTCCAAAATTCAAAGACTAGCTGGTATATGTATTACAGGAGCAATGAGAACATGCTCAACAGCAGCCAGCCAGACAACCTGGGACATACTACAAAACGGTATGATGAAAAAGTATAACTTTTCAAAGAAATTCGTTACGGAAATAAGCAACAAGAAGGAATGGGATCCAAATAACATTACCAGACTTGGGAAGAATGCCATTCAATGGTACACAGACGGCTCAAAAGCAATAGAAGGAACTGGGATAGGAGTGTTCGGCCCAGGAACCAAACACTCTGAAAGCTTGGGAAAAACCTCAAGTATATTTCAAGCGGAAATCCACGCCATAAAAAAGTGCGCCCAGTTCAATATTGATGAAGGATACAGAAGACAAAGGATTCTCATTATGTCGGATAGTCAAGCAGCCATTAAGGCGGGTGGGGATGCCTAGACAAACTCAATGAACTAGGCGAGAACAACATAGTCACCTTACTATAGATTCCAGGACACTGGAATAGAAGGAAATGAAATAGCAGATGAACTAGCAAAGAGGGGGACTGAGCATAAAAGTAAAATTATTGTAAAAAAAGAATGCATAAGTCAAAGTAAAACTGCGCTAAGAGTTTTAACAGGGATCCTAACGGGACATTGTCGCCTGAATGGGCAACTGAAAAAGTTCAAAATAGTGGAGGAAGAAGAATGCAGATTTTGTGGAATGGAAGAAGAAACCTCCATCCACATACTTTCCAACTGCACACCACTTCATAATCCTAGAGCACAGCACAGCAGATTACTGGATAGAAGAGGAACATTTGCCTAAGTTGAAGCCTGCAGACATCCTAAAATTCCTCCTGGAAATAGGACTAAAGGAACTACCAGTTCCTGAATCTCTCCTCAGAAACTGAGTAGAAGTAAGGGGGCACAATAGATCTTTCAGGTCTCAGTGAATGTCACCCCAAAATACACACATACATACATTCTATTAACTGTAATTAATAATACAATGTATACTGGCAATCAACATTTTGCGCCGAGAGACTAGCTCTTAGACTGAGGAGAGAGCGCGATAACCCACGCGCTCAAGGCATATAACGTAGCAACGTAACGTAACGGTCAGATCTTTTGCGTCGCGACCCCCCAGCGCTCCAACGTAACGTAAAGAACTGAAGTTCTAAAAAAAATATTTATCCATAAAAAGCTTGTTAATCAAATAAATAATAAAATGGGAAGAAAAAACAAGTAATGCATGTGAAAGAGAAGGATTTATCCGTAGTTCCGGGTCGGCAACAATAGGTTTGTTCGTATGAACAGTTCTGGAATCAGCATCCATATTTTCGACGCTATGAGCATGTCAGCTTAGCCAATTTTAGTGCCAAATAAGGATTCTAATGAATGCACAAGTCAAAATAATTATTCTACGAGATATTCCAAACTTGTAGCGGTACACCCTGTATGTCGAAAACAAAAAGCGTATCAGATAAAACAAAGTGAATGAAAAAACGTATTATCTACTAATAAGACTTTATTCAATTAGAGAACAAGTTGATTTTTTTAATTTTTTTAATCCTGAGATTTCCGTTATGATTGTCTGCGTTTTTGAAGGTATTGTTTACCAGTTTAAATTGGAAGTGCCAATTATGATAATTTGGATAATTCTCACTCAACATAATGAAGGGTCGCTTCGTGTATTATACAAGATGTCCCACATATGATTAATAGATTTTATATTTAAATATACAGTTCACTATTTACTTTGAAAAGACAGTATTGTCCAATATACCCCACACAAAGCTCTAAAGGTGAGAATCACGTAATTTTTATGAACCTTATGGGAGTACATTTTTTAATTGGAAATATTTTTTTTGTTTTTTGTTCGATTCATTTTCTTTCTGCAGTGCTAATAACCTAACATGTCCTCGACATGACTGTATATTTGAAAGCAAAAATAATATACAGGGTCGGACTTATAAGAAAAATTATATAACAGTGCATTTGAGCTCGTTGCAAATGAAAACAGCTTAGTAAATTTAAAACTTAGAGAAAAATATTATGAACGTGGCCACCTAACAGCCCAGAATTAAATCCGGTTGATTATTCAATTTTGGGAATTTTCTAACAAAATTTGTATGACGGACAACAATTTGAAACAATCGAGCAGCTCAAAGGAAGAATGCAGTTTGTTTGGAACCATTTTGAAAAGGGTGCAATAAATGGGGCTATCATTTTATGACGCAGAAGACTTCAAGAAGTGGTAAACAATATTGGTGGCCACATTCATAATATTTTACTCTGAGTTTTAAAGTTACTAAACTGTTTCCATAAATGTGTTATTTGTTAAAATGTTATATAATTTTAATTTCGGAATATTTCCTTTTTACTGAAGTGTTTAGTTTATCTACCGAAAATGCATATTAGTATAATTTTAGCTAAGACAGTTTTCATTTGCAACGAGTTCAAATGCACTGTTATATAATTTTTCATATAAGTCCGACCCTGTACATTATTTTTGCTTCCAAATTTTCAGTAATGTTGAGGACATGTTATGAATGAATCGCCCGCTGAACAAAAAAATATTTTCAATTAAAAAATGTATTCCTTTATTTCGGCCCACAGTGTAGAGCTCTAAAGGTGAGAATTACGTAATGTTTATAAACTTTATGATGTTAAATAGTTCTCTTAATGCTATCCTATATGTTTTTTTGGATTAAAAGATGGACATTTATTCTTAACGTCTTTTTTAATTCACTTTCGAAACTATTTTCTTCATAGTGTAATTAATCGCTGCAAAACAACCATGAATTTATAGTAACATCCAAATCCTTTTAAAACGTTTTAAACTTTTTGATTCTAAGTATGGTCTAGTGATTAAGTAAAACTGCAAAAAGTGGTCAGACGTTTTACGTCAATTCACGCTAGAGTTGCAGTTTTATAAACAACTTCAGAATTCAAGATGACTTAATTTAATCCTTTTAGATATAAAGCTTTAAGCATACCGGCAGTCATTGGCTTATATAGTTAAAGCTAGTGTGATAATGCCCAACTGGATTTCTGGGATTTCAAGAAATATCCTTCAGTATTTATCAACTATTTTAGGAAGTACAGGGTCTGGAATTCATTAGTTCATAGACTGAAGTCCTTTATAATTCTCTAACTTTACCTTCCCGTGTTTTATATTTTATTAAAAGTGCTCATCAATAAAATCAAAATAGCTTTTTCCTTTTACATTACCAGTCGAAAGCTCAGTTTATGACAAAAACCCAACGCATATTTCACTCAGAAAAAAATGTCATTTATATATTTTAACCATCAATAGGGAATAGAAGTATTTCAACAATTTGTTGCTGAAGCGAAGGAATAGCGTGCGATAGATACGGAGAATGTTTTTATAGTAAATATGGTGTCCAAAAATAGATCATCATGTGACAAGATCTTTGCTTTACACGCGTTGAAACTTATTTATTCATGTGTATTGGATCTTGTGTCGACTTTTATAGGCTTTTCTGTTACTGGAACTATTTTTTCAAGACTTTAACCCAGCCCTGGAATATCCCATCTACAATTTGACACTGAACAAGTTTATACAGGGTGGTCCGTAAGTAATTGTACATAGAAGTACAGTACAATCTTCACTTCAAAAGATTGCGATTTAAACCAACTAGCCTCAATAAAATGTTGATATTAAGAGAGATACAGGGTATTCAACATGAAATTTTAATTTCCGTTTTTCACTATTATAGCTTTAACGCTTTTTGACGTATATGCACAAAAATTTAAGGTTGGGGGTTTTTGATATGAGAAATCATAATTTTGTACCTATTTTAATGTATTTTGTAGAGGGCGCCACATAGGCCACGTATACGGCATAAATGTACGCAAAACTTTTTTGTATATCTTTTATTATCAACATTTTATCAAGGCTAGTTGATTTCAAGATTGTACTGTTGTACTTCTATGTACCTACAATTACTTAAGGACCACCCGGTATAATAGCAACATATCTATTATAAGAAACTTTTTTAATATAATTCTTATAATACATTTCATATTTAACGACTGAAAGGTAACTACAACAGTAATCTATCGAAACAGCGAATATCTATTTCAAAAGGATGAAAGCTTCAACCGATAAAATTATTCAAGTGGTTGGAATCCAACCTAAATTTATTACACAAACCACGTGCTCGAGAATCACTTCCATGTGCCACGATATTTGCCAACTCTTAACGAAAACCAGATACAAAGACACAAAATACATCTGTAATCATTTGCAGAAGAGACGGATAAATCTATAATATACCGACTGCTATAACTAAGTGGCGTTTCAGTGGAAAAAGTTGAATCGCTCTGAATTATTTATAGAAAACCCATGATTTTATATGTATTCATTGATTCCGAAGCCTTTACTACATGAATAAAATTTGTTAAAGTTAAGTTGAAGAATTTATGAAATAAAATTCCCTCCTACATTTCTTAAGTCTCTTCAAAAGACGTTTTCCATTCTAACTGTTGTTATTCCAGATTTCGTTCTGTCTGCTTTTTTCTCTTTCAACAATTACCTTTGCTTCTCATTCATTTGTAGCTAATCTAATCTTCTCCATGTCTACTAGTTCAGTCAGTCAAGACAATCAATTGATTATAATTCCAAAAGTTTTCAAATTTTGACGTAAGGTCGGGAATGGGATAAAAACAAACTATGAAATTTTGCAACCTGTTCCGAAGTCCGGAACATTGTTAAAAATGCAATAAATGATAATTTGCTCATTTCTTGAGACCAAAAATTCCAAAAGTTCTGCAAAGTTGGAGTGGTGTTAAATACCTATATTATTTTACATCACGTGTCAAATTTGCAACCAATTTAAGTGTACGGAACATTTTTTGTTATTAAAAATTAATGTTTTTCTTTATTAAACTGAAAGAAAACGTTCCAAAAGTTCTGCAAATTTGACAGTTTTCGATATAATATTTCATATCACGTATTAAATTTGCAACCAATCTAAGAGTAAGTAATTTTCTTGAAGGTGAAAAAATAATAAAATTATATTTTTGCAAATTGCATTAAGTTCCGAATCGCGTATGAGGTTGCAAATTTGTAAATGCATCAGAATAGAGGTTTTCAAAGTTTGCAACCAAGGTTCAAAACTTTTGTAATTATTCCGAGACCGCCTTGCTCGAAAAAATGACACGAATTTTAAAAAATTATAAATAAACATGTTCCGGTCAACGTAAAAGGTTGCAAATTTATACAATCGTTCGGTACATTTTTCCGATAGATCTGTCAAATTTGCAGAACTTATGGAACGTTTTCTTTCAGTTTTATAAAAAAACATTAATTTTTAATGACAAAAAATGTTACGTACTCTTAGATTGGTTGAAAATTTAATACTATATCGAAAAGTTTGCAGAACTTTTGGAATTTTTTTCACGACCATACAGCGAAAATTAATTTTATTGCAATTTTAACAATGTTCCGGACTTCGGACAAGGTTGCAAAATGAGATTTATTGTCGTCTCAATGTACCATTCACTTGACCGAAGTTTGAAAACTTTTGGAATTATAGTTAAATTTTCGATTTCGAATGTCAATAATGACTGAAATAAATAAACTGATTTGTTTGACCCCCCTTTGTTTAATACTAACATTGCTTATTCAATATTAAGAAGCCATATTAACGTTAAAAGATTGGGAAATTTTGATATGAAAAAGGTAGAACGTGTCGCGGGACACACGGTAGGAACTTTAGTTCCTTTTAAGCAAAAGTTATGTAATACATCTGACGTTATAGATAAACAATTTGCATATTTTTTGGTGCTTGAGTAGTAAGCACACCAGACTCTCACGCGGTAGACCCGGGTTCGATTCCCCGCGAGGAATATTTTTTTATTGTTAATTTTATTTTTAAATAATCATTCTGCTTGATATTAATAACGACAACAGGTAGACGTTTGAAATATTTAGCGGAATATTCATTATTATAGATAATGGTACGGTACCCTCCATGAGGGAGTCCGACTGGCAACATCTACTTATAACAGCATCGTATATTTAAAAAAGTAAACAAAAAGGAAACATTATACAAATTGGACATTCGTTTACCACAAAATTAGTGGAAACATAAAATTGAATTGTTAAATTTTTAATTTGAAGTTATATTACAGTTTATAGAAATTTTTATTTTCTAGATTTTTTCCCAAGTGGGTCGTAGAAAAAATATGCTGCTCGACTCGTGTGGATTGTCCATATCGCACTTGAACGATTGAGCACTCCGCCTACGGCGTCGTGCTCCATCTTCGTCCTCGTGCGATATGGCCGTCATATCCACACTAGTTGCACAAACTACAATTTCTTTCAAAATATGCCCTTTTTCATTTAAAAACAACCTGCCAAATATCAAATCAATTTATCCATCCATTTTAAAGTTATCGAATTAAAACATTCAAGTTTTCAAAATTTCAACACCCTGTATTTCGAAAAGTAGCTAGACCCCTTAATCGCGCAAAAAAAATGATGGAAATAATAGTAAAAATTTATCCGAACAAATTCAAGTAGATCACTAGCACTGCGAATATCAGCTTTGCATAGAATTTCAATATAGCATCGGTGGTTCAGTGGTTAGAATGCTCGCATTGCACGCGGGCGGCCCGGGTTCGAATCCGGGCAAGAGCATATTTATTATTATGAATCGCTGCTTCGTAAATGAGAGAGACTAAGGAGGCACAAGCACGCAAAAGCAAGGCACATAACGAAGCAATGTAACATAACGTAGCGTAACGTAACGCGTAACGGTCAGATCTTTTGCGTCGCGACCCCTGGTCGCTCAAACATAACCTGGCGTAAAGAACTAAAGTTCCAAAAAATGATTTATTCGAGTGCAATTTCTTTAATGTGAAGAAATTTG
>CAJUYG010000382.1:163169-182821 GCA_910591675.1 Galerucella calmariensis | reverse complement strand
ACCCGTAAGAAATCACATTAGCCCACAAATGATGTGGCAATTAATATAAAGAACTGTCACCCCACCCTGCCCTATTATTCAGAATCGTACCGGTCGTTTGGAGTGAGTCAGTGAAATTCATAGATAAAGGATATATTATGTGAAATTTTATTAGTTTGTGCAATTTTACTGATTATTGTGAAGTTTGTGGTTAAAGTGCTCTGGACAAAAATGAGTCTCATAATATAGAAATGAATGAATTGTTAAACACATGCATGGCGATTCCAGAAATTGTGAAATCTCTTTGAAGGTAAGGAAATAAATGTTAGGTTATATTCAAGTAGGTAGAAGTAGCAAGCAAGCGAAATGTACTTCAAACATACACATTTCTCAAATAAACCTGTCAGATCTAGGTACTCCAAAAAACTACTATGCATGGGAAAAGCATTAATGAACACACTTACGGTTAGACAAAGGATTATGTTTTAGATCATGTAGGTATGTTTAATTTTAAAGATGTATGCTTTCCTATTTCAAAAATGTATAGTTTTCATTTTAATAGATCAAAATATTCAGCAACAAGTCTTTTATTCCTATCCTGCATTCCTACTAAACAGATTCATGCATAAATAAAGAAGACAATTAATTTTTATTAGATTTAAACCTGTTTGTCATAAAAATACTGTCATTTTAATCCGTGTCAAGACTAACCATCGACGCAATATATAGTTCATCAAAATTATGGTTCGGTTATGATGAATATGTTTAATTTTAGTAAAAATTGATAGTTTTCTTAAGAAATATTCGTTTCCAGCAAATAAATATAATTTGCTGGGACGATACATTTTTTACAAATAAAAAACATATCGTTAACCCAAACAATATATTTTTTTATGGTAAAGAAATATATTTTACCGAGACAATACATTATTTTATGATAAAGAAATGTCATTCTGCCATAGAATAATTTATCTTATGATAAAACAATATAGTTAGCCCTCAAAAATAAGTATTTGTTATTGGAAAACTACTTTATTTCATTTAAATGCTTTCAAAGGTTAATATAACTATTTTGTCATTGTTCCTTAATAAATTATGTTCGAGACAAACATAATACATTTTCACAAGAATAAATATAATTTTCGATAGATAATTCATTTTTTTAATGACAATGAATATGGTTTTATTCATAGGTAATATTACTTCCCGAACTTGAAACAAATCCTTTCTTAACGACAAATTAAATATTACTTAGGCCATATGGAAAATCATATTTATTTGACATAATAAGATTTTAATTATCACAAATAAATATTTTTCTCGGTGTAGAGTGTCCACACTGGAATGTATTACGCAGGCGAATCTTCGGAGTCCCTGTCATGGCCCCTGGAGACACAAGCAGGCATCCACTGAAAAAGGTTGTGGCCTTTATTGAAGGGCTCGGCTTCAAGGATGTCTAGGTAGCAGGAATGGCACAATGGGCCCGCCAGTGGCCTCAGTGCCGGAGCCTTGGTTGAGTTTGTCTAGGTCAAGGCACGCCTGCACATTTAGTAGTAATGTATGAGTCTTGCGTATTTAGTCTTGGTCTCGCTAGTCTGAGGCCGTCAATAACCTTTACCGTTGTTTATCTGCTTCTATACTGGTAGATAAAGGAAGAAATCTAACCTATCTAATAGACATCTGTCAAAAATTGTTCTCCAAATCCATAAATCTAAATATGTGGTCGTGTACACTCTTTCCAGCTTGGAAATCTCTTTTCTACTCCATCCAGTATTTCATATGCATTTTTAATTGTCTACCAAGATTTTTTTTGTACACCAAACAAACAAATTATCTGCATTTAAATTGTTGGACAGTGTAAAATTTTAATCCATTATTTTATACCAATATTTTTTTTCCTAAAGTCAAATCTAATAAAGTGGTGAGCAAAGTGATTAACTTCGTATACCCTATCCTAGGGGTGCGTTATATCAATACACTCAGATGTCAATGATTTATGCCTTCTGGCCAGCTCAATTTTATCAAAGGGACGAAATGTCAAATTTAACGTTATACAGAGTACATGTTTAGACAAACAGAACCCTACAAAGGGATACAATTGCTGTAATTACGTATTTTTGTTGTTTATATGGATGAAACTTTATATCAAAGGATTTAAAATTAAGTTTTTTTTGTTCATTTCACGTAATTACATTTATTTGGCGATTTGGAATATTTTACAGGATGTAAGTATGCGTAAAATGCTGTATCTAGACAGTTGCTGTTGATATTCCAGTTTTTGAACATGTAATCCCTTTCATATTCCATCGTTCGCTTCTGACCTTGGGTATCTTCATTGATTAGATCTTATCTTATTACTGCCACAATTGTACAAGGTCCTGTGACTTCTTGACGACGCAAGTTATTCCTTCTTATCCCTTCAAATGTTATAGCAAACTAGAAACCTCTTCCCATCCCGAGAAAACAGTCCTACTCTCAAAACCATCACCAGACTTGGAAAGAATGCCATTTAATGGTACACAGACGGCTCAAAAGCAATAGAAGGAACTGGGATAGGAGTGTTCGGGCCAGGAACCAAACACTCTGAAAGCTTGGGAAAAACCCCAAGTATCTTTCAAACTCCTTAAGAAAGTGCGCCCAGTTCAATATTGATAAAGGTTACATAAGACGAAGGATTATCATAATGTTGGATAGTCAAGCCGCCATTTAAGCACTGAGCTCTTGTGTAATCAGTTCCAAAATGGTGTGGGAATGCCTAGACAAACTCAATGAACTAGGCGAGAACAATACAGTCACCTTACCATGGATTCCAGGACACACTGGAATAGAAAGAAATGAAATAGCAGATGAATTAGCAAAGTGGGGGACTGAAATAACTTTCTGGGGGTCTGAACCCTTTTCCGGAATCAGCCCCAATGTAATATTGGAAGAAATAGGTTAAGCCGAGAAAAAGAGATCTGACCATTGGAAAGATCTAATAGGGCTTATACAATAAAATACTCTTTTGGGTGACTACAACCTGTTGAAATCAAATGAACGCATTAGTCAAAGTAAAACTGCGCGAGAGTTTTAACAGGGATCATAACGGGACATTGTCGCCTGAATGGGCACCTGAAAAAGCTCAAAATGGTGGAGGAAGAAGAATGCAGATTTTGTGGCATGGAAGAAGACACCTCCATCCACATACTTTCCAACTGCACAGCACTTCATAATCCTAAAGCACAGCACCTGGGAGATTACTGGATAGAAGAGGAACATTTACCTAAGTTGAAGCCTGCAGACATCCTAAAATTCCTCCGGGAAATAGGACTAAAAGAGCTAATAGTTTCTGAAACTCTCCTCAGAAACTGAGTAGAAGTAAGGGGGCACAATAGATCTTTTAGGTCTCAGTGAATGTCACCCCAAAATACATACACATACATACATACTCCCAAAACACTCCTTCAATAGAGACAATATGTATAACAATGTTTGTGATGCTTTTGTATATTATGAAGGAGAATAATATCGGTGATGGCTCTATTTTCCTAATTTCATAAATCATTAATTA
Organism: Galerucella calmariensis; assembly: GCA_910591675.1. NCBI lineage: Eukaryota > Metazoa > Arthropoda > Insecta > Coleoptera > Chrysomelidae > Galerucella > Galerucella calmariensis. The sequence continues at coordinate 179,292 of CAJUYG010000382.1, read as the reverse complement.
AAGTGAAAGGTCTTAATTACATATCAAACCCATTAATAAACTAAAACAAGTTTAATTAACTCAAAAGCTATGTTTATGCTTTGATTCGTAAGTAATCGATTTGTCTGATTTACCCTGAATTAAATCGAAGCATTCAGGTATAAAATATTAGCTGTTTATCGAACGATAGAAAGACAGTTAGTAGTGGGTCCTCATCTACAAAAAATCCTTTCAACACAATAGAAAGGAATAATTAATGATCCTGTGTAGTGTGTAAAGTGTTCTCAAAAGATATTTTTAGAGTTTTCGAGATGGCTTGAGACGAGATAACGGTGATGATCACCAAAAGGTAGATTCCAAGCAGTGCTGTGGTAAAATATTTGCTTAAAGGGGTGAGAAAAATTGTTAATTCATTGTTTCATTAATTCATTACAGAATATTTTTAATGTTGTTTCGAATCTTATTTTCTGGATTTCTCTTCTTCCCTCTGTCTGTTATTTTCTATGCTGGCTCCATCTACAGTGTGACCCATTTGGTTTGGAAGCACCCCTGTAAAATCCGCATATCTCAACTGATTTGGATTGAATTTTTTTTGTTAGATTCAGTATTGAAAACAGTATTTTGACACAAATTTTCATAGCTTACATTAGGCATGTTTTTTCTCAAATATAACTATACCAATGGTTTCAGAATTATCACAAATGTAAACTACTAAAATTTTATGAAATTTTTTTTATCAACGACAAAGTAATTACAACATGAATTTGGAAAAAGTGGTATTTTTATTAATTTTTTACGTAGGATGTAGACAAATTTTTGAGATGGCAACATGGTAAACAAAAACTAGGACTCAAACATATTGCTCAGTAAAAATTATAAGCCGATAACTTAACCCGTTCTGGAGTTATAGCTTCTGAAAATGTAAAATTGTGCTTAATACTTTGGATTGTTGGCAAAGCAGTCTATGACAACACGGACATTAAAACTTATTGCCTGCAATTTTTTTTAAATACGTTTGGTCACTGCTCCAGTCGCAATGAATACTTTTTTTAATTTTGTGCACTACAAAGCAGCAAATACGGCGGTCTGGATGTCTCCGATTAACTATTTCTATTACTTCTCGTTCACTTCTGTCATTGTAACCACAAAAAAGTACAATTTCAACTTAGTCTTGAATAGTTAAATAGTTGAATATTTGGAACATTTAGTACTTACTATTTCATACAAATTTTACTGACTGATATAAATAAAATTTCAAAATCAAAGCCTACTTGCGACTCGTTTGATTTCATTTTGTTAATAAATGAAATTATGAAGCACAATTTTACATTACTTTCAGAAGCCATTACTCCAGAACGGGTTAAGTTATCGGCTTCGAATTTTTACTGTGCAATATGTTCAAGTCCTTGTTTTTGTTTACCATATTGCCATTTTCAAAATTTGTCTACATTCTATGTAAAATATTACTGAAAATACCACTTTTCCCAAATTCATGTTGTAATAACTTTGTCGTTAATAAACATTTTTTCATAAAATTTTGGTAGCTTACATTTGTGATGATTCTGAATCCAGTGGTTTAGTCATATTTGAGAAAAAAATTGCCTAATGTACTTTTGTCTCTTTTGGCAAAGAAAAATTAACATAGAGGGCCTTGGAAATAATAATTAAGCTATGAAAATTTGTGCCAAAATACTGTTTTTAATATTGAATCTCAAAAAAAAAAAATTAAAACAAAATCGGTTAAAAAATGCGGATTTTACGGGGGGCGTCCAAACAAAATGGGTCACACTGTATAATCTCGTCTCACTTACTTCTGCTGAAGTCACCAACGGAAAATGCAAAAGGTCATATTTTCTATTTCCTCGTGCTATTCATGCTTCAAAATGTATACAGTATCTAGCAGTATATCTTAATATGTAACTTTCCTGAGGAATAAAAATACTTTGAACAATGGCCAAACTATTAATTGAAAATGCAACTTTAAAACACAAAACTCAAAGTTTGCCTCACTAATTTTCCGCTCCGACATCATATTATTTTACCACGGAACGTGTGTTCTTTTGGAAAACTTTATGAATTACAAACTGCAAACAAGATTTTCGTAAATTAGTCGTTGTAGATTGCATCCGGGTCAGTTCTGATGCCGCTCTTCTTGTTTTTCAAGCTGAAACGTGCACTTTACTTGAAAAACTTTTAATTAATGCTCTTAAAGGTTTGATTGACCTTCATAAAAGTCCTTGGTAATAGTTGAAATATGGATAAAGCGCTGAACTTTGTTAAATGTTCTTTTGGTTGGGATATTACAGGATAACCCAAAAAGTACCTACCAAAAATCATTATTTTCGAACCTTCATATCTTGGTATGAATTTCTGTCTCATGAACTAATCTTTCTACAATACAGTGGAACAAAAATTGATTGATTGAATAGCCGACTCAAAGTAATATATCCCCGTATATGTAAATATTTAATCTTTCAAAAATTTAGACCCAACTTATAAGCTCTCGCCACTGAAGACCTCTAACCAACAAAATATAACATGTCTAAGCCGATTTGTACAGTTTTTATCGCGTATCATCAATAAGTCGCCAAGCCTTTAAAATCACTACAAACGACCATTTGTCTTTCTAACGCGATACAATCGGGTACATCTTGGAAAAATATAAAAAATGTTTGGATTGGTTTTCTTTGGTTTATACCTCAACCATTGGCGGAGATTTGGTTGTACCTGTTTTTGAATCTTCAATAAAATGGGAAAATAAATTTGATGAATTTGTATGTACGTATATATGTATTTTGGGGTGACATTCACTGAGACCTGAAAGATCTATTGTGTCTCTTTACTTCTACTCAGTTTCTGAGGAGTGTCGCAGAAACTAGTAGTTCCTTTAGTCCTATTTCCCGAAGGAATTTTAGGATGTCTACTGGCTTCAACTTAGGTAAATGTTCCTCTTCTACCCAGTAATCTCCCAGGTGCTGTGCTCTAGGATTCTGAAGAGCTGTGCAGTTGGAAAGTATGTGGATGGAGGTTTCTCCATTCATTCCACAAAATCTGCATTCTTCTTCCTCCACTATTTTGAGCTTTTTCAGGTGCCCATTCAGGCGAGGTCCTGTTAGGATCCCTGTTAAAACTCTTAGCGCAGTTTTATTTTGGCTTAAGAATTCATTTGATCTCAACAGGTTGTAGTCATCCAGAGGAGTATTTGATTGTATAAGCCCTACTAGATCTTTCCAATGGTCAAATCTTCCCTTTTTCTCGGCTTCACCTATTTCTTCCAATATCACATTGGAGCTGATTCCGAAAAAGGTTCAGGCCCCCAGAAAGGTATTTCAGTCCCCCTCTTTGCTAGTTCATCTGCTATTTCATTTCCTTCTATTCCAGTGTGTCCTGGAATCCATAGTAAGGTGACTATATTGTTCTCGCCTAGTTCATTGAGTATGTCTAGGTATTCCCACACCATTTTGAAACTGATTACACAAGAGCTTAGTGCTTTAATGGCTGCTCGATTATCCGACATTATGATAATCCTTTGTCTTCTATATCCTCTATCAATGTTAAACTGGGCACACTTTCTTATGGCGTTTGAAAGATACTTGGGGTTTTTCCCAAGCTTTTAGAGTGTTTGGTTCCTGGCCCGAACACTCCTATCCCAGTTCCTTCTATTGAATTTGAACCGTATTTGTACCATTGAATGGCATTCTTTCCAAGTCTGGTAATGGTATTTGGATCCCATTCCTTCTTGTTGCTTACTTTCGTAACGAATTTCTTTGAAAAGTTATACTTTTCCATCATACCGTCTTGTCAGGCTGTCTGATTTCTAAGGAGTGAGGAGGTGGGTTTTTTCAATGATTCCCTCTCTACTTAGTCTTGTTCTTTCTGCAACGCTTTCCACCACTACATGTAGAGGGGTGAGGTTGAGAATCACTTCCATGGCTGCCGTTGGGCATGTTTTCATTGCTCCTGTAATGAATATACAGGCTAGTCATTGAATTTTTGAGAGGTTTTCTTTCGTCGTCAATGGACTAGTTCTACTACTCCACGCAATGGCTTCATAAGTGATGATTGGTCTCACTATAGCAATGTACATCTAGCTTAGAATTTTTGGGTTACAACCCTATTATAGAGCCATTTTTACCTTGTATGTAATCTCCTTTTCGTGTTTATTCCACAGAAGTTTACTGTTTAGAGTTAAACCTAGATACTCGACTTCTTGTCTCCATTCAATCTCGTTCCCATCAAGTTTTATGGTTTTGAGGTTGAGTTTCTTTTCTTAGTGATGAATTCAGTAGAGTAGCATTCAGCAGTAAGTTCAGGACGGATAATAATAACTTTATACTTCCTATGTATACAAAACAAAAGATATGATATATCTCCTCATGTAATACACATCTTAAAGTTCACTTCCTGATTGTCGACCTATCTACAGAAAAATTCAAAAACAATCTCTATTGAATTTCTATATAACAATACCTCTATTTATTTATCATCTGATCATCACAAGAATCTAAAGTGCTTTCTTTTCTACGCTTGAAAAGCATCTTTTGTATATTTTCACTTCACTCTAGTCCGTCATTTCTAGTTCATCCTTTATACTCATTCGCAAAATAGGCCAGCCCAAATGAATTTCAACAGCATAACCAAAAAATTACACATTCTTCATGGTGAGGTGAATTTGGGCAGCAGAGGCCTAACTTATAATAAAAAATGAACAAGTTAACACGTGAAGTGAATCGTTTATTTTAGAGTGTTCCGAGTGCCTAACTCAGCTCAATAAAACCTAGAGAGAAATAGAGAGTCGCTATAAATATTTTTACTGGCCTATTACTTCTGATGGCATCTGACTCAAAATTGATGTTTTGTTTGTATGCACTTGGAGACAACAGCTCCCCCTCACAACTATCTACTGAGTAAACAATGACACTTCTATTCCTGACGATTATCGCCTCGATTTCCTCTTATAACCCCTTCAGAGGTTTTTGTTTCGGTAAGGGTGATAAAAGGAAAACTTTTATATGAGAGAATTAGCTGTCTAGTGAGTGTTTGTTGAATTTTCGTCGTGGCGCACCAAATTGTGACAATTTATCAAGAAAAGCTCGGTATCTAATTGATAATAATAGATTAGAATGTAATCAAAGAGTTGAATATAGTTTTGAAGATTGCTCAGTTCAGTAACATCAGTGTCATCAGTCAATACTTGCATGTGCAAGGGCAAATGACATGAGAGCCTACAACAACGGGCAGATCAGGATCTACAGTGACAATCAAGCTGCCCTTAAAGCACTTCAGAGCTCTAGGGTAACATCTCGGCTGGTATGGGAATGCGGCGAAGAGCTTAGAAGACTGGCGACTCGGAACAGTGTAACACTGTAGTGGGTCCCAGGTCACAAAGGAATCGCAGGCAATGAAAAAGCTGACGAACTCGCAAGAGAAGGATCGTCAATTCTGATGAACGGACCCGAACCTGCTGTGGACATTCCCAGATGCTTAAAAGGGTGGGCGAAAGAACAACACAATAAACACTGGAAGAATACGACCAGGCAAATACATGGAAAGAAATTCATAAAAGAACCATCAGAAAAAGTAGCGAAAGAACTGCTCTCAATGAGCAGGAACAAACTACGCACCATAACGGGGCTATTTACGGGACACTTGCCTACAAAGGAGCACCTAAACAAAATAGGGCTGTATAACAGAGACCTTACATGCAGAAGATGCAAAAAGGATACCGAAACAGCTCTGCATATACTATGCAGCTGTAAGACGCTGGACCACAGGAGGCAGAAACTGTATGGTAAATGTGTGGTAAATGACTCCAGAAGACTTCTACAACCAACCAGCAAAGAACTTGTATGAGTTAATACAGGGAACGGATTGGCTTAATAGTCTGTAGTCAGAGCACTAGGAGTATCCACAATAAGTCCAGGAGGCTGAGATTGAGATGGTGCCGGCGAAGGGACGGCTCCTTTAAAAAAAACATCAGTGTAGTAGAGAGTAAGAATAAGAAAGAAATCTTTACTAATGATGCAGGTATGAATTTTAAAAATCACGAACAAGGAGCTTGTCATGTTCACTATCACCCACATTTAAAACATTTCACAGAACTACTAAAACTATTAATATTGATATATTAAATATAAAACTTTGACAAACAAATTAAATCATAAATACAAACGATTGTAACAATGTCGAAACGAAACTTTTGGCAATCGACAGTGGGTAATTATTTTCATGTCACAGCCTAACCGAACTCTCTCAACATTTAAAAAACTTTGCAAGAATGCCAACCGCATATTTTTACACCCGCCCTCGACTAAAAATATCCGCTCGTTCGAATATTCGTACATGTCTATCACCGTGAAGTTAGCAACAAGCGAAATGCTCCGGCGGCGACAAATTGTGTCATTACTCAAAGTGACAGCGTTACCGACCGCTCACAGTCACATCATGCCGAACAGACAATCATACACAAACACATAAACAAACACGTTGGTGAAAAATTCGAAATTCAGACCACGAGTCTGAAAGCACCTGTTTTATAACGAATTTGTTAAATGTTTAACAAAGATTAATCATTGTTACTTAGGTAGATATGTATTCTCTGGAAATCCATCGGTCATATACTGATTTGTTTTAGTTCGTATCAGCTTCGTTTGGTAATATTTTGATTGTGATTGCTTGTTGAGAGGAGAACTCATTTAAAAATTTATGTTCGAGTGCTTATTCCTTTTTCTTTTGCACGTGTTTATGTTATTCTTCTTAGCATCTAAATTCTTATATCTGCATTCTATAGAAAATTACTATAGTGACTGCATATAACAAGGAGCCATACCAATAGTAGTTCCATACCCAATGCATTACAGAAGCTATGAGAACATGCCCAACGGCAGCTAAAAGCTTGGGAAAAACCTTAAGTATCTTTCGAGTGTGCCCAGTTCAATATTAACAAAGGTTATAGAAGACAAAGGATTATCATAAGCAGCCATTGAAACATTGAGATTTTGTATAATCAGTTCCAAAATGGTATGGGGATACCTAGGCAAGCTCAAGGAATATTCCAGTAAATAAAGGGAAAAAGTTAACATAAATTACGCCCTATTTTCATCTTCCGGTTGGAAGTTGCATTTGGTACCTCATTAAACATGAGACAAAGTTCTGCATGAAAACGCTTGCGAGGGTTGAGAAAATGGCCCCAAAAGACCAGAAAAATAGGTTTTCAGTCAATATCTCCTAAAATATGGCAGTTAGAGATTTTTGGTTCGAATAAAAATTGAAGTTCAGTTAATTTTCTACAAAAATAGTCCTTTTAATTTTTCTCGAAAATTTGACCGGTTTCGAGAAAAACGGCACCAGGCGCACCTCGAATAATGAGCTTCTGTGCTGTATGCCGGAGAGCACAGTCCGTGTATTTACACATCAGCGGGGGGACAAATTATTCAATAACTTTGTGAAAAATGCATATTTTCTCATGATTCAAAATTCATGTGAAAGAGGAATTCTGCTGCTATCATACCCTGTGAATTGAGTCACGCTTGACTCTTTTGGCCATATCGGAACACGGGTCAAACTTTCTGCTCCCGGGCAATTTTAACCTCGCCAGGAATTTGTTCCTATTTTTTTTGTATTGCACTAATTTACTCGAAATTTCCTTGATTATGGGTCCTCATAAGGTCCTTTGTCATCCCTGGAATTTGTAGACCCTAATTTTTTTTTAATTTTCATTTAATCGTTGTTTATTGAATCCCAAATTTTTGCTGTTTTTGGATCGCGGAGAAATTTTGTGAACAACCATCAATTAAAAATTTATACATGATCCGATTGGTCTCTATGATACATCATTTGAAAGCTAAGAATGTCTACCTTTCGATTGTGCAATTACTTTTTTTGACGAAGTCGTCCATTTTTCAATAAAATTAGAAAACGCGGGCTCAAGGGAAAAACGCACTTTTTTGGTGGTTTTTTCTCCCTGCTCTTTATTTCCAACATTTTAACACTTTAACTAGTGTAATGGGGGAATTCCCACCTTTCCATCGATGTATATAAGTCATACCTTTGATACCCCGGGGAAAAACCAGTATATCTAAATGTATACGCTAAAATTTATTACTTTCGTTCCTCCGTCGTTCGCCGCGCGTGTGCTCTACGTGGCGCTCGTGTCGTCTGCTCATCTATTTGTGGTTCGTGTGAGTCACGCCAGTGTTCGAATTATAAAGACAGCGATAATATGTTATCCCAAGAGGTAGAATTAGAGGAAACTGAAGACTCAGAAGAAGTTGTTGACGGGGTAGAGCTAGAGGGAGCTCTAGACCCAGAAGAAGTTCTTGACCAAGAATCAGATGATGACTGGTGACGAACAGATTTGTGTCATAATTGCAATGTATTTTAATATACTTTTTTCATCAATTCACGGACAATTAACCCGCGAATCTCTTGTACTTTTGTTAAAAATTTTCTATGTAATATTTTAGTCTATAATGTATTATTCTTGTATCATTATATTGGGTTGTCCCGTTGATAAATAAATAAATAAATTGAAAAAAATATATTTTTCTATAATAAATGAAACATGGAAAACGTTTATAACTCGTTATTCCAAAAACCTCAATCAGTCTGGTTGCAAAAAATTTGCAAAAATTTGCGGAGAATCTGCAAGAAATTGTTGTTGAGTATTATGGGTGAATATTCTTCACTCTTGAGGCATTTTCAGCTTTCCTTACCAAAAGCCTAATGAACTTCAGTTTTTTACCACATGTGCAAAGCTGATTGTTGCTAGATTCAGGTCCACTGGTGAGGTCCATCTCCCTAGAATTAATCTTATAGCCCGTTTTCCTAATAAGTATATCTTGAGGCCTCATCTGAGAGGAAAACAAAACCCTCGGAAACATAAGTATCAATCAAAAGTGTCTGGTTACAGGGTTTTCCCAATCTGTAAAATGTGGTGGCGCCATCTACTATTGGTTTCCACAATCCGAAACATTGAAAATAATGGATTTCCAACACCCCCCAGCTCAAATTTTGTACAAAACTTGCATATTTCACAAGTCTCAAAATTTCCGGTATTTCAACCCGATTTTTTTGCAGAAAATATTAATGTCGCGAAAAAAATCATGAGGACCATTTTTGTAGAAAATGACCTGAACTTCAATTTTTATCTGAACCGAAAATCTCTAACTGCCATATTTTAGGAGATATTGGCTGAAAACCTATTTTCCTGGTCTTTTGGAGCCATTTTCTCCGCCCTCGCACGTGTTTTCATGCAGAACTTTGTCTCATGTTTAATGATGTACCAAATGCAACTTCCAACCGGAAGATGAAAACAGGGCGTCATTAATGTTAACTTTGCCTTTTTTCCTCCTTCATTTACTGGACTAGAATTGGGTAGGAACAATATAGTCACCTCGGGGATGTGCATTTTTTTAACTTGTCTGGAAATTGATATAATATGTGGAGTATGGTCTACTTTAATATCTTTTACAGCCAAACAACGCTTCTGCATAATTTCATCAAGGTTTTAACGTAGATCTGAACGGATTAACTTCTCTGGGCACCAAAGGAAGAGTCCATACCTCAACCCATCTCCATTCCCACTCCTTTAACTTTATCATTAATAATTTCAAACATTTAAACTTTTATGATTTCTTTCTTTAACTTTCTAATCACAATTTCAAATCTTCTTTTTCACAAACTTTTTATTAAATTGAATCATTTCTTACAATGAGTTATTGAACATACGTCTTCAGCAAAGATTTGTCATAAATCCTCACGGTATATCCAGTTTTATATAAATACATTTTACTTAATATGTAGCCTTCTTTTATCACTCGTACTTCTTCCTAACGCTTCTATTCTTTTACGAAATCTCTGTTTAACTCAACAAATAAAAATTGTAATCTATTCTTTTTTTCATAATTAATATCATTACTTTATTAAGTTTTCTTGTAGACAGATATAATTGTAGCCCTGTCAAACCTCCAACATATTATTAAAGACGGGAGTTAATGAAAAACTATTTTCATTCTAACATAAGATAAATAATTATTTATAGTTACAGCTCGAAACTAAAGCTAAAACACACGCTGTTCAATGTTAACTTTAGACGTATTAATAAAGCGACACTTGTAGTTGATTTCGTTATTTTTTTTGTTTCTAATCCAGCTTTGATGTTAACTTGAACAAATCTCCTTCCGCCACCTTCAGAAATCTTGTTTTCGGTCTCTGTCTCTTTCTATCGCTTTGACGGGTCGATTATACATGAAAGACTATTTATCACTAATTGAAATAATTAGTAAGTATTTTTACAGATTGAGTTACAAAGGATTGAAGTTATTTTAAGGTTCATAAATGCATACAGAGATAATATTACATGCAAAAATGTCAATTCTATAAGAAGTTTTTAAAAATTAACAGCTTGCCGTTAAATTTGACGAAGTTTCCGCTATTATAAATGTTTTAATCTATACATAGTCAAGATTATGATTCAAATTTCAACATGTATGATATCCAATAAAAAGTTTTCCGTTAATACCTTAAAGCTTATTATGCATAAAGACTAGCAAAAATGGGTTAGGAGATTGTCTTATTTTTAACTGAGCGTTAAAATTTAACATTTGCTTACAGAATTGCTCCTATAGATAACCTAGAATGCTGGCAGTCAAAATTAGACAGTGCGATTCAATTTAACTGCACTATTTCTTCAAAAATTCAAAAAAGAAAGCTGCTAAAGACTAACTTGTTGATTTCGTAAAAAGAGGGATAGAAATAGAGAAAATCACTTGCTTGTAAATTAGTTGTCTCAACGGTTGCAACTTCAAAGCACTAATAGTTGTTTTCAAAGGTAAGAGCGAGGCTCTGAAGTTTTGTTTTAACTTCAATGAAGTTGTTACTTTAATTTTCCTTCATTCAAAATAAAATATTATTTCCTAAATTAGTATTTTAATTTCATGTTACTTAGACAAGAACTCATTATTCAGTGAACAACGTTGTGTAGGGTGTGTTAGGTTGATATTTATGTTTTGAAGTATATCGATTTTATAAAAAGTTGTGAGTAAAAGCTCCAGTAATTCTAAAAAACCTAGAGAAAAGAAATAGGTAGGCGAACATGTACCCTCTAGCCGAAAAATACCAGAAGGGATCAAATCGTCTACTCAGTCCCCAAGGAATTTCTCAGAGGCTAGTAGTTCCTCAAGTCATATTTCCTGGATGAACCATAGGATATCCACAGTGTTTGAGTTAGTTTCCATTTCTTATCCAGCAGACCCAGGTGTAATGCTCAAAGAATCCACATTTCTCCTGCTCTCTTCAGACGGAATTGTCCTGTCAGGACACTTTTTAAAACTCTTCTACATACTTTAACAAAATTGAACTGAGGAGGAGGAGAAGAGGAGGGCTTGGTATCTAATGCGGGTCCAGACCAAGCTGGACCCGACATTATAGTCTATTTTTATGAATGAGAGAGTATTAAAATAATAAAACATGGGCGTACCATTCCTTTTAGTAGACAGTTGAAAAAAATGTTGAAGTTATACCTTGAGTATTTCTAAAATTTTTCATTTTTCCGCTTTTCCAATTTTCAGTCAGTTTGTATCTATATATTTATTGCATTTGTCAAAAACATTATAATTATTTATCTCGATTCTCTTGGTACCTCCAAATAATTTTAAAAAGTGGCACTTTCAACTTGTATCAAATCACAGCTCCATCAAAAATGAATGTTCTTTCTAAATAATTCTGGTTTTACATCCAACATACAAAAAAAAAGATCTTTCACATCTGCTGAAAGGCTCCATTTCTATTCAGATATTGTTTTTACTACAACACGTCGAAATGAAAAAATTCCATATAGACCTTGCCCCGTCAACTATGTAAAACATAATGAAAAAAAAGTACATTACAAAGCGCCTAATGTTTCCTCAACTTGCTGAAATGAATGGACGGAAAGTTCATATAAACTAAAATGTTTGTATGAATACTAAAGACCACTCAATGTATGTATGTACAAATGTGTATCTCATACGGACGATTTTTTTTTTCGGAAATGTATACCTACGTAGAAAATGCACAACAATCAAATTTAAAATTTCATTGGAATTCATCTCCATCCGCATTTTCAGCTGGGAATTTGAAAATTTAAGCAATAACTCCACACAACTTCATTACGTTTTAAGGGTTGAAAGGAGTCTTTGAAAATCGACCTTAATTCTCATATCCAACTGTACTCAAAAACAATATCCAAATGAACATGTACAAAAGAAGATCCGACCATTGAAAAGATCTAGTAGGGATAAGACAATCAAATATTGTGCTGGTTGAGATCAAATGAATGCATAAATCAGGGATCCTAACGGGTCATTGTCACCTAAAAAAGCTCAAAATAGTGGGGGAAGGAGAGTGTAGATTCTGTGCCATGGAAAAAGAAACCTCCATCCACATACTTGCACAGCAATTAAGAATCCTAGGGCACAACACCTATGAGATTATTGGATAGAAGAGGGACATTTACCCAAGTTAAAGACTACAGGTATCCTAAAATTATTCCAGGAAATAGGACTGAAGCAGCTACTAGAAAGAAGCTACTAGAAACTGTCCTTTTCCTTATGTTACTTCCTGCTTAGCTTCAGGAGCCACCAAGGTCTCATTTATTACGGTTCTGCATCCCCTCTCTACATCTGAATCTTAGCACTGAACTACCTTCCATTCGAGAGCATACGAGTTAAATAAAAACTCCTAGGCTTCAGGTAGTGCATAAAAATTGTATGGTGAGGTTTCCAAAAACCTTCTTAAAGTCCATATAAACATAATTTCCTCTACTGGAGGGTGAGAAGAAGGATTAGAGTAATCAAAACATGTAAAACACTACTACTATTCACTGCTATTGATTTCTCAGTGCTGTCAGTGGTTGGAGAACTCTCCTTTCCACGGCTTCAGGCTTTGAAATACGTTTTATCAGAGACAGCAGATGAATGAAAAGTTGGAAGTCTTAATACACATCGTTTTTTTTTATTGACATTGTACTTAAATTAAAAAGGGTCGCAAAACTGATTAAAATTAATGGAATAATAAATTTATTTCCCAAGTTATGATCGAGTCTCTCTTTAGAAGCGTTGGAATGGTACAGAAAAGGGGTTAATAAAGAACCAAAGACAGGAAGAATATTTTTGGAGGGGAAAATGCCACTGAGAAAGTAATTAACAAAATTTAAGGTGAATATGAACAAAACAACATAGGATTTTGAAAAATCCTTGTCTTATTGTTAAAGATACTGTACTATTTTCAAAAATACATTTGTTATACGTTAAAACAAAGATGATGATGGATGGATGGAATGGAAGCAAAGGATGCATCCTTACTAGGATCACCCTGGGCTACCCTGGGAAGCTGGCGCCGAAGAAATATTTGGCGATGACCAGGAAAAACCTACGTTTAACAGTAGGATTTCTGACTGGCCGCTGTCAACTAAGGAAATACCTCCATACTATGGGGCTAGTGGACACACCTCTATGCAGGATGTGTGAACAGGAAGATGAAACTGTCAGACATGTCTTATGCGAATTTCCGGAGTTATCGTCAATAAGAGAGTGTGTGTTCGGTGAGTCTTGGCCTACACTTGCGGATATAAAGGAGATGACTCCTAGTGACCTGTCTACCTTCCTGAGAAGGACAGTGAATCTAAATCATCAAGTTACTCACTCAAACTCACAAAAATTTCATGAAAAGGAACACGTAAAAAAAAGATTAATTCAATTTGGTGCAGTCGATATATAATGACATAAGCCTGACAACTTATAAAATCCCTATTTAACTACTATAAAGGCGGATTCTTGCAACGTTCATTTTCATTATATTATAACACGTTTTTGCTGAGAGAACCTCATAACTTCCAAATAATTGCAAATAACTGACATTCTAGCTCAACCATAAACGATTCAAATAATATGACGTTTATCAATTGCCAGTCTTGTCAGTTCATAATTAACTCGTTTTATGAACTGGTTTGATTAGGCAGTGATAGTGTAATTTAAGTGTAGTTATAATGTAATGAAAATGTAATTATAATGCACGTTGCATGAATCGGCCTTATAGTTATTGTAACGACAAATAGTTTTTTATATACTTTTTCCAAAAATACAGATAATCCCAACATCTACCGTATATATATACAAGGTATAACGAAATTCCAATTTCAATAAATTTTATCCCTAATTTCCAGCCTGCTCAACTATAAAATCCTACAGCTTTATCGTTTTAATTTTGATTGTGTCCAAACCTATGGCAGAAATTTGCCGAATCTGTAGAGTTTTTACTGCATATTGGAAATGCGAAAATGCTTGAGCTTAAACCGCCATTCCACGTTCCTACTTCATTGGTAGTTAGGTTAGGTTAACGTCAAACCATAGTCGTAGGTGTACATATACTTGGTTTTAAAAGGCCAGAGACGAAAGTATATTGTGAAAGTTATTGACGTATACCTGATACAATATATATATACCAAACCATAAATGAGTTAAAAAGGTATGAGAAGCTTGAAATAGTATGAATGTAGTGTAGGTCGAAAAAAATTGATCTAATATCATTTTTATAGTAATTTTTGGTACATTAATAAGTGCAGCCATACATATGTATATTGAAAAATTCTTACCTTACTATAGAACCAAACAAAATTCCAATGTCAAAATATTTTATTACTCAACATATTCTCCTCTTAATTGAATACATTTATTACAGCGAACCTGCAACATCTTTAGACCTTTCAAAAAATGTTTCTTCTTGCTCTGCAAACCAGACCTCCACAGCTTTTATTACCTCCTCGTTGGAAAAAAATGTACGACCTTTTAAATTTTTTTCCAGTTGAGGAAAGAGATGATAGTCGGACGGAGCCAAATCAGGTGAATAAGGGGGGTGTTCTAGTAATTCAAACCCTAAATCACGAATTTTTTGCACGGCAACATGAGATTTGTGTGCAGGGGCGTTGTCCTGCAAAAAGAAAACACCTTTGGATAGCTTTCCGCGTCTTATCTTTTTAATTTTTTCCCGTAGAGTGGTCAGTAATGTCGAATAGTAATCTCCGGTTATTGTTCTACTCTTATCCAAAAAATCAATCATGATTACTCCAGGGCAATCCCAAAAAACTGGAACAAGAACTTCTCCAGCAGATTTTTGGACACGAAACTTCTTAGGTCTTGGGGAGGACGAAGGACATTCATCATCAAGGGTATTAAGCATATCTTCGTAAATATGCTTACCTCTTAACCCTTTTAAATACAGGTACTTGAAGATGGCTCGATACTCCAATTTTTCGATTTTCACAATTTCGGTGGACATATTTTTTCTTTTAATTTATTGCGAAGCTCTGGTTTACTTTTCTGACGTCCAACTTCAAACTTCTAATGAGTTATTGTTCGTTGATATGGTAACGCAATAGTTTGTTTATGCATGCAACCAAAGAATACACCAGCTAACAAGAAGCGAAGCCCGACGCAATCTCTTTGAAGTTTTGGTAACAAAAATATATAACCTTGAGAGACCGACGTTGACAGTTAACTTAGTAAATACACTGAGAAAAGTAAGAAAATTTTTCAAATATTGGCGATATAATTCGTAGTTACACGTAGAAAAAAAACTCGACATTAAAACATTCAGGTTCAGGAAATTATTTTTTATATGATTACTTACCGATTTATGTACTGACATATACACATTCACTACAAATTGTTTGTTTTGAGAGAATATTACTTGACAATCAAACCTCTGGGCCCACCAACTATTATATTTATTTCAAGTTGAGCAGTAAAATTAACAAACACCTATTATAAGCATATTATACATAATTCAACAGTACACTTTCAGTTGGTAAAATAATGCAGTGTTTCAGTTAGATAGGTGTTATTTTTCTAATTATTTTTCATTTCTGCCGAGCACTGCAAGTAATTATATGTGAATAAGTATTTAAAGAAGCATTAAGTTGGGTAGGAAAGATATTGAAACAAATGTAATAATAAAATTTTTTATTTGGTTTACTAGAAATGAAAATAGTGTCTACAAATATATATAAAATATATGTATAGTAAACAACCAATGAGCATCATTGTACACAAAAAAATGTGTTCTTTCCAGATGAGGAGAGTCCTGGCTCAGGTGACGGTATGTTATC